>JAQPPZ010011239.1:0-41139 GCA_028583015.1 Wollemia nobilis | reverse complement strand
CAAGTCAATGCTATTGAAAACTCAATTATTGTTAAACTACATTGTCATATTATTCATGTAAGTTATGGTTAATGACACCAATGTTACCTTGAAGCATCATATATTATTTTCCAAAATAAACTTGTATTTCAAATTTTTAAAGGAATATATGAATTCAATATGGAAATAATTTCTTTTGAAATTCTTTTTCATATAAAATATCCCTCATTATTGATTTAGGGTTGATAAATCTTGATTCAATGTAATGGTATTCTAAGAACTTGCAATGCTCATATTTTCATATGTTTTGAAGAAGAATCAATATTTTATAAATACTTTCACAATGAAAACTCATAAGGATACATAAATATAGATATATGACATGAAAGTTCAGAAGATGCTTCAAGGCCATAGGCCTTCAAGAATGAAGTTTTAGAGCTATGACCAAGAGACTCATATTTACCATGCCTTTATAACCTATTATAATATTGTATACTAAGAGGTAGTCTAGAGAAGTCATGACTTCTAGGTTATCCTCCTTGATAATTATAACATTTATATGGCATTTGGTCTAATGACACCAATTATCATATCATATATTAAAACCTTTGTAAGTTTTACATAAGATATTTATTGTTATCAGAGACATTCTTGGTTTGCATCAATGTTTATGCCCATTGAAGTACCTTGCTAGCATGTGGTTGTATGCTTTTCATGCACATTCTATTTGTCAACCCTTTGATGCCATATTATTTTTTTCTTGTTCTTAGAGGCCATCCATTTTCATGGTACTTTTGGTCTATATTTGTTCAGAGTCTTATCGTTAATTTTATTTCATAATTTTTGTGTTTCATGCTAACAATATATATATAAATTGTAAACTTCAAGAAAATACTAAGACCTCAAAATGGAGCATTATGGAATTATCTATCTAAAATACTTAGCAACCAAGAAACAATATTTCAATTAGGACTTAAAAAATTTTACAATGCAATTATTAAAACCATTCATTTGAAAAAAGGTGTAGTAAAATGATAACCAAATAGGAGGGAACTCAAAATGCTCTGATGAGTCCAAAGGCCTCTCATGAGAAGAGGTGGCACTATCTAAGACCTGCTATTGGCCTATTCGGGCAGTCGCTTCACTCTCAAGTGAGCTTAGTCAAGGACTATAATTATTGTATTCACTAATTATGTGAGCCTTTTGAAAAAAAGCATCTAACCCTATCCTACTCCAAAGGTCCCTTCTAATGATGAATTATGGAAAACTGATCTCAAGAGTAGGGGGTTTTCTGGTGATGAAGTCTAGAAAACCATTCCTAGGGGCTACTATGGTGTCTAGGGGGTGAGCTAGTGGAAGGATATGAATTCCATCATCACCAATCTTGAGCAATTGATTGGGTATGAATTCCAATATCACCTTTGTGTATACCACATGAGGGTGTGAAGGTGTGTTTCTTAGCACTAAGATGAAAGCAAAAAGAACTAACTAGATGGCTTCTCAAAAATGAAACTAGTCCTAGATGCATTTTTGAAATAGTTCTAGATGAATTTTGGAAAGAGAACTAACATAAATGTATTTTTGAAAATGAAATCTGATCTAGGGAGCACAAAGATAAGCAAAGTACAAAGAGATGTGAAAAACTAAAGTGAATAATTGGAAAAGATATTGAAATGTGATTTGCAAATTTGAAAGAAATTGAAATGTACCCTAAGGATTTTGGAAAGAGATTTTTAATTGTAAAACCTAATGATTTGAAAGGAATTTGAAAAATTAACCTAAATACAATTTTAGAAAGAGATTTACAAAAAGGAATGTAAATGACAAGAAAGAGATTGCAAAACCCTAATCTAAGTGTAAATGTGAAAAGAGATTGAAAAAGAAATTTGAAATAACATGAAAGAGATTACAAAATTCTAATCTAAGTGTATTTGAAAAGATATTGGAAAAGGAATTTGAAATAACATGAAAGAGATTGTAAAATGACAATCTAAGTGCATTTGAAAAGAAATTTGAAATGACTTTGAGAAGAAATTAAAAAATTATAGGAAAGAGATTTTAAACCTTACGATAAATGCAAGTTTGAAAAGAAATTTGAAATGACTTTGAAAAGCAAAACATGAAGTCTAATCTAAATGGAAATTTGGAAAGATATTCTAAGTTTCTATCTAATACATGAATAGATGACTTGAAAAGGAATGATTTGCAAAAGTTGAAAGTAAATGAAAATCTATTTGAATGACTTGAAAGGAATGTGACTTTGATTTAAATGATAGAAATAAATCTGGGAAGATTTAAGCTAACTAGTTTTGAAATTATATGAGAACCCTAATCGATGCGTTTGGAAGGAAATTTTACAAAATGACGTGATGCATTTGATAGTGAAGCTTCTTTGCAAAGGAATAATGAAAACAAGATGTCCTGAGGGAAATAACTAAATCCTATGGTGTTATATGAGCTTCTTGATGTCTTTGCTATAAACCTCTACAATTTTAGGGTTTTCTAAAATAGTTTAGCAGAGTTTATAGGGTTAGCCTACAAACTAGACTACTAGTTTGCAAGTTTGGGGGAAAACTAGGTTTAGGAGCCTGTAAATCCTATTCTTCTAACATGAGGTGTATATTAGGGTTTTTTTGGATTTTATTCTATGTTCAGAGTGTCTGGAACAAAAAAATAAAACAAAAAATTGAGTTATATTAGTGAAAAAAACAATTCTAACACAACTTTTTTGGTGGTCCCATCGAGTGTGTCATAATGAAGAGACTGAAAGACAACCATTTCTAAAACAAATATAAATGTTCATAGTGCTAATTTATTAAATTTGAAGTAGGGTTACAAAACAAGTCTCTCTTTCAATGGAGATATTTATTCTCTATTTTCATCACAAATTTGAAGCATATGATGGTGTTATTCGAGCTTCTCAATGAAGGTGGGCTTCTATGTGCATGTGGCATTGGTAGTCTACTTGTGTGTTCCCCTTTATACCTATTTTGGGTCTACAAAAGGGTTTTAGTGTGTTTGGAGACCTGCCTTGGTCAAGACCCATGGTTATGAAGACAAATCGATTCAAATATGCAAAAAAACATGATGAAATTTGCTTAAAATATTACAAAAGCTACTAAAAACTTATTTGTACCTGATACGATGTTGTAGACCCATTGTAAGGTTGGTTCGTAGGTCGAACCATCAACTAGATCCCAGGTTCATAGGATGGGGGGTGAACTAGAATATAGTTGACTTTTGATGAAGGTTTCCTATTTGAATGGATTGGAGATGTTTTTTACTATTTGTCGAAAGCAAAGTGATAGAAGACAATTCTGGCATGATTTTGGTAGAGTCTGGGTATGTTGAATGAAAATGTGAGAGAGATCAAAATGAGGGGAACGAGCCTCAATTTATCAAAAAATAAAGGTCAGGGAGGGTAGTTAGGTGTACTACACCTTAGGGTCAATTCCTAGTATGGTTAGGTTACGGTTTGGGAGGTGGTAAGCTTAGTCATCCTCTAACATGCACTAAAGGAAATATCCTATCCTCACACGTGTTAGGAAGGATTAGGGTTAACTAGGATTAGTTAACTCCTAGGTCAAATGTGATTGAATTAGGGTTTGTAGGAAATATCCTAACCAACTTAGGGTGCACACATGTGTGAGGACATGTTTAGGACTAATTTTATCATTAACCATGATTAAACCCAATTTAATGATAAAGTGTAACTTAAGTTAAAGTAAATCACAAATTAGAATCCTAATTAGTCTAATTAGGATTTTTGGTAGGGAATGGTCCCATGGAGGTCCTAATTAGGTGTAGGAAAGGGTTTAGGTAGCCTTAGGGAGCTAGTAGGTGGCCCTCTTGTGGATAGAGGGAATTTTACATGTATTTTACATATTTTTGTAGGTTTTGTACCTATAGATAACTATGGTGGCCTACGATGGCCTATGGTAGCCTATGATGGCCTATGGTGGTATATTATGGCCTACTATGGCCTACTATGGCCTATGATGGCCTACGATGGTGTATGCAAACCTACAAGTATCTATGTAGATCTACAAGTATCTAGGAATGAGCATGTATGATTTCCAGTTGTCTACAAATAGAGATAGAAAGGAGCTATAGTGGATCCACATGCCAAAATTAATCTATAGTTATATTTAAAGTAAAAGCCCAACCATTTTCATGACCATCCCAAAAGGGACAACACAAGATCTAAATATGCTCCCATGAGAATGGTTAGTACTTAGAGGGTCTAGTTGAATAAAAACTAGGGAGGACATGGAGTTCGATCCCTAAGGACTCTTCTAGCATCCATGGTTGTATAAGAGGACAAGAAATTGGTAAGCTATATAAATATCTACAAATACTTGTCATGTGAGGGGTGGTCAATACCTAATATTAAATAACTATAGTTATATATTATTACAAGCAAGATGAAATAATGGAAGGCCTAGTAGCCACTATTGTATGCAAACAAGAGCACACAGATCTGTCATTAATATTTTCAATATTTATAGCTTAAATAAACACTTATTACTCTTTATTGTAGATATAGAGTTAAATAATTAGGTGTTTAGTCATGTAGTAGATTATCTCCCTTGTAATAACTAATGTTGAAGAGCTATATATTCCTTGAGGTATAGAACCAAGCATATTTGTTCAAGATACTTGAAAAAACTAGCAATTGATCCACTTGATTCTATATACATGCAATAGTACCTCCCTCAAATCTCATAAAGAAGTGAAGATGAAATGTTCTTTTTTCTCCACGTCTTGAAAAAAGCAAAGATGACATACCCTATCCTATTGAGGAATATGATGGACTTTCATCACTTGCAAATAATGCGAGCATACTCTAAGTTGACCAATAGGAATCCTAAGGCCATTTACAATGCTAAAGGACATAATTATGATGAGTAATAATGTCATTCTCAAAATCTCATGAAATTTTTAGTGTAGAAGGCCAAATTAGGACTAAGAGGTTGAGGTGGAGCGACCCAAGTGATTTGCATATATTGAAGATAAACATCTTTTTTGATTGCTTGATTAATTACCCTATTATTAATAAGAAAATAGGGATGAGCATTTAAAAAGTAATTGAATGGAGATAACTGATCTACGGAGATGCCAACTGACTAAATAAGAGATATAACTTCTAAGTGTCATCCATGATAATGAGTAAAAGAGCTCCTAGTGGTAATACCTTTTGAGGAGCAAACTGCCAAATATGCATATCTCTCTTAGACTGAGGTATAGTCACCCATGTATCTAAGGTGATGAAGCTAAAAAATAATTCTAAACATGCTCTCAAGGTAAAGATGATGAGCACCAATCTTAGCCTGAAGAGTACATTGGAGAATTATTTCTTTTACATCAAATAAATTGTTGAAAAAAAATAGTTTGGATCATATCAATGCGAGTCCAATCAACACAACCTAGAATTGGACCCTAAATCTCAGATCCATAAAGGATTATGGGATTGATGATCCAATCAAAGAGGCACAAATCTGTAGGCATGTCTTGAAAGTGTTGCTAGAAACATTACTTTGCTCAAAATATGATCAGTAAAAACCCATTATTTCTGTCAAATAGTATATGGTATGCAAACAAGTTATTGCTATTGAAAAATAAACTATTATTAAACTACATTGTCATATTATTCATGTAAGTTATGGTTATTGACAGTGATGTTACCTTGAAAGCTCATAAATTGTTTTCCAAAATAAACTTGTATTTCATTTTTTTAAAGGAATATATGGGTTCAAGATGGAAATAATTTCTTTTGAAATAATTATTCATATAAAATATCCCTCATTATTGATTTAGGGTTGATAAATTTTGATTCAATGCGGTGGTATTCTCAAAATTTGCAATACTCATATTTTCATATATTTTGAAGAAGAATCAGTCTTTTATAAATACATTCACAATGGAAACTTAGAAGGATACAAAAATATAGATATATGGTGTGAAATTTCAGAAGATGCTTCAAGGCCATAGACCTTCAAGAATGAAGTTTTAGGGCTGTGACCAAGAGAATCATATTTAACTTGCCTTTATAACCTATTATAATGTTGTATACTAAGAGGTAGTTTGGATAAGTCATTACTTATAGGATATCATCCTGGATAATTATAACATTTATATGGCATTTGGTCTAACGAAACCAATTATCATATCATATATTAAAACATTTGTAAGTTTTACATAATAAATTTATTGTTCCCATAGAAATTCTTAATTTGCATCAATGTTTATGCCCATTAAAGTACCTTGCTAGCTGGTGGTTGTATACTTTTCATGCACATTTTAGTTGTCAAACATTTGATGTCATATTATTTTTTTCTTGATCTTGGAGGCCATCCATTTTCATGGTATTTTTGGTCTATCTTTGTTCAGAGTCTTATCGTTAGTTTTCATTCTTAATTTTTGTGTTTCATGTTAAAAAAATGTATATAAAATAAAAATTTCAAGAAAATTCTAAGCCTTCAAAATGGAGCATCAAGAAAATATCTATCTAAAACACTTAGCAACCAAGAAACAATATTTCAATTAGGACCTGAACAAATTTACAATGCAACTATTAGAACCATTCATTTGAACAAAGGTGTAGTAAAATGATAACCAAATAGGGGGGAACTAAAAATTCTCTGATGAGTCCAAAAGCCTCTCACAAGAAGAGGTGGCACTATCTAAGACCTGCTATTGGCCTAGTTGGGCGGTCACTTCACTCTCAAGTGAGATTAGTCAAGAAATATAATTACTGTATTCACTAATTATGTGAGACTTGTGAACAAAGGAATCTAACCCTATCCTACTCCAAAGGTCCCTTCCAATTATGAATTTTGGAAAAATAGTCTCAAGAGTAGGGGATTTTCTAGTGATGAAGTCTAGAAAACCATTCATAGGGGCAGCTATGGTGTCTAGGGGGTGAGCTAGTGGAAGGATATGAATTCCATCATCACCAATATTGAGCAATAGATTGGGGATGAAGTACAAAATCACCATTGTGTATACCACATGAGGGTGTGAAGGTGTGTTTATTACCATTAAGATAAAAGCAAAAAGAACTAAATGCCTTTTCAGAAATGAAACTAGTCCTAGATGCATTTTTGAAATAAAATTGTTCTAGATGTATTTTGGAAATATAACTAACCTAAATGAACTTTTGAAAATGAAATATAATCTAGGTAGCACAAAGGTAAGCAAAGTAGAAAGATATGTGAAACATTAAAGTGAATAATTGGAAAATATATTGAAATGTGATTTGCAAATTTGAAAGAAATTAAAATGTACCCTAAGGATTTTGGAAAGATATTTTGAATTGTAAAACCTAATGATTTGAAAGGAATTTGAAAAATTAACCTAAATGCTATTTTGGAAAGAGATTTGCAAAAAGGAATGTAAATGACATGAAAGAGATTGCAAAACCCTAATATAAGTGTAAATGTGAAAAGAGATTGAAAAAGAAATTTGAAATAACATGAAAGAGATTACAAAATGCTAATCTAAATGCATGTGAAAAGATATTGGAAAAGGAATTTGAAATAACATGAAAGATATTGTAAAATGCCAATCTAAGTGCATTTGAAAAGAAATTGTAAAATGATAGGAAAGATATTTTAAACCTTATAGTGACATGATGCATTTTATAGTGAAGCTTCTTTGCAAAGGAATAATGAAAATAGGTCCTGAGGGAAATACCTGACTCTTATGGTGCTAGATGATATTATTGACATCTTTGCTATAAACCTATACAATTTTAGGATTTTCTGAAATAGTTTAGCAGAGTTTGTAGGGTAGCCTACAAACTAGACTACTAGTTTGCAGGTTAGGGGGTGAATTGGGTTTAGGAGCCTACAAATCCTATTATTATGACATGAGGTGTATATCAAGGTTTTTTTCTGTGTTTAGAGTGTTTGGAACAACAAAATAAAACAAAAATTTGAGTTAGATTAGTGAAAACAACAATTCTAACACAAATTTTTATGGTGGTCCCATAAAATGTGTCAGAATGAAGAGACTGAAAGACAACCATTTCTAAAATAAATATATGAAATGTTCATAGTGCTGCTTTATTCATTTTTATATAGGGTTACAAAATAAGTCTCTCTTTAAATGAAGATATATATTCCCTATTTTCATCACAAATTTGAAGCATCTGATGGTGTTATTCGAAGCTCCTCAATGAAGGTGGGATTCTACATGTGTGTGCTATTGGTAGTCTACTTGTGTGTGTCCTTTTATGCCTATTTTGGGTCTGCAAAAGGATTTTAGTGTGTTTTGAGACTTGCATTGGTCAAGCCCCATGGTTATGAAGACAAATCGATTCAAATATGCAAAAAAACATGATGAAATTTGCTTAAAATGTTACAAAAGCTACTAGAAAATTATGTGTACCTAATCTGATGTTGTAGACCCATTGTAAGGCCAGTTCGTAGGTCGACCTATGAATTAGATCTCAAGTTCACAAGATGGGGGGTGAACTGGACTGTAGTTGACTTCTGATGAAGGTTTCCTGTCTAAATGGACTACAAATGTTGTTTGTTGCTATTTGTCGAAATCAAAGTGATAGAAGATAATTCTAGCATGATTTTGGTAGAGTCTGGGTATGTTGACTGAAAACGTGAGAGAGATCAAAATGAGGGAAAAGACCATTAATTTATCAAAAAACCAAGGTCAGGGAGGGTAGTTAGGTGTACTACACCCTAGGGTCAATTCCTAGTATGGTTAGGTTACAGTTTGGGAGGTGGTATGCTTAGGCATCCTTTCACATGCACTAAAGGAAATATCCTATCTTCACACATGTATGAGGAAGGATTAGGGTTAACTAGGGTTAGTTAACTCCTAGGTCAAATGCGATTGAATTAGGATTTTTAGGAAATATCCTAACCAACTTAAGGTGCACACATGTGTGAGGACATGTTTAGGACTAATTTTATCATTAACCCTAATTAAACCTAATTTAATGATAAAGTGTAACTTAAGTGAAAGTCAATCACAAATTAGAATCCTAATTAGTCTAATTAGGGTTTTTGGTAGGGAATGGTCCCATGGAGGTCCTAATTAGGTGTAGGAAAGGGCTTAGGTAGCCTTAAGGAGCTAGTAGGTGGCCCTCTTGTGGATAGAGGGCATTTTGGATGTATTTTACACATTTTTGTAGGTTTTGTGCCTATAGATAACTATGGTGACCTACAATGGCCTATGGTAGCCCATGATGGCCTACGATGGCCTATGGTGGTCTATGATGGCTTACTATGGCCTATGATGGCCTATGATGGCCTACGATGGCCTATGCAAACCTACAAGTGTCTATGCAGACCTACAAGTATTTAGGAATGAGCATGTATGATTTTTAGGTATCTACAAAAAGAGATAGAAATGAGCTCTTGTGGATCCGCATGCCAAAATTAATATATAGTGGGATGTAAAGTAAATGCACAACCATTGTCATCACCATCCCAAAAGGGCCAACACAAGATCTAAATATCCTCCCATGAGAATGGTTAGTGCTTAGAGGGTGACGGGGCACGAAAAAACACCCTTCTGCACAAACCCTGCCTTTTCATTAAAAACAATTAAAAATATACATGCAGAAAAATTACAGCCCGTAGGCTTACAATCACCGGCCCTCGGCTCGGTTCTCCGCTTCCTCACTCCTAGACTCTAAGGGTATTCTCCAGTCCGCCGCACCGATTAAAACAATAAAATGGGTTTTTATAGAGGCCCCGACCCTCTCACGCAATTAATGCCCCCCACCTAAAACAAAATTCAAATTTTCCTTTTCCCCCCCGGGAATTCAAAATTCCCGACATTAATGGGTCACTGCCGATCCACCAAACGCTTGCATTGATGGCCTCCCTTACCCTGCACCGCCCGCTTTGCTCAGACCGTACTCTGCACTGCTATTTTGTCAAAAAATAAAATCCCTCTAAAAGGTGGTTCTCTTTCTTTAATGCATGCGGCTGTAAAATTTCATTCCGTGATACGTGGCCTCCAACTTTAACCAGATTCACATAGCTAACCACGTGTTTAAATTCGGCTTGCCCTCTCCTTAATGCGCAATCTTCAAGGCACGTGCCCTTTACAACTTCGAGGATACACGTGGCAGTCCACGTGTCCATTTCGAACAGTCCTCGAAAACACCGTTCCCGCCATCTTTTTCTCTTCCTCCCGTGCCATTTTCTCTCTCCGTCGCGATATCGCGACATGTCGCGATATCGCGATGTTTCTGGCTCCTTGTGCTTGCTTCTCATTTTGGTCGCGATATCGCGACATGTCGCGATATCACGACCATTTTGCCTCCTACTCCTCCGCTGAGAAACTCGTCGCGATATCGCGACGTCGCGATATCGCGACATCGCGATATCGTGACGTTTCTGGCTCTCTGCACTTGCTTCTCATTTTGGTCGCAATATCGCGACATGTCACGATATCGCGACCTTTTTTCCTCCGCACCCGCTGGTCCAATTTGCGTCGCAATTTCGCGACGTCACGATATCGCAACGTCGTGATATCACGATCGTTTTCTCGCTCTCTCCTCTGCTCTGCAACCTGTCACGATTTCATGACATGTTGCAAAATCATGAGTCACGATTTCACGACATGTCACAAAATCATGCCCCCTTCTGCGCCTTCGTCCCTCTCCGAAAAACTGTCGCGATTTCACGACACGTCGCGAAATCGTGGCCCCTTCTGCTGCACTTCCTCCTTGCCAATTTCTGTCGTGATTTCATGACATGTCGCGAAATCGTGACGGTTTTCTGACTTGGCCATTTTTTCTTCCTTCTTGCTTCCTGCTTCTTCTTCTCCCGACTCTTCAGCATGATTTTTCCTGAACTTTGCTGCTTCTGCTGCTGGTGCTGTCGGATGCTCCTACATCAGAGGGTCTAGTTGGATAAAAGCTAGGGAGGACATGGAGTTCGACCTCTCAAGAATATTCTAGCATCCATGGTTGTATAAGAGGACAATAAACTAGTAAGCTTCATCTATCTACAAATCCTTGTCATGTAAAGGGTGGTCAATATCCAATATAAATAACTATAGTCATATCTTATTACAAGAAAGAAGAAATAACTAAAGGTCTAGTAGCCACTATTGTATGCAAACAAGGGCACACAAATTTGTCATTAACATTTTAACTATTTGTAGCTTAAAATAAACACTTATTACTCTTTATTATAGAGATAGAATGAAATAACGAGGCATTTAGTCATGTAGTAGATTATATCCCTTGTAATAACTGATATTGAAGAGTCATAGATTCTATGAGGTATATAACCAAGCATATTTGTTCAAGATACTTGAAAAAAGTAGGAATTGATCCATTTGATTCTCTATACAAGCAATAGTACCTCCCTCGAATCTCATAAAGAAGTGAAGATGAAATGTTCTTTAATATCCACCTCTTGAATAGAGCAACATACCCTATCCTATTAAGGAATATGGTGGTATTTCGTCACTTGAAAATAATGCGAGCATACTCTAAGTTGGCCAAGATGAATCCTAAGGCTATGTCCAATGCTATAGGACATAATTACGATGATTAATAATGTCATTCTCAAACTCTCATAAAATATTTATTGTAGAAGGCCAACTTAGGACTAAGAGGTTGAGATGGAGTAACCCAAGTGATTTGCATATATTGAAGATAAACATATTTTTTGATTTCTTGATTAATTACCCTCTTATTAGGAAGAAAATAGGGACGATAATTTAAAATGTAATTAAATGGAGATAATTGATCTATGGAGATGCCAATTTACTGAAGAAGAGATATAACTTCTAAGTGTCATCCATGATAATAAGTAAAAGTGCTCCTAGAGGTAATACCTTTCGAGGAACAAAGTGTCAAATATGCATGTCTATATTGGCCTGAGGTATAGTCACCCATGTATCTAAGGTGGTGAAGCTGAAAAAGAATTTTAAAGATACTCTCAAGGTCAAGATGATGAGCACCAATCTTAGCCTGAAGAGTACATTAGAGAATTATTTCTTTTAAATTAAATAAATTTTTAAAATAAAATAGTTTGGATCGTCTAAATGCGAGTCCAATAAACACAAATTAGACTTGGAACCTAAATATCATATCCATAAAGAATTGTGGGATTGATGATCCAATTAAAGAGGTACATCTCTGTAGGCATGTATTGGAAGTGTTGTTGGAAACTTACTTTGTTCAAAATATGATCAGTAAAAAACCATTCTTTCTGTAAAATACAATCAAGTATGCAAACAATTCAATGCTATTGAAAAAACAACTATTGTTAAACTACATTGTTATATTATTCATGTAAGTTATGGTTATTGACACTGATGTTACCTTGAAAGCTCATAAATTATTTTCCAAAATAAACTTGTATTTCAAATTTTTAAAGGAATATATGGATTCAAGATGGGAATAATTTCTTTTGAAATTATTTTTCATATAAAATATCCCTCATTATTTATTTAGGGTTGATAAATCTTGATTCAATGTGGTGGTATTCTCAAAACTTGCAATGCTCATGTTTTCATATGTTTTGAAGAAGAATTGGTATTTTATAAATACATTCACAATGGAAATTGAGAAGGATACACAAATATAGATATATGGTGTGAAAGTTTAGAAGATGCTTCAAGGCCATAGGCCTTCAAGAATAAATTTTTAGGGCTGTGACCAAGAGACTCATATTTACATTGCCTTTATAACATATTATAATGTTGTATAATAAGAGGTAGTCTGGATAATTCAGGACTTCTAGGTTATTCTCCTGGATAATTATAATATTTATATGGCATTTGGTGTAACAACATGAATTATCATATCATATATTAAAACCTTTGTAAGTTTTACATAAGAGATTTATTGTTCCCATAGACATTCTTAGTTTGCATCAATGTTTATGCCCATTGAAGTACCTTGCTAGCATGTGGTTGTATGATTTTCATGCATATTTTAGTTGTCAATCCTTTGATGCCATATTATTTTTTCTTGTTCTTGGAGGCCATCCATTTTCATGGTATTTTTGGTCTATCTTTGTTCGGAGTCTTATCGTTAATTTTATTTCTTAATTTTTGTGTTTCATGCTAACAAAATGCATATAAAATAAAAATTTCAATAAAATGCTAAGCCCTCAAAATGGAGCATCAAGGAATTATCTATCTAAAATACTTAGCAACCAAGAAACAATATTTCAATTAGGACTTGAACAAATTTACAATGCAACTATTAAAACCATTCATTTGTCATTAGATATAATATTTGGAGGGAAGTTGCACAACCTCAAGTCTTCATTTCTTATATGAGTTTAGTAATTATGTTAGCAAGAAATTTTATGTCTAGTATGTCTTAAACATCCACTTCATCTACACGAGAATGTTCTAAAACATTGTCCTGGATATCACACTAGTATTAGAAAATTTATCAGCCTGAAATTTCTATTCTTTTCCAAAGCTAATGGCAAAAATTTTGAGACTCAAAAAAATGCAATTGATCAAGTGGCGGTATAATAACTTTTTGGTTCATGCTCTTTGTATCTATCGTGATATAATAAGCAGTGTGATATGTATGTTCATATGTTGCAATATAATTAAAATAGAGCTATTCATATTTCTTCAAGACATTTTTCATTTTAGGTTTACTATAGGTGTTGTCTTCTTTTTATTCTTTTGTCCAATATTTAGCTAAAAACCATGATCATAATGAACATGCATTATTGGAGACTCAAACCAAATAGATAGATCTTTGGGACTGGTGTTGTGTGTTTTTGATATTTGTGGATTGTTGACATAAGACTGGCTTCACATGGATAAATAAAAGTTTTATATCTCAAGTGCATCATAAGTTCAAACCTATTTGATACAACCCTTGTAGTATTTTACAATATGTTGGAAAATTTTGGTTTTGCATATGTATTTATTTTTGATTTGACAAATATAATGTAGTAAATGTAAACAAACATAAGCTTTATAAGTTGTATCATTTGGAGGAAGAGTTTTTTAATATTTTAAGGACATTATTTGTCTTTTAATTGAAATAATCTTGTTACATTTACTATTAAGTGCAAATCAACTACCTCTTACTTTGTAGAATGCAAAGCCTTCCTGACATCTCAAGCTGAGTAAATGTTTCAGTCAACATTTGAGCAACAATTTCCATATCTAAAGAAGAAACTGGGGATAATTTCTTATAGGGAGGGAGGAAATAATGAGATATAGTCACTTGGGACTGATTTATTTAATAATGCATTTGAGAAACAATTTCCATATCTAAATCAGATCTTGGGGATAATTTCTTATAGGGAGGGAGGAAATAATGAGATATAGTCATTTGGGACTATTTTATTTAATAATTTTATATCCTTTGCATACGTTTTATGTAAATTGTTTAGAAGATTTGATTTTTTCCATATCTAGAAGGCTTTCTTGTACATTTTTCTTCTCTTAGAAGCTTTCATTTCTAGAAGCTTCCTTTGTACACTATATCAACATGATCCAAATGAGGGTATGCCATGTAAAGTTTAAATACTTTGTTTTTGTGCACTATGTGTGCTTATATCATTTAGAGATTTCACCTAATTGCAGGAGGAATCACCTCAGTCTTGCAAACATTATAATCCCAATATGTCTGCATATGGTTTTCCCCACTCAACTGGGTATTGGCTCAAAATATTACTACTACAATTTATAATGTCTAAGATCCGTTTTATGTATTTTGAAGGTTTGAACCACTGCATGCTTTTTGCTTTCAAAGGAACAATTATGCAAGATATATTTGTAAGTCATCTGGTCTTCCATGCAACACATCCATTATCCTCCCTCAGTATTGGGTTTAATTATGTTGGCATCATGCAGGAGGTTTTGGTTTTAGTAGTTTTGTTTATCATTGCTTCTTTTGACTGTTTTTAGTAGTTTTATTTATCATTGCTTGACTGTTTTGTAAATTAGTAATAGAAGACAACCATGTGGAAATCGTCAAAGTTTCATTATAGATTTCACTTTGTGATGATTCAGGACAAGAAGGATTTTTGTCTGAACCACGAGGCTTTTGTTAAATGAGATAATTAAGGTTTGTTTACTTGACTATGTGTTTTTGTTATTGTTGCTTGTAGAATTACTTTATAATTACTATGTTTGCAATTCTCTTGTTTTCATTTTAGCTTGGATCTTACTGAATTATAAATTCAAATTCTATATGCAACTTTACCTTCTGCAATAGGTAAAATTACATTGCGACATCAGATTAATAGAAAATGAGAATCTAGGTTTCAATGTAAAGAATAACATGTGATTGTTTTCATTCTATGGGGACAAGTTTTGGACAAGATGCATGCTCAAGCCATAGAACCATGAGTGGTATTGACATGACAACCAATTGAGAGAAGAATTCATGATGGATGTAAGATAGGAATTATCATAATGTACTTATTTGTTAAGACAACTAATATTTTATTTGTAATAATTCTCCATACAAGATACAAAAGTGTACCTTTAGATATTGAAAATTTTGGAAGATTTTGGATGTTATTATGGAGAATTACTTTTAAGAGAAATGAAGTGTGATTATTTAATGGCTTATGGTGCAAGTATGATGATATTGGAACAATTGATGATATCGAGTGACCAATCTAAAGTACAGGTATGGCTAAATCAAATTTGTTGATTATAAAAATTACTTCAATCTATTGTTCTTAAGCGTTTATTATAGTCACAATACAAGATCAATCACTATGCCTATCGAATGATGATTTGTGTTAACTATCTGTCATCTAATTATCTGGAAAACTTGGTGGTTTTTCACTAATATGGTTTTATTGGACACTATAACCACAAACTCAAGATGCCATACTGTTCCCTATGCAAAAATGGTAAAATTATTTCTACAATGAAACTGCCTTATGCTTGCAAGTTACTTTTTTAGGTATGTATTTTATAAAAATAAACATTTCTAAATGTTTTGATTCCATAATTTATTATTTCATTTTTCCTTATTTACATTCTTTATTGGAGTTAGTCTGTAATAGTTTTTTTTGCCGAATTGCAATCAATGAGCATTGTACCTAAGTTGCAATTAGCATGACATATTGGGAGGATCAAAACACCAAATATTGGATACCACCAAAATAAAATGCATCACATTTTGTTCAAGATGTTTACAGTAGTGTATTATTTAAAAGGGTTAATGTCAGTGTGCTCTCATAGAGTGTGTTGTTTTCATATTTAAGGAGAAAGCAGCTAAATACTTTTGCTATTGCTTTCACCAATTATTTGGAGACTGTTGGGTATCTGACAAAATGTATGTGAAATGTAACACTGTGTTTCAAGCAATTTTTTTCATTCACTCCACCTAACTCTGGGATCCATAATAGCTGTTTTCACACTCTCATGCCATACACACATGCTCATGCTTGTTTTCACACAACGTTCAGCTATTGTGGAATGAAATTTGATTATGATTTACTGGCAGAAAGGTGGTACATATAGTACATTTCCATATCCGTATGTTAAATTTATTTACAAATTTCGAACCCAGGAATGCCATATATTCTCATCTGCACATTTCATCATCCCCATTGAAAAATCCTCGGCTTAAAAAATGAAATCTAGTTTCTTTAAAATAATTATAAACAAAAATAAATTACATATATCTATACGCGTCTCAAGAAGTATCATCAAGGGACTAATGCATATAATTTAAAACAAAGTTATTGTTGAAAGTTCTATTTAATTGAAAATATTATAAAACTAATTAGTGTTTTAAGGTACATGACAAGCATCACTATTCAAAAAAATGAATTTTAAAGTATATGACTTTTCACTATCATAATTATTTTAAGATATTTTATCCTTTATAAGATAAAATAAAATAATTTTTTTCATGTTTTCGTAATTAATTTTAGACATTATTTTTATTAAAGGATAATATTTCACTTGGTTAGTTACTTTTTAAAAAATATTATGTTTAGCAATTAATTTAATTTGATGATATTATTTTCACTAAAAACACTTTCAATAAAAATTCATACGCCATTTTCTATTAAATATATATAATGATCTCACAAAAGTACATTTCTAATATAATAATACTGCACAATTATATAATTAAAACATTTTAATAGCCATTTTTGTGCTCATCACAATATTCGAGTATAAATAACCAAAAAAAACTATCTTTTAGTAATGTATAATAATTAATTATTTTTATATTAACTTAAAATGACCAATATTGCATAAATAGCCAAAAATTTATTTTTTAGTAATGTATAATAATTAGTGATTTTTATTTTAACTTATTTCAGCATTGTATAAATATGTTTCAAAAGAAACATGATACTTTGTATAATACTAGTGATATATGTACTTAGTGTCCTTTTAAGGAATTTTGTGTAGTTTGGTAGGTTCTTAGTCTTGAAATAGGTTTTTTTGTATTACTCTTTTATTTTAATATTATAGTTGTTGATTTTAATGAGCAACCCATACATTCTAACCCATACTAGTACTAGGGATAGATTTATATTTTTAGGTAAAAAGTAATCATATCAACGGATAAAGAAGAGTCTTGTTCTTCCCATTTTTCTTCCCTAAAACAAAAAATGGCTAGAAAAAAACCATTGAAAAGAAAGGACATAAAACTTTCAACTCCTATCAATCTATTTTCTCAATACTAAAAACCTAACCAATACCCATTAAATTTACCAAAAACCCCTTATCTTTAAACAACAAGGATCAATCCTCTATGGTTTTCTCACTAACTTCTACTATTAAAGATGATTTAGAAAATGTCTTGCTTCACTTAAAGCTCTAACCTTCCATTGCTCCTCTATCATCCTAATTTTAGTTTTTTTTTACAAATCATCACTACCTTTTTCTTGAATGGCGACTTGACAAGGTAGTATCTCCTTCAATATTTCTTGGCATGATCAAGGTTACTAAAAGTTGTTATAATACTCCTCTACAATAATATATGAGATAGTAATATTATTCAATACTTATAGGTGATGTGACCCGAGTTCAATCCCCATGGTGGATATGTATATGTATAAGAAGTATTTGGTCAATAAGAAAAATTATAAATACTATAATAATTTTGTATGATATATTGTAATAGTTTGGCTTTAGATGTTTATGTAAAATACCTAAGATATATAAATGTATTTCAATTCTATTTATTCTTAAAATACTTTACTCCATTAAAATAAAAAAATATTTTTCATAATCCTTTATATATATAAGAATGGGTTACATCACAGTCCTTTCCTACTATCAAGGAGGGTTTAAATCTTGGGCTGCCCTCTTTAAATCTTGGGGCTTCCCTTTATAACCTATTCCACTTGGTTATAGTTTAACAAAATGGACCACTAATCTTCTAAGGATTAGTACCCCTGTTGTAAGGCTAACTTACATTTAATGGATTTAGTTACATTTAGTGGATTTAGTTCAAACTATGACCTTTACAAACAAACATGCCCCAGTGTGAAATGGACTACCAATTTCTAAGGATTGGTAGTTTAACCCAGTGTAAAATGGACCACCAATCTCAAAGCATTGGTAGTTTAACCCAGTGTCAAATGAACCGCCAATCTCTAAGGACAATAAGACTTGACTTGCATTTAGTGGATTGAGGTCAAATTACTACCTTTACAATGATTTGAACCTAAATCACTAAAAATATATTTTTTTACCCTCACACTAATTCATCACAAGTTTTTAATAACCCTATACACAATTTTTAAAATTTTTTTAAAACCATTTAATTCATCAAATAATATTTGTGAACCTACCAAATAAAGAGGAGACCCAAAGGGACCTAACGGTCATTAGAGTTTCGAGGAGAGGGACCACCCCATACCTTTAAAAACAAGGTGGGAGATAACGGCATAAAAGCAACGTCATTAAGGCGCCGCTCCCCGCTGCATCAACTAACGAGAATTTCCGGCTAGCTCAGGCTTGTTGTCAGGTAAGCAAGTGTTAGGAGGTTTGTCAGGTGAGCGAGAAGTCAGAACAGCAGCTAAATACCTTAAGGGTAAGGCAAGGGTTTGGTGGAGAAACCTTACTTAAGACATGGCGGCAGGGATTGGTGGACTCGTGGGATGATTTGAAGGAAGCATTGCGAGAGCAGTTCAGACCAGACAACGCCGAGTGGAAGGCAAGACTGAAATTGCATAAGCTGAAGCATGATGTTGGGGCAGGAGTTTTTCATTAAGGAAAAAGAGGCAGGGATTCCCTTCTTAGAGGCTTTGTTGGTGAAGACTGTTCAGAGGAGGGCAAACGGGGAGGCACTGCACTGAGGGGCGGTGTCCGGGTGGGCTTGGGCAGTGCTGTGGGGCTTGCCAGCAGTGAGTGGCAGTGTGCCACGTTTTGTAAAAAGACCCACTGAGTGGCAGGTTGCCACGTTTTGTAAAAGAGCCTGCGGGCTGTGCGTTGAGTGGCAGGCATGTTTGCAATTTTTGCTAGTAACAAGTAACTCTAATTATTATCTCAGCTTTTGTATGGTTAAGGTATCAAGGTATCCCTTTCAAGCATATATATTTATGGGATCAATCTGTTTTTTTTTTATTGGTTGAAAGGGTGTTGAAAGGTCCCTGAACCTTGTACAAGACATCCATGGGTCTCCAAAGAGGGGAGGCAAAGGGAAAGTACGGCAGCAGCAGAACAAGTAAGCCCGAAAACAGCAGGGGCCACCTAAGGTAAAGGCGCCCGGAAGAACTAACTAAAGTGAAACATGACCAGTGGCCAACAGAAAAAGGAAAGCGAAACTTAAACAGAGAAATTCACCAGTTGGAGGAAAAAACATTGACGACGGAAAGCCATCCGTAGAACTGCCCAGGACCGGGCACCAAAAGGCCAAGCTTACAGAGGAGAGAGAACGAAGGGGAAAGGACCAGAGACCACCCAAAGAACTTACTCCATGGATGAAACTTCCCAATCGGTAGTGTCTCCCTGTGGATACATTTGTGGATGGAATTTGCCAACATGGCGTAGGTGATTAGAGCAGCAACAAACCTGGGATTGGTTTCCTCAGAACCGTGTCTCATCCATACCAAGCCCCCTGACAACAGAACACATTGTACAAACATTGAAACTTGTAGGGTCATTCCTTAGGCCAATGGGGAAGGAGTCTCTCCAAACTTGAATGTCAGATTCACCGACTCCCCTATTAGCTAGCCAGTTCGTAGCTTTGTTTCCTTCCCGGTACTGATGCTGAATGACTAATTTTGGGTAATTGCCAACTAGAGCCTTGCATTCTTGGAAAATTGAAGCTAGGGACCAAGGAGGCCTAGCTATACCTTTGAGGCAGTTGATACAATGCAATGAGTCTCCTTCGATGATAAGTTTATTGATGGTCAACCCTTCCATGAGGATCAAACTTTGGAACAGAGCTCAAGCCTCTGCCATATTGTTGGATTGAATTCCCAGGTTCTGGGCGAAGGCCAAAATTATTTCTCCCTGATGGTTTCTGAGAGTTCCTCCTTCACCAGCTGCTCCTGGGTTGCCTTTAGCCGCACCGTCGAAATTGAGCTTGTGCCACCCAGTAGG
Organism: Wollemia nobilis; assembly: GCA_028583015.1. Taxonomy (NCBI): domain Eukaryota; kingdom Viridiplantae; phylum Streptophyta; class Pinopsida; order Araucariales; family Araucariaceae; genus Wollemia; species Wollemia nobilis. The sequence continues at coordinate 20,652 of JAQPPZ010011239.1, read as the reverse complement.
TGGTAAGACCCACTTGATGGAAGACCTATCAACAGAATTACGAAGCACAACAGAGATGTTAGACAAATTGAAAAGTTTGGCTAGATCCGATTCTAAGCCAGGAGGGGGGGTTTGGAGAAGAAACAAGAGAGGCATTCTCCATAGATAGGGCCAAGATTTTGGCAGTGATAATCCTCTTATCAGTGGCTTGATTTTTGAAAATTTTGGCATTTCTCTCGAGCCATATCTGCCACAGGTAAAAGTGGAGGCAAGCTTGCCACATGAATTTTAATTGGGTGCTCTTGAAATGTCAGGGCCATTGCTTAATAAGGAGGGGAATGGAAGGTGGGAGGGTTGTGGAGATGCCAAAGGTGTTATGGACTTGGTTGAAAACTGCTAGAGAGAAAGGACATTCCAAAAAAACATGCGAAATAGACTCACAAGCATTTTTGCATAGGATACAACAATTGGGAATGAGTAACCCTCTGATTATCAAGTTGTCTATGGTGAGGATTCTGTTTTGGGTGGCCAACCAGCAAAAGGATTTGACCTTGGGAATGATCTTGGGAACGCATAACTGATTTGATAAGTCCCATCCATCTGTGGGAGTTTCTTGACTGTAGTAAGATGATTTGACAGTGAAATTTCCAGATTCTTCAAGGTTCCAGACCATGGAATCATCTTTGTGTGAGATCGAAATGATGCATGTCCTCAACAGGTTTTGTAACCGCTTGAGAGCCTTGGTGATTTTCCTAGGCCCATTAAGAGCTAGTTGTTTCCATTGATGTCTTGTAGGACCTTGGGTAATGAAGTGACACACCTTATCTCCAAAGGTAGCTTATGTAGTCACCTTGAGCACTGCAAGATGCAGATCTTGGCTAAGAGGTTTATCGCGGATCCATGGGTTGTCCTAGAAATGGATGGTTATTACTATTCCTAGACACCACCTTAAGCCTTCCATGATGATTTTTCTTGTTTTTACTACGCCATTCCAAAAATGGGATCCGATAGGTAGGTTGTGCTCTCCAAGAAAGGAAATCTATTGAAGGTACTTAGCTTTAATGATATCAATCCATGTGGCTTTTTCATTGATGGTGAGTCTCTAGGCCTACTTGGAAATGAGGGCCATGTTCATCTGGTTGATGTATCTGAATCCGAGGCGTTCGTCCTTTTTCTTGGAACAGACCCTGTCTTAGGCGACTAGCGAGAATTTATTCTTGTTTTCGTTTCTAGCCCATAGGAATCTACATTGAATTTGTTCAATTTTTTGGCAGATGGAAGTTGGAGCTTTGAAGATAGATAAGAAGTAAACGGGGATACTTTGAAGGCAAGCTTGGACCAGAGTGGCTTTGATAGCCTGGCTGAGCATTGAGCTTTCCACCCCACTAGTTTCTTGTTGAGGCATTCTAAAATAGGGTTCCACATAGTCGAGACAGATCTGCCATGGAAAAGAGGTAATCCAAGATAAGTAGTTGGAAGACTCCCAATGTTGCACCCAAGGATCGTAGCAATCCTATTTTGTCTGTGAATGGGGGTATTGAGAAAGTACAACTTGCTTTTACGATAGTTGAATTTTTGACCAGCCGCCTCTTCATAAGAGTCAAGGATGTTCTTAATGATTTTTTCTTCGGGTACGAAAGCATGAGAGGTTAAAATAGTATCATCAAAAAACTATTGATGGGAGATGGCTCTGGATGTTGAGGCCAGTTTGATCCCAAAAATAAGACCCCTGTTACAGGCAGCTGAAAGGGTTCTTCCAATGGTTTCGGCCAAAATAATGAAGAGAAAGGGAGATAGAGGGTCCCCTTGATGGATGCCTTTGAAACTTTGGAAGAAACCTATGGGTGAGCCATTGATTAGAATAGAGAACCAAGCAGTCGAGATACATTAGCGAACCATATTGATCCATTCTTTGTGGAACCCAAACTTTTCTAAGACTTCAAACAGGAATTTCTAGGAAACACGGTCAAATGCCTTGTTCATGTCAAGCTTGAGGAACATGCTGGGTTTTTTATTTTTAGATGTCGAGTGGTCCAGTTCATGGATGGTTATCACTCCATCCGAGATGAGTCTGCCTTTTACCGAGATCCCTTGGCACTGGTCGATAATGGAGGGAAGGATAGCTTTCAACCTATTTGCCATAACTTTGGTGATAAGTTTGTAAATGACACTGCAGAGGCTGATCGACCTGAAATCTGAAAGGGAAGCACAATCGTTGGACTTGGGGATTAATACAATGAAAGTGGAATTGGCCTCTCTCGACATCTTTTTGGCTCTCTGGAAGAATTTAACTGCAGCAAAGACATCTTGGCCCACGATTTCCCAAAAGTGTTGAAAAAACCGGGGTGGGAAGCCATCGGGTCCAAGGGCCTTATCAGGTTCAATTGTGAACAAAGATTCTTTGATCTCATATTCAATGAAGCTTTCAAGCAATTTTTCATTATCATTGTTAGACACCATATTTGGGATGTTCTGTAACAAAGAACTTGAGGTGAGGGGATAGCAACCAGTGCTTGGCCCTAATATTTCCTGGAAGTGGCAAACAACTTCCTGTCTAATTTATTGGATGTCAAAGACAATGGACGTATCTACCTTGGTCAGCTCAGTGATTTTATTAGAGCCTCTGTGGCACATGGTGGATGCATGGAAAAACTTCGTATTGGTGTCTCCTTCTTTGAGCTAGAGGTTTCTGGATTTTTACCTCCAATATGTCTCTTCCTTAGCCAAGGTATTGTGAAAATTTGAGAGGATGCTCTTTTATTCAAGGAAATTTTTGGCCCTCAAGTCTCCTCCCTGAATCATATTTTCCACCCTTTTTAGCTCATCCATTAGATGCTTTTTCTCGCTAAAGAGGTTGCCGAAGACATCCCTGTTCCATCATTTTAGTTTGAATTTGACCACTTTTAGTTTAAGGAACAGATTTGTGAGAGGGTTTGGACAGAAATCCTGTTGTCACCATTGGCGTATACACCGGCCTATATCTGTTACTCAAAAATATTTCTCATATATATGAATTTGTGATGGATAATAATTCAGATTGTGCTAAGTTGTGAAGCATTGTGCTTATTGTTTGCTTAAGTGAAATTTTTTTATGGTTAATAACATGCTTTTTTGGAAGGAAAATTGTCATCTAGTCCATCTTCTATGTTATATAGTTATGACATTTTTCTTCAATAGCATGAAAAGAAAATATTTCATAGATTACCATTTTATGATGTTGATTAGTGCCTTAGGTTATAGTGTTAGGATTCCTTTTATCTGCGAGAATGTTCTAGTCTGTGGGTTGAATGAAAATCTACTTTTATCTTATATATATATATTTTTTTATTAAATTATTATCAAAATTTTCTTGAAGTTTTACCGTTAAGAAAACAGGATCACAGAGTCCCAAGTCTTAGTACTATCCTTTAGACACTTTATAGGAATGATGGTTATCTTTCTAGCAGCAGTACATGCATTTACATGCATTTTTTCTTAATATTTCCTTAAAAATTGTTGCATATTTATATTTAGTTGTGGAAGATTGTGGTTTTTATTCATTAGATATTTTTTTTTATTGCATTTTTCTTAACGCTTCCTTAAAATTTGATGCATCTTTATCTTTAGTTGTGGAAGATTATGTTTTTTATTTACTAGATATTGTTTTATTTTCTTCCTTACCTGCATAGTGTTTTTGCTTACTTTTGAAATGTTGACAAAAGATAATTAAGTTTATCCTTATCACCAACCATACTTAGGTTTATTATATGTTAATTATTTATTTTTAAATTTTTGAATCCATTTGTAGCTTCAAATGGAATCAATATGTATTTTATTATCTCTATATTAAGTATTGTAATGAATGTCACTTGCATTTAACTACTTAAATAATTTTCTCATATAACCCTTGAAATGTTGATAAAAGTTAATTAAGTTTATCCTTATCACAAACCATATTTAGGTTTCCTATATGTTAATTATTACTTTCTAAATGTTTGAATCCATTTGTAGCTTTAAATAGAGTCAACATGTATTTTATTGTCTTTATCTTAAGTACTTTGATGAATGTCACTTGCCTTTAACTGCTTAAATAATTTTCTCATATAACCTAGGAGGCAATTATATGCTAGACTATAAAATTATATGTCATTGCTTTTGGTTCAAATAGTCAAAGCAAAAGCATTATGTAGTGAACTTACTTCTAGCTTATATAAGACTGAAACATTTAGGCTTGTACATATAAAAGAACATATAGGGTTATACATTATCTGTTAGATTGAAAAGTTTAGGCTTATATATATAAAAGAACGTACATGGTATACATTAACTGTTAGGTCATATTTGTATAAACCATGATTCTATGATATAAATGACATTTATGTTTATACTATATTATTATTGCATATTTTAGGAATTTCACATAAGAACATTGATAATAGCTTGTTGAGAAGAACGATCAAATCCCATAAGGTAAGTTTGGATATTGTATTGGAATTATATATTAATGATGGACATAGAGTAGATGATCCATAGTATTTTAGGGTCAAAGAGGTGTGTGACTTGCATAATGCAATCTAGATAGTACATGATCCAGATAGATGCTTACATTTTTTTTTGAGCTTTTGTAGTTTCTTTGGGATAAATAGTTACTTGATTAAATGAGATTTTTGGGTGTTATTTTTGAGATAGTTGGTGATGACAATGGTTGTTCTTTTTTTTTTTTTTTTATATATAATAAATAAAAAAATAAAAAAAAAAAAAATAAAAAAAAAATAATTAATTTAATTATATAAAATAAAAAAAAAAAAAAAAAAAAGAAAGAAATAAATAAAAAATAAATTGATGGGTTTTGTGGGTTTTATATAAAAAATAATTTTTTTATTTTTAAAATAAAAAAAATTTTTTTTTTAATAATTTATATTATATATTTTTTTTTTTGTGATAAATTAGTTTTTATTTAAATTTTAATATTAAATTAAAGTTAGGGAGGTTATAATAATAAAAAAATATTTTATTTTTTTTTAAGGGGGAAAGAGAAAAGAGAGAAATATAAAATAAAATATTTAATATATTGCTAAATTGGAGGTTTTACTAGAAAAAAAAAATAAAAAAAAAAAAATATAATATAAAAAAATAAAATAATAAATCCTCATATAATAGGTCCACCCACACTAACCCCATGATGGGGGTGGCCGGGGGTTTTTTTTTTTTTTTTTAAATTTTTATTTTTCCTCATCTAAATAAAAAAAAAAATATGGGGAGTATTTTTTTTAGATATCAAAAAAAACGCGGGGGGGGGGGAGGATTCCTCAAACAAAAAGAAATAAAAGAAAATATTCTAATGGTCAAAATATTTGATAATTATTTGTGAAATGAAAGGGAGGAAAGTTTCAAAAAGTGGATCACTAGAAGATCTTGATGGAAATATAAAAAAATAATTATTGATGAATTACTCCTGATCAAATGTTTTACCTAATAATGAAATTTTTATATCCCGATAAGGGATAGCAGAAGGAAGTTTTGACATGTAGCTAGAAGCACATTAGGATCTAAAATGACCAAGAGCAGGTCAAGATTTAAAGCTATGTATAGAAAGTCACCAACTTTGAAGGAAATTTTGATTGGGATATAAGTTAATAAATGATGGTGCACAAGCTCTCATGGAAAAGTAGGTGAAATGAATTAATGTGTCATTATTGAAAATTTAAGGGTCACCTACCAATACCATCTTAGCTGAGCAGTCTAAGGATGTTAGTGATGCTATTGGTATGGTGGTTTCTACATCTGGTAATAATAAAAGGTACCCCATTTGATTTTTAGAATCTAAAAAAGTAGTTGAGATTGCCAAGATAACCTGCAAATTTTAGACATCATTAAAAGAGACTTTCCACAAGAATGGATAACCAACCTAGTCATACCATTACATAAAAATAGAGACACCTACAATCCTTCAAGTTACTACACCATCATGATTAATTTTCTTTTTTGCAAAAGTATTTGGTAGTATAGTAGAAAGCAAAATCAATCATTGGACAACAAATTAAAGAAAGAGGAAAATAGGGCAAGCAAGGTTTAGACCAAAGTAATCAATAATATGACTACATTACTTTAAGGCACCTAATAGAGAGGATATGGAATGAAAAAAATAGAATTTTATTACTATTTTTTGGACTTTAAAAAGGCTTTTGACATAGTAATTGGAGATAAATTATAGAAAATAATGGAAGAAATTGGTGTACCAACCAACTAAAAAACAACTATACACAAACTTTATGAGCAAGTGGTAGAAAAAAATCATAACTCCAAAAAGGTTGTCAAAGTTTTTTGGGAGTGATATTGGTTGAAACAAAATTATCCACTGTCACCTACTTTATCTATCCTTTACATTGATAAATTGGAGGAATGGGTAGAAAGGATGGGAGGAGAGGAAATACAATTGGCTAATTATGTAGTAAAACTTCTTCTTTATGCTGATGACCTCAACTTGATTGATAAGACACTTGAAAGTTTAAAAGAACACCTAAAAGCTTTAGAAATTTTTTGTAAAGAAGTTAGGAGGTAGATAAACACTAGCATGACTAAAATTATAGACTTTTTTAGTTTGAGAGATTAAGATGTAGGATGAGACAAAACTAGGATTGGGTTATTAGTCATTTCACTAGTGTAATATGAGTGTGAGGTGTGGGCTAGCAATACATAATTTTTTTAATTAATACAAATGAAAAAAATTCAAAAGAGACTAATTACAAATCATTTTAGAATTAAAGCATCCATCTCATATAAGGTTTTATTTTCTAAAATAGAGAATTTTCTTCTAGAAGCAAAATTCATGATAAGGCTATCAAGGTACCTAAAGAAAATAGAAAAATGAAAGATAACAAGTTTCCAAAACAAGTAATAAAAGAAACAAAAAAGACAAATGAAAAAATACAACATACGAATGGATTAATGAAGCATTATAAAAAATAAAAATATAAAAATATAATCACTTATTGTCGAACAAAAATATAAAAATTATTATGTATATATAAATATAAGTTTTGTTTATAATGATAAGAAATGGCTTTTGTATATAGAGTCTTAAAACATGTTTATATAAAATAACATATTATAATATCAATTTAAGAATGTGACAAGAAAACAACAAAATTAAGCTAATCTAGTTTCTTTTCTTCATTTGCCTCACCAACCTCTAATATAAAATTATAAAAATTATAAATCCCTAAACCTCATAATTAAATTATTTAGAAATTTCAATTCATCTTCTTATATTTGAATGAAAGAATGAAACATTATAAAAATGAAAATATAATCACTATTATTGTCGAACAAAAATATAAAAATTATTATATATGTAAATATAATTTTTGTTTATAATAATAAAAAATAGGTTTTATATATAGAGTTCTAAATATGTTGATTTATAAATGTGAAATAAAACAATAAAATTAAGCTAGTCTGGCTTTTTTTTTTTGTTCAACTGCCTCATCAACCTGTAATATACAATTATAAAAATTATAAATCCTTAAACCTCATTTAAATTATTTACAAATTTGAATTCATAAATATATAAATAAAAAATATTATTTTAACTTTTTATTATACCTTCTAAATTGATAATGCATAGTTCATAAAATCATGCCTTTTAACTACTGAATATTCTTTATCTCAAAAGAAGGAGAACATGTTGTATACTTCTGATATTTTATAAGGTAAGGCTTAAACAACAATTGGATAAAGTATCCAAATTATAATTCAATTTCATTTCTATGTTAAACTATTCTAAATACAGCTACAAACTTTTAAGTTTCTACGCTATTCATCGAACTTAGTTTTCGAATAAATAAACCCTATTATAAAGTAACTTTCTAATAAAGTTAGGAACCAATAGATAGAGTTATTAAAATAATACTTTTCTCATCAAATAATTTTAGAGTAAATAATTTTTTCCTTTTAAAGGTAAGCATAAAAATAAATATGATTTCTTTTAAATCTTGAAATAAACTATTTATTTATCCCCGTATATCAGAGTTATATATAAAAGAGGTTAACCCATCCACGGTTAGTTTCTTTTATAAACTAAGAGAGCTCGAGTAAGCGTCCCAAACAAGGCAGTTCCTAATATTAAATATGTAGTCATGTCAATTCAAAAGTTAAATATATAATAATTTTCTCGCTCATGAATTTCTACGTGGAAACTATTCTCTTTTGGGCGTATCATTAAAATAGTTATAATGGAAACAACTTATTCAAATCTACTGGCGTACATAGCATGCCCCTACTAAAAGTCTACTTGCAGGTATATCATTTATTATAGCGATATCCTTGGGTATTGTAAAACGAGATTTTCTTGTTTTTAATGCAAACTAAATACATTAGTATTTTGATTAGGTTGAACCCTATGATTTATCTATCTTCACATGGTATCCCATATTCATTTAAAAAAAAAAAAACACAGAGTATATAAAATTGAAGTAAATAATTAACATAACTTTTGTTTTTATGATAAAAAATAAATGAAAGACCTTTCATCTACAATCAAATTGTTAGTTAGAACAATCTACATCTATGATGGAATTGTTAATGGAGATGATGGAATCACAGATGATAGAACTTCTTGTTAAGAGAGAATGAAGAAATATAAAGGAAAAGCGAGGAAAAAAACCCAAGATTTATCAAGAAAATTAAAAAGATCAAGCACGGAATGAAATCAAAGAATTTGGATAAAAAGAAGAATTAAAAGAATTACTTGGAACATGTTGTTGCTCAAGAAGGCAAGAAAGGAAACTTTTGAGGTTGCTATATTGATGGAGGGTCACATTATGCTAATAAATATCCTCAAAGATTTAATTGGAAAGTACCTAAAGAGCAACCTCTTGAAACCTGTACAAAACCTGGAGCTTCAAGCCAAGAAGAGCAAATCACTCCTCAGGTAATATAGATATTTTGCTTATAGTAGTGCAATAGATAATTTTATTTTCATTAGCATAATGAGGGACATACTAGAATAGCCTAGATTTTTGGCAAATAGGTGAAAAGTAGTATATGGGTCAGAATAACCTATGCCTACTCACAGTAACCTATCTCAAGGACCAATTGGTACCTACATGTAAACTCCCTTCATGACTTTGGATTGGTTTAAAAGCTTATGAAGTCCTTAAATTTGAGGAAGATGATTAGAATTCACCAATGAACGGATTATGGGCTATTGTGACCATGGTTCTTTTAGACCATTTGTTGTGGATCACATAAATAAGGAAAACAATTGAAAAGGGGTGGAATTATATACATGGTCAAGTTGAACAAAAGGAAAAGTGTTCAAGTGGACTAGTTAATGTGAGGAGAACTTCAATATTTTGAATAAGAAACTAACAATTGTACCAAATCCCTAAAGATTTTTTTTGGATTATATTGATTCTTCTATTAAAGGTTTTGAAGGGAACCCAACCCGGGTCAAGATAGTCGTTGCCTAGGAATCACTAAAAATATTGAAAAGCATGAGGAAAGTTATGCTACACATATCTTAGAATTAGTAGCTATTGTGCTTATGCAAGCTTGATCGTCAAGGTATGAAATACATAAGAATGCAAGATAACACAAATGAATGAAATTCTTGGTGGAAAATATGGTTTTGTAATAAAAAGTGTCTAGGACAAAGAAAATGAGTTAGTAGATACATTTATAGTAGGTTTATATTGTCAGAATATTTGGATGAGTATATAGATAAAAAATTAAACCTAAATTGATGAGGGATAGTAATCTAAATCCAATTAAAGGAAATATCGTTACACTTATTTTATACAAAATTGATGAAGAGTACCCTTCAAACCCAGTCTAAGCTTTTATGAAGAGTATTTGTTTCTTCAAATTAAATTGGTTTGAACCTTAGAACTCTAGAATGACCAAAACTTTTACAATTGTAGACTATGTATAGCTATTTTTTTAATGAGTTTACACAAGTTTTTATTATGAGGGGTCTTGGTCCCTTCATATTGAGTGGGGTTTGAACATTTAACCTCTCAAAGAAAAGTCAACATTATTACCAAGATATAATTTCATTAAGATGCACATTAACTCAACAAAAGTTTTAAATAACCACTAATACTATTTTTAAGCATTTTTTTAAAACATGTAATTCATCAAGTAATATTTGTTCAACCCTCTTGCTTTCTAACCCATTAATGTAATGATGTGAGTCTAGTGACATATTCCATGATTGGAATTTTTTTTCCATGTTAATACCTATTTGTTAGTCAACATAGTAAATAAAGAGGTGACCTAATGGGGTCCTACCGGTGATTAGATTCTCAAAGAAGGGGACCATCCCATAACTTTAAAAGGTGTGAGATAATAGAATAAAAATAATATATTTTTTATATACATAGGGGAGTTGGTTAAATCCATACTATTTTTAGTACTTGTCAAGTGTAGGGTTCAAACCACAAGGGTTTCTCCCAACAAGCATATACCACCTCATTGTTGATGATCCAATATGAGGGAGGATTCATGTCGTCATCCTCCACAAGATCAAATTTGAGCTCTTAAAAGGAGATCCCATAGGGATTGCTCCCAATAAGAATATACCACCTTGTTGTTTATAAACCTAGTGTGAGGTAGGATTTGTGCCATATAGGATTCAGATCAGAGCTAAGATTATAAAATAAGGTGCCCTCACAATTGCATCAAATAACCAAAATTTCTTTCTAGCTCAAGCATGAGGTAGCCATTGAAAATTCATGATAAGAGTAACCTAATTATCCATCATAATGTCTACAAGCTTTCTTGAACTCTATGCGTCTAATTGAGCCGTGTATTATTGTTTGATGGAAAAGAGCATATTTTCTACAATATCTGGTGCCATGAGTAGGTGCATGGCAAAATTGGCTAGATGAAGTTTTGGGTGCGTTGGACCTCTACCCAAGCTGTGCGTTAGGCTTAGTAGTGGTGGAGTTGAAAGAGAATATAATACACATGGATGATGGCTTAAGTGAATGGAGAGCAGTAGTGGATGAAGTCATTTTTGAGTTAAAAAGGAGGTTAAAGGAGAGCCTTTTGTCCCAAGATAAGTTGTAAGAAGTAACTTGTGCTCCACAACAAACATGCGGGAACTAAGCTAGGAAGCAATGTCATGCTCATCAACCTATGAAGCCATATTTGAGTTGTAGAGGAGGCTGGAGGAGAGTGTACTATATTAGACTAAGTTGTAAGAAGAAATAATTTTGTGTTGTGCAACAAACACTAAGTTGCAAGAAGAAGTAACTTTGTGCAGTGCAATAATCACATAGGAACTAAGCTAGGAAGTAGCGTCAAGATCATCAACTTTGGAACTCTCCAAGTTGAAAGAACTAGAGAGCTACGAAAGAGCTCAAGATGATCATCTTCTGGATGATTTCTTATGAGATATGGAAGAGTACATGGTAATAGTAGGTTTTATAGGTGAGATAGAAGTCAAAGAAAGGGATTGGTGGAGAATCCTTGCTAGACATATTATGACAAGAAGGACAACTAAGATGGTGGACTCATGGAATGAGCTGAAGAATTTATGAGATGAGCTGAAGGAAGGAATTTGAGAGCATTTTAGACCAGATAATTTAGAGTTATAGGCAATAATAAAATTGCATAAGTTGGAGCATGATGGCAATATCCATGACTACATCAAATTGTTTCAATATCTCACGATGGAGATAAAGTGAATGTCTGATGGAGACATATTGTTTATATTTTAGTAAGATATTCAGTCGTGGGGTCAGGTGGAGCTTATAAGTCACAAGCTAAAGGATATTAAAGATGTCATTATTGTGGCTGATAACTTATTCGACTTTAGAGAGGAATCTATCACAAGGATACTCGAGGCCACAACACTAAGGAAATGAGTGGGAATCAAGGTAGATCCAGCGAAGCGAATAGTTTTGGCTGATAAATTGGATGTGGAATTGGACCCCATACTTAGAAAGACCCAAATAAGGAATTAGTAGAAATAATTATTATTTTTGAATATCTCCAAGATGTTATCCCAGAAAAGGAAAATACACTTAGACCAATAGGAGATATGGAACACATTTCATAAATGAAAGGCTTGATAGGTTCCTAATGAAATAAGATCTATTGGTTTGTTTTCCACTCCTCTATAGCTACATATTCCAAAGTTCTATATCGTATCATAAACTCATCATATTGGATAGTGGAAAAATCCTTTTGTAACAAAGGATAATTCCATTCAAATAAATTTTAGATTGGACAACTTACGAAGAATTCATCACTTTGGTATAAAATACTTGACAGTAGAAAATATCGACAACCAATCCCCAAGAGATATAGAAAAGAAAAATTCATGATATTAAAATAGCTATACAGAATTGGCTATCAAATAAAACCAAATTAAATATAGAAAAAGCCATACAAATTTAACATGTTGAATAAATAGAAGCAAAAATTGAAGACATTCCTTCTTTGTCACACCAAGAGGATGCAAGGAGAGAGCTGCAAAAAAATATCTACAAGCTATATGTAGAAGAAGAAGCACAATGGAGGCTTCACTTAAGAATGAATTGGCTAAAAAAAGGTTATAAGAACACCAATTATTTCCATCTCAAGATAATACAAAACTATCATAGGAACTCAATCAAAGAAATTGATCACAAAGGAATGAAATATATAGGGAAAGAGCAAATCAAAGAGCTGGCAAAAAAGCATTTTTTTAACCTGTTGGCCAAAGAACACAAGAATATTCAGGCTCAAGAGTTTCTTCTACAAAATATTCTAGCAATTCTCAAGGGAGAGGACAAAAAAGAAATGAGCAAACCACCCACAATAGATGAGTTAGAAGTTGTCAAATATCTTTCAAAGAATAAAGATTTGGGTCCCAATGGGTTCACCAATAACTTCTACTAGCAAATTTTCCCACTTATTCATGAGGATCTACTAAATATGAATGAATATGTTAGACTAAATAGTAAACTTTTGGGTGCTATAAAATCTACCTTTTTGGACTTATTACCTAAAGAGAAAAAATTGTAATGTTTTAGATTTAGCTCAATCTCATTGTACAATTTTTATTACAAAATTATCTCCAAAATCATAGCCAATAGTATAAAAAGAAATATTGAAAAATTATTGTTGAAGAGCAAGCAGGAATCATCCACAAAAAACAGATATATGACAACAATATAATGGTGCAATAAGCTCCCCACACTAGTAGGAAATCTAAAAATAAGCATATAGTGACTAAAATTGATATGGCTAATGCCTTTGATAGGGTATATATTCAATTTATTGAACAAGTTTTTTTTAAGTTTGGATTTCTCCTCCAGCTTATAAGATGGATTAGATTATGCATCATTGCCCCTTGGATCTCTCCTTTGATCAATGGGAAAATTTTAGCCTTTTTCAAGGCCTTCAAGGGCATGAGATAGGGCTTCCCTTTATCCCCATATATTTACATCCTTCTAGTAGAGACTCTAGGTAGATATCTCAACAAGCTAATAAGGGACCACAAGATCATAGGTATTAAGGTACTTGTAGGATACAAATAAGTTAATCATGCTCAATTTGCTGATGAAATATTTCTCATGGGAGAAGCATCCAGGAAAAATGTGAGGTAAGTCAAATAATGCTTAGACTAATTCACACAAGCCATTGGAGCATTAATTAACACAAAAAGCTATATTTTCACCCTAAACACATCAAAATATAAAAATAGAAGATTCATTTTAATCCTTTGATTCAAACAAGGAAAATAATAGCAATTCATGTATCTTAGAGTCCCAATGGTTTTTCACTTAAAGCCTAAGGATAGATGGATCCAATGCTAAAAAGTTGATTAAGAGAATTTAGAATTACATAAATAACTGGATATGTCTAGCAAACAAAAGAGTGTTGATTAAATTTATTCTATCCACTCTTCCAATATATATTCTAGTTTATTATACTCCCAAAAATGTTCATATGATTGATGGCATAGTAAAAAATTTCCTATGGCAGGGAGGAAGGCAATAAAAAGGAAGAAATTGCATATAGTAAATTTGGAAATGATCACGAAAGCTAAAGAGCATGGTGGCTTGGGAATTAGAAAAATAGAAAATATAAGTAGTGCCCTAGGTGTTAAGCTCCATGGAAGAATATCTTAATCAAAAAATTCGCAAATAACTCTACAAGGCAACTATTAACAAACATAAAAATCCAACTACGTGCATCATTAATATGGAATAATATAGTTGAGGCCAAGGCAATAATTGCAGTGAAAATATCTTGGATCCTTAAATATGGTATCAAGATAAATTTGTGGGAATATTTGATCCTTGACAATCCTTTGTTACAAGAAAATTGCAACCCTAATCTCCAAAACCAACTACAAATTTTGGAAATTAATAAGCTTAGTGACCTTATAGAGTGGTTAGAAGAGGAACCTACTTGGAAATCTCCTCCTCTCCCTATTTATATCCAAGACTAATAGGATTGTTTAAAGAGGCAAAATACTAGTATTATATCCATCAAGAGGTATTTATCGGATCAACTTATATGGGAGGCATAAAAAAGAGGAGTCCACCTAAGCTACAAGTCTTCACTTGGTTGGTGTAGTAAAACAAAATCTTAATAGGGGATAACTTTCAAGAGAGAAACATAGTCAGGCCTCATGCCTACCCAAGGTTTTTAAGGAAGAGTGATACCATCAACCACATCCTATTTGAATGCCTAAAATTGATAGCTATATAATTGGAAATTACTATTATATTTGTTTTGGTCTTTTCAGGGAGATTAAACATTGAAAGTTGTCTAACCCATTCGAGTGAAAAGTATAAAGGATGCCTCAATAGAAAACATCTAGTAAAATTTATATGGGAATATATCCCTCACACTAAAATTTGGCACATCTAGCTAGACAAAAACCAATGGATAGTTGAAGGGAAAATAAATAAAATAGCCAGAATCATAGGAAAAATCATTTGGGATATCACAACCAATTTCAAAGCAAATTTTATTTAGAAGCAAAAATCAAGAAGACTTGACTCCAAAAGAGTGTTATATGACTAGAATTCATGATCTCCATGCATTATTGGTAATGAGGTGCCACCATGTTGACTTGGAAGCTCCTTTCATCCACTACCCTACACTATTATTTTATGGAGAATCAAAGTCTAATCCAAGACAAGTGATAACAAGAGGATTGATATTTGTAGGCCCAAGGAAGGTACTAAATAATTTTAATAACAATCCAGGAATCACACCCCACAATGTGGCAAAAATCCTTGGATGTGATATGGGGATGAGGCTCACTATGACAAAGCGAATTAGATACCTATTGATTTATGGATATTCAAAAATAGTCATGACAACACTCTCCACAAACAAAGATCTTCATTCTTTACAATCAAGGATTGTCCACGATAGGATCAAGTGTTAGGAAAAAATATGACTACCATCAAATATTACCACATAAAGTAAGAATTTAATAGAGATGTATATGCCTTGGCTAATGAGGCAATTAACACTTCTCATCTCCAATGTAGAGTCACAAAGATAAAAAATAAAAAATAAAAAATAAGAACCACCTATCACGGAGTCAAGAACTGTTCTAATGTCTAATGTTCCTTCTTTGCATGCTCTATTTGCTTTGTGTTATTCCTATTTTTTGTTTTCTTTTGATGTTTTTTTTTCTACTCTTAGTATGTTACATAATCATTTTGTTATCATTCTTTCTAGTCATTCTTTCTTCTTCTTGTATTCATTTTATACTCAACTCTACTTTTAACTTTGTTTCCTGCTATGAGACTTTGTTTCTATTTTTCATTCTTATTAATGCAACTCTCTTCTATAAAAGAAATTAAAAAATGGGTGCTTTATTATTTATAAAAATTGTTTACCATTAAAGTTCTTTGTTTTAAAAGGGGATTTATTTTATGAATTTGATTTAACCAATTGTGTAATTATGATTGTAAACAAGGTGCATTATCGATGGAGTCCGATGCCATTATTTTTCTTCCATGTTTTCCAAGTTTTGCAAGTAATATTTTATAGCCATATCTTTTGAAATGGATTCTAAGCTTGATACTCATCATAGATATACTTTTGAAGCATCAATGAATATGAGTACAACGCAACAAATTTTGCAATAATATGGGATAAATACAAATGGGATGGACAACTATTAGAAGTAAAAAGTAATGGGTTTGCTAGATTATTTTATAGGAAAGAGGAAAACATCAAATTTGGGGTTATAAATATATATGATTTAACTATAGTTACTCCTCGTGAAAGATGTTGGAAGGACCTTAGTATGTTTTTTGTCAAATACAATGATGATTCATTGTGATCTATGGATTCTTGGGGATGATTTTAATATTGTTATATCTCCTTTGGAAAATAAGGGTGGCATTCTAGGATGGTAAAAATCAATGTAAGATTTTGCTTTATTTGTAAATTCAAATGAACTTTGGGATGTTAGTCCCTCAAGCTTTCAATACACATGGGATAATAGATGGATTAGAAAAAATCATATAGCAGAAATACTAGATAGATTTTTGTTATCTAATAAATAGTTGTAAAAAAATATACAATATCTTTAGATATTTTATTACAAGTAGGATCATATCACAAACCCATTCTTTTGACTTGTAAGTCACCTAACAATGGTCATCCAAATCCATTTTGCTTCTAGTCTATGTGGCTTCAAGACCTTGATTTTTTCTAAATGGTTATGTTATGGTAGGATGAGTCAAAATTTGAAGGATCATGTATGTATAGGTTTGTTCAAAAATTGAAATATTTAAAGGAGCAAATGAAGATATGGAATGTCAAATATTTTAGTAACATTTCTAAAGAAAAAAAATTGAATCCAAGCTCAAAATTTTAAAAGAGATAGTATAAATTAATGGAATGGACCAATATTCTTATGTGAAAGAAAAACAATTACTTTCTAATTATCATAATGCACTTGAAGAAGGAGGAGTCATATTGGTTCCAAAAATATAGAGAGAAATGGCTCAAGGAAGGAGATAGAAATACTAATATTTTCATGCTATAGCAAAAACAAAATTTTATGTTTGTCATATTAAAATATTATAACTCCAGATGGAAGAAATATTGAGGATGAAGAAGATATAAGGAAGGAAGGAATAAATTATTTCAAAAACATTTTATCATATTCTAGGAAAGATAACGAGGTAGAAGAAAAAATTCTGCAAATTATTCCATCACTTATCACTTAAGGACAAAATGAAAGCTTTATTAAGAAGATTTTTGTGGAGGAGCTCCATGAAGCAGTTTTCTATTTCCATCCTAACAAGGCACCTGGCATTGATGGATTTCTTATAGTTTATTTTCATAATTTTTGGAATTTATTAAAGAATGATATGTTAGATGTAGTTGAAGAGACTCAAAAAATGAAGGCTATAATAAGTGAGATCAATGCTACTTTTATTACCTTGGTTCCAAAGAAATATGACATAAAATAGTTTGATAACTTTTGTCCCATAAGCCTTTGTAATATGATTTATAATATCATTTCAAAATTATGGCTTATCTCAGAGGAGCAAGGTGGCTTTGGTCAGGGTAAACAAATTCTTGATGGTATAATTATTGCTCAAGAGGCCATACATTCTCTTCATTTTATGAAAAAACTAGATATGCTTTTGAAATTATATATGAAAAAATCATATGATAGGGTATCCTGGAATTTTCTACATGCTATTCTCAAAAATATTGGTTTTGATTATAGTTGATGTAAGTGGATTAAATATTGTTATAGCACTGTAATTTTTTCTATTTTAATCAATGGTTATCATGTTGGGTACTTCAAGTCATCTTGTGGACTTCGTCAAGGTGATCCTATTTATCCTTATCTATTAATTAATCTGGCAGAAATATTAGGGAGAGCCTTTTGTAAGGCAAAAATGGAAGGAAAAATCAAGGGTATTCAAGTTGAAAAAAATGGTCCTTTTGAATCCCATCTCAAATTTTTTGATGATACTTTTATTTTGGGCCATCCCTTAGTAAGTGAGGCCATGGAGTTCAAATAAATATTATCATGTTATGAGAAGGCTACTAGATAGTTGGTAAGTACTTCAAAATCTAGGATCATTTTTATTAATACTACCCGAGATTTAAAACAAATTATTGTGAATATTTTAGGGTTCAAAATTGAAAAATTTCCATCAACCTACTTGGGTATTTATTTGTCTAATAAAGGGAATAAGAAAGAGCTTTGGATATATTTTCTGGATAGAATGAAAGCTTGCTTGGAAGTTGGAAAGGTAAGTTATTAACCATGGTATGAAGGCTACAACTCATAAAGACTACTTTACAATCCATTCCTATTTATATGATGTCACTTTCAATACTACCAATAGGTATTGCAGTAGAAATGGATAAAATTCAAAGAGACTTTCTATGAAAAGGTTGTGAGGAAATTTTTTGGTTTCCTCTTTGTAAGTGGGATAGGGTTTTCAAAGGAAAGAAAATTGAAGGAGAATACTTGCAAAATTGGAGAATTATGAATTTGGAATTAGAACCAAAGCTTGGGTGGAGACTATTAAAATATTAAAAAAATAATTGAGCAAAAATATCACTTCAAAAATATATAGGTTCTATTGATGCAATAATTTTTTTTGGGAAAGGAACTCTACCAAAAGGATTGTCAACATAAAACTTCATATCAGAAAGTTTAAATTTGATAAAGAAACATATTAGATGGTCAGTAAATGAGGGGAGTTATGTAAAGTTTTGGTATGATGTTTGGTTGAAGCCTTATCCTCTTATATCTGACTCAAAATGGAAACCATTGGCATAAGCGTGCATAACATGTAAAGGCCCATAGGTTAAATATTATATTATTATGAGAAAAAACTCGAGAACATGGATTTATTTTAGTAACCCGGTTGAAGGAGAGGAACTCAAAAAAAATTGTAGATGAAATTCAAAATATGCTTCAAGAGTTTTATTTGCCAAATTTTACACGAAAGGATGAGTTAGTTTGGAATTTATCAAAGGATGGTGGATACTCAATGAACTTGGGATATGAGGATTTAGAATTATCAAAATTTCCTTCTTCCATTAATTTTTCTTGGAATAATGTTTGGCCACTAGATGATCTCCCTAAGACCTCAATATTTCTTTGGTTAGTGGTTTAATATTGAAGAACACACGCTTATACTGAGAGGGGGGGTGAATAGTATAAGATCACTTTTTACTTTCATTCCAAACCAATATCAATCAATGTGCTTAATTGCAATAACAAAATATAGTAGTGTGCATTAATAACTTATATAACAGTAGTAAGTAAGAGAATAAGTCACCACACACAATTGAGACACAATATTTAATGTGGTTCCCCCAAAGTGGGGTACTCCACAAACCGATCTCCTTATAATATTTCACACAAAAACATCCAATACAATGATTTCTTTTATCTACTCAAATCTAGGCAATAACAAGTTCACATAGAACTTATCCAAATATGAATAAGAAGCTCACATAGAACTTGTCCAAAGTTGAATAACAAGCTCACACAAAACTTGTACAAAGCTGATCTAGTAAGCTCACCAAGAACTTACCCAAATATGAATAACAAGCTCACACAGAACTTGTCCAAAGCTAAATAGCAAGCTCACATAGAACTTGTCCAAATCTGCTCTAGAAAGCTCACCAAGAACTTTCCCAAATATGAATAACAAGCTCACATAGAACTTGTACAAAACTAAATAACAAGCTCACATAGAACTTGTCCAAATCTGCTCTAGCAAGCTCACCAAGAACTTGCCCAAATATACTCCAACAAGCTCACCAAGAACTTGGCCAAATCTACACTACCAAGCTCACCAAGAACTTGCCCAAATCTGCTACAACAAGCTCACCAAGAACTTGTCCAAATCTGCTCTACCAAGCTCACCAAGAGCTTGCCCAAAATATGCTTGAGCAAGTTCACCTAGAACTTGCCCAAAATCTATCCCAAATATGTCTACAAATCTGTCCATAAAACTATCCTAAAACTGACCACAAAGCTGTCCCAAAATTGTCCACAAATGCCTTCTCAAAGACTCAATCAATCATGCTCAAGTAGCACTCAAATCTCATCCACAAATCTATCAAGGCAAAGCTCAAATATGAACTCAACAATGAATGACAATGTACTCTTCAATGGATAACAACAATGATCCATAATGATCTCAACTCAACTCAACTCAAATCAACTCATAGAAGCATAAAGATAATTGTTAGAGACTCAATATGTTCTAATCTCACTATCAACTCAAATAAATCTCAACTAAACTCAAGTCAACCTCAACTCAATTCAAGTCAACCTCAACTCAACTCAAATCAACTCATAGAAGCATAAAAAGAATTTTTAGAGACTCAATATGTTCTAATCTCTCTCTCAACTCAAATAAATCTCAACTCAACTTAAGTCAACCTCAACTCAATTCAAGTCAACTTCAACTCAACTCAAGTCAACTCATAGAAGCATCAAGAGAATTTTTAGAGACCCAATATGTTCTAATATCAATCTCAACTTAAATTAGAATAATGAAATAGTTTGTTTCATAGGACTTGAACAATCACTTCACACATCACTTGACTAGGCTCAATCAACTCAACTCAACCAATCATCACAAGGGATAACTCTCTCTCACATAACCCTAGTCCAAGATGTGTCAAACAACTTAAATTTTTCCAAAAATGCTCAACCACGAACCTCACATA
>JAQPPZ010011238.1:0-48978 GCA_028583015.1 Wollemia nobilis | reverse complement strand
ACAGTAATGACTAGCCAAGGGTGAATGCAAGCCAAGAACAAGATCAAACTACGAGTATCTTTTCCTATCTATATCTTTGGAGATATTCAACAAATAAAGGATACATATAAGGAAAAACTAGGTATAATGGAAGAAAGGCTATATTTGAAAGCCCTTATTGGAAGTAAGCATTCCCAAGTTGGAGACAAGAGGAATAGTGAATATGTGATAAATTTGATCCAGGGAGAAAATACTACACTATAAATGATTATCAAGAATGAGATGATAAAACATGATACCTTATTAAAAGTAGATGGTTATTATACAAGTTTCACAAATACTAGCTAGTATTTCTAGAGGCTCAAAATTGGATCAAGAGGAAGTAAGCATTGAATCTAGATACTCCATGAATTTTCTTCATGAATTTTTTTCATCGTCATATTTTTTAGTCCAAAAAATAAGGTTTAAATAATGGATGATAGACTAAGAACATGGAATGAGAAAATTTCTATTGAGATATAAACTATTGAAAATATTCTAGAGTGGGTTATCATTTTTGGCCATATTAGCTTATCAACAAGGATGTTTTGAAAAATATTGGAAACATATTTGAAAATTACTTGTACGTGTCCCTAAAGAATTTGGCAAAAATAAAATAACTTTCACTTGCCCCATGTGTTTGAAAAATAATTTACTTGTAAAAAATACCCAAAGCACTAAAGAACATAAGTTGGATGTAGAATGAGCAAAAATAGAGTGCATTTGTGAGTCTTGAGAAATGAAAAAAACCCTAGGAGCAATATTTCTACAAAATTTAGCAAACTATTATGTAGAAAAATCATTTTTATAGTAAAATATTCAAAATTATATAAAGGGGGGTAAAAATTTGAATTGTCAATTTCATCCTTTGAACCTTTTTATGACTAGCACATGTTCATATGATATCTAATTGGAGTGTAAAGATAGTTGATAGTGAGTGAACATGAGGGTAATGTTGGAGAGGTAGGTTACTCATCCTTGCTTTTTGTTTTTCTCAAATTTGGGCTAAAAATGAATAAAAATAAAAAAATCGAGGAAAATTAACAACCATTTAGTTAAGATAATGTTTAAAGTGCCATTAGGACTGTCATATCATCCAAGTGATGGGGTCCACATGGGGTAGCCAAAAATGACTTATAATTGTCTTAGAAACTTGGATGGGGTCCACATGGGGTAGCAAAAAATGACTCAAAATTATCTTAGAAAGCTCAAAAATCAAGGATGACCAAGGTTGCCATTTTTTGAAAAGTGACAATGATGGTAAAATTGGGAAATTATGAAAAATCATAAAAAAATGTTAATCAATACCCAAAGGGGTAATCATAGGAAAATAGGGGGATCATGGTCATCCATGCAAAAAGAGGCAAATCATGATCAATGATGTGGTATAAATAAAGTTGGTATTTACATAAATTACAGGGCTTAAATAAGCCATACAAATAATAATTGGAGAGTACATGGATTAAGATCTTCCGATATGACCTGGACAATATCAAAGTTTTGGCAACAATATGTTGGCAATAATAAACTTTAGGACGTAAAAATTAAAAACAAAAAATGAAATCCTAAGATATAAATTCTAAACTAAACCTAAGCATCATCACTCGTCCCAACAAAAGAAACATTGAGGTGAACTATGGTAACAAACAAGTTCTCACGATCCACTTTTGAAGTTTTCATGAGGGTTAATTTTTTTAACCCAACAAATTCCTTATATATCTTTCTTTCCCCTGTAGCCTCAATGGGACCTTCTTGAGGTTCCTCATTTGAAGACTTTACAACTAGGGACCTCTTTTTCAAATTCTTCAACTTAAAAAATTGATGTTTTTGATGGTCCTTCCTATTACAATAAGTACATTCCACAGGAAATTTGAAAGATTTTTGAGAGGAAAGAGAAGAGAAATAATAATAAATAGAAGAAGGAGAAGAGGGAGAAGAAGAAGACTTAGTTGCTTTAGATTTCTATTGTGAAGGCTTTCGATGTACTCCCATCGATGAAGAGCGAGTACCTCATGATGACTCTCCTAATTCCTCCTCCGCAATAATGGCTTGATTGAAATCCATATCGATACTTAAGATGGTTTTGTATTTCAACTTGTGATAAAGTGGTTCCTGCAATCCATTTTTAAACTTGGTCACAAGTTGAACAGCTGCACATAATTCAAAATTCTCAACTTATTAAATTGCAACACATAATCATATACACTCATATGAGTGGTTTGTCAAAGACGGAGCCACTTGATTTGAAGGTCTTCGAAATAATTTTAAGGGTAGAAACTACTCTTCAAAAATCGTTTCATTTCTTGCCATGTATCAATGGGATTCTAAGTTTGCTGGTGATCAGTGACAAGGATTTTAGAAAGGCCCATTAATTTGAGCTTAGCAAAAGCAACTTTTTTGGCCTTCTCCAATTTGGTGTATTCGAACCAACTATCCATGTTGAGAATCCAACTGTTGAGAATTTTAGGATCCTACGAACCGTTATAGTTTGCAACATTGCAATGGGGTTGAATATCTTGGGTGGTGACCTTATCGGCCAAAGCACTCACCAATTGGGTGAGCTAAGCCATTTTGTCAACCAATTTGGCAGCCATTTGACCCCGAGTTCGCACCAAAAGATCTTAAAAATTGATATTACAAAAGGTGATAAAATGCTCAAATAATTGCAATTGAAAAGCATTTTTTTTTTTTTACAAAATTTAATAGAAAAAGAGCACTATGGAAACATAGTTTTGACTAAAGGTAAAATAATGAATGTTTGAAATGACATTTTTGTCAAAACCAATGCTGAGAATCTCCTTTAAAGTCCCCTTAAAATTGAAAATTCTCAATTAAAGTTGAAAATTCCTAAATATTAAAACTTCTCAATTAGATTGGAAAGTGCCCTCTTTTGCTTTTTTTTTTTCTTCCCTAGTGACTCACTAAAAGCAAATGAGTCATATACGTCGTAGGCAATAGGTAAGAAATTTAGTCTTACCAAAAGTTGGGAAACCTCCACAAGCCAGCGCACATGTTAAATGGATCTGAGCACGTGTCACCAAGGTGAAAACTACAGGCAGACACACGCGACAGTCGATTGATGCGTTACCAATATAGAACCGAAAACTGGTCAAGCGGGCTAAAAATGGCTTATTAGCAATGGAGGGCATATATCATCTAGCAATTGTTGTCAGCATAAAATCTAATATTTCAGTTTAGATATTCCTTGATTAATGTGATCGTCATCACCGTCACCATCAGGCACTTCTCCCAGACACAAGAAAGCAAGTTAGCAATGCCTTGAATGCGGCCCTTCGCGACGTCAATGATGAATTTCAGGTTTCAAATAGGAACCGATAGGAAGGTTGCAATTTTAGAATAGCAAGACTTTGACAATGTTGGTCGACATCAACAGGCAGAGAGAAACTGTACAACAAAAATAATTCAGCAGGTAAAACTATGCCTTCACAGTACATCTGAAGGCTATCACTGCAATACTGTGAAACAGCCAATGGCAGCAAAGGCATCAAATCCGAATATGGAAAAGGTAGAAGGTCCGGTCTCACTAACAGAGGTGAGATTTTTCTTGATTTACAAAATCAATTGAAGTACAAAAATTGCTAAATACAATAGCATTTACGCAGCAATGCAACAAGAACTTGAGATTCAAACAAGACAATCAAATGAGATCAGAAATGATCCAAACCCCAAAAAATTCCCACACTCTGATACCAATCTGATGTGGTATAAATGAAGTTGGTACTTACATAAATTACAGGGCTTAAATAATTCATACAAACAATAATCCAAGAGTACATGGATTAAGATCTGCCAGACATGACCTGGACAATATCAAAATGTCGACACATAATATGTCGGCAACAATAAACTTTAGGAAGTAAAAATGAAAAACAAAAAATGAAATCCTAAAGTCTAAAGTCTAAACTAAACCTAAGCCTCATCAATCAAACATAATAATCATGATAAAAGGTAATAATAAGGGTCACTAGAAAAAAGAGGGTGTCCTTCATTTTTCTAAACTTAAGGTGATCTTGGCCCCAACTGGCACTTATGGTCAAAGTTGATGATCACAATCAAATATTTTTTTCTTTTTTAGATATTAAGCATCATTCACACATGAACTAGTAGGGTGATGTTGGATGAGGTAAAGGTTGAGGCTAGCACTAACAAGGTCATTAAGTCAAACCAAAGAAGAGATGATCATCTATGGTGACACAAGTAGCCCTCTAGGATGTAGGCTTTACATAAATAGTGGATGGCTCCTCGTGTAAAAACATAGCTATGTGAGGTCAGACTAGAATTCGTAGCAAAGATATAATATATTTGACCAAACTAATCATTATGCTATAAGTTCATATTGTTTTGGACTGCAAAAAGTGGGCTACCAGGGAGGGATGATTGTACTAATATATGACCATCAAGTTGGAGCATATATAGTTAGCCATAATAGTTTCTTTTGCATGATGTACAAAGATCATCTTGTTATTTGTCTATGTTTTGTGATAAGGACATAAACAAGATCTTGATGTATTTAATTTATCAGCTATATCTAGTCAAAGAGGAGATACAATTAAAGCTATAGAGGGAATTCATATGGGAAGGGTTTTATTAACACTCTTATACTATGACGTATACCATATTTAGGATCGCTACGCTCACACTATCAGCCTAGTATTATTATTATAAGCATAAATCTATGAGACTTTTATGATATGTAGAACCTTAGGCTTACTCTATGACACATCACCAGAAGAAGGCTGAGTGAGGTAGTGGGTACACACTATAAGGACTACTTGACTGTAGGTACCATCTTTAACTTAGATTACTTGTGGTTAGATTATGTAGACTCCCTATAACCATCTATGCTAGGTAGACAATGGGACCTATAAATAGGTAGCAAGAGTGAGGTGGATGATCACTAGCCAAAGTTTATAAAGCCTCATAGGATAGAGGGAGTCCTAGAATAGTTTAGAAACCTGCATCTAGATAAGAAAAACTTACTACCCAAGCCATGACACCAACACTTATAGGAGTAGGTAGAAAAAAGGACGAGTAGGCTATTACCAATATAGAAACACTACTAAAAGTGAATGGAGCCATAGGGAACCTACAACATAGTACAAAAAGGGACCTTGAAGAGGCCATCATCATGATCCCACTATGAAGTATACCAACCAATGTGACATGCATGAAGATATTTAGTAGTGATAAAAAATCTCTAAGGGAGGATAAGACAACAAAGCGGACCATAATTGAAGAGGTGATGGTTGATGACGTAATAAAGGAGGAGATAGGAAAGGAGATTTCTTTAGAAGAGGAAGAGGTATTAGAGGGAGATATGGACATAGAGGATCATTATGTATATAAGGTCAGCATAGACACTATGGACCTTTAGTTTTATTCCTATGAGGAGGATGACCCACCTAATAGCCAAGTGACCTAGGTAAAATCTACTTTGCTTAGTTATCATAGTGCTTTATTTAGTTCATATTGATTTGCATTGCAACCTTATAGTTCAATTTATATGATACGCCTTGCTTTATGGTGATGTATCTAATTCATGTCATTTCTTTGTTATTGTAGAGAAATTTTAGGAGTGGAATGATATTATTAAGAGACTACATTGACTTTGGGAGGAGTCCTATATTTTTATAGCTTACCACTGATGTTACCTTCATAAGTTTGAGCTTCAAAGAGTCCATCCAACTTATATAGTAAAGGATATTGTTGGTCAAAAATTTGACACCGTACAAAGGGTAGGGGAAAATCAGTACCGACATTTAATGACCACCATTCAATAAGGATCGGGCGGTCAATATCTAGAGAAGGTTGGTTCCTCTATAATAATTCCAGCAACCTACGTTATAAAGTGAGAAAAGAGAAAAGGGAGAAAAAAATAAAGAAATAGCCTTGGCCAGAACTCACAAGGATAGGTATAGCCGCATAAAGACACATGCATGCATCACACCATGGGTGGAAACATAAACCTAACATCTAACAAATCAACCAATTGTATCTTCATTGAATGCTTCAAAGCAAAGGATAGGGAGAAAATTCTAGAACTAGTGAATGGGTGCATGAAATCTAGAAATCAGAATTAGAGCGCTCCCATTCTACCAGCTTTAACAATAATAAACACCCAACCCATATTATGAATACAAATTCTAGATCCACTAAGTGAATCCCATGAAATATAGACTACTAAATTATATGAAACCACTTAAATGGCCAAAGAAAAAATAAAAATTCATACATTTAATAAAAACATGAAGGTAAAATAAAAGACCAAACACTAACAAGTCTATATTTACACAATGGTCAAAAACCTTACATATGGATTGTAATGGCTAAATATTTGCCCTTGGGAATGACCAACATTTCACTATTTATAGGAGATAGACGAGAAGACAATGCTTGAAGTTGATAGGCACTCAGATAGTACACTGCTCCTCAGGATGGTGATGATATTCTAGAAGGAGGTAGATACACTCAATTTGATTTGGGCCCTCATAACCACTAATATTTTTTCCAAATTTCATTAATTTTTATCTACCTCATCCTTTTAATCGATCGAAAATCCTCTGGTTAGGTAATGAATGAGTAGCATTAACCACTTTGGGAGCAGTGCACTTCATATTAGTCACTTCTATGTACGATCGCTTGGTACTTTGACTAGTGCAACAATGAATACTCTTTCTATTTGAATTATAGGTGATGGCACAAGTTCTACATGTCGGGAGAATGCA
The DNA here is from genome assembly GCA_028583015.1 of Wollemia nobilis. NCBI lineage: Eukaryota > Viridiplantae > Streptophyta > Pinopsida > Araucariales > Araucariaceae > Wollemia > Wollemia nobilis. The sequence goes on along the minus strand of JAQPPZ010011238.1, from coordinate 42,214 downwards.
TTATTTCTTTTTTTTCTATCAACAAGGTCATGAGGAAGGAGGATGGTCATTTGTTTAAAGTTTCACCCCATTTGTACTTAAAATTTTTGCCTGATATGGACAGGAACCTCCATCCTTCATGTAGGTGGTATTTTTTATATATCCATCCCTTGTTGGGCATTTGAAATGTCCACCCAATGATCAGGTAGGCCTTTTGAATAGTTTTCACCCTAAGCAAAGGGTAGATCATCTGCCCATTCCATTATTCACCTTGCTCCTTTGAACATCCCATCATCCACTCACTACTTATATCTAACCATTACTATTGTCACCACTTTATATCTTCCATCCATCCATTGATGTTCCCAAAACTTGGTGAACTCTTAAAAGGGTATCATTCTTTGAAATAAAGCATGGGTGAAAGGTGTAAAATTTCACCCACACTTTTGGCCACTCAAAGGGGTTTTCCCTATTGTGGAAAAAAGAAACACAGGAGGATTAGGAAATACAACAACTAAAATAGAGGGATGAATATGAGGAGGAATGAACAAAGAGAAAATGAATATGTGAAGATAGAAACAATGCAAATGGGAGGTGGGGTATGAAGAAATACTAGAAGAAGTGATACACTTAACATGACGAAAAGTAGAGTGGAGGAAAAAGAACAGGAGAAGAGCCAATGGGGGTAGAAGGGAAGGACAAGGAAAACAAATCCAAAATAATATGGAAGAAGCAACCAACACAAAGAGGACAGTGATGGATAAGAGTAGTAGGAAGATAAATAGTGGAAAAAACAAGTAAACACCTGAAAATCTTATCGAGAGACACAAACGGGAAGAAGGGACAACAAGAAACAATTGAGACAAAGAAGCCTTCTTACCAACTCAAAGAGATGCATGAAACAAGGGAAGAGGAAATGGGAAGAAAGGGCATGGTGAGGAAATGGGGAGACACAAATAGAAAATAAATCTAAAAATTTATCAAGTGAAACTGATAGGGCATATACCCTTTTCCACGAGGCACTCTCTCAGGTTGAATCCATTTAAACGTAGCCCACTAACAATCTAAGACATTCCAAGAGCAGATAGAATGCCATTATTTTTTGCTTCTTGTGTCTCAAACCTTATTTTTTATGTAATCCAAAAATGATCCTCTTTTACTGACTACTATCGACTAAGAGGTCATTCTGTTCTAATCGTGCTTTGTAGTTTACACTTTTTGATCTCATCTGCATCTATCTGTAGGGTTCTATTTAAAGTGTGCTTGCCTTACCTTGTGCCTATGGATGCGAGTTCTAAGGCTTCTTATTACAACTCCTAGGATTATATAAGAGGTCTTGAAAATTTATTGATATATCCATGGGCTACGGGGTCACAACAACAATAAAATAAAAGAACAAAAACTAGGAAAACAACGCGAAAATGGAGGAGGAATGTTATATTTTCAAGACAAACTTTGGGGAACCTTCCCTAATTTTTTTTTTCACCTTACTAGGTGGTAAATTTTATAGGGTTTTACTATCCTAGTGGTTGCTAAAAAAAATTATGATACCCCCAAATTGGTCGCATATACCACATGAATTTATTTACTGCCCTCAAATTTATGGTGTGAAAAACACGCTGAAGCCAAGATGTTCATAAAAAATTATCCTATGAATCTGTAATGATTGGACCATATTACATTGTACTTAAGGCATCTCTTGTACTACATTTTCCACCATCCACACTAGCTTAGAATTACAATAAAATCATAATTCTTTTTATTTTGCCTAAGCACCAGGGTACTCAGGCCTTTGAGATCTAGGGTGGCAATGATTTTTGCCATCGCATTCGATTTTTTAGGTGGTGACCTATTAGGGAATAAATTTTCATGTTATCTACTTTCAAGATTGACCAGTTGTGCCAATCTCATGGTTGGATTTTTCTCCGCCATTGGATCCTTCTCCCACTCATGGGTATCTTCATCCTTGCCTAGATCCATATGAGTTTGGGATTGATTTTTTACATTGTCCACGTGGACATGGTCATCGTGGCACACTCATCCCTCATGTGTGTCTACTATATGATCTAGCAATAGATCCAAGGGGTAACTGGTTGGATGAAGCCTCCATATAAGGACTTTCTCAGCTCTGATGACTTCCTCATAAAGTTGGGGAAAAATGGTTTTCCCATATTGGTGCATAAGGAAGTTGATGTCAGTGATGATAGCCTAGATGTAGAATAGATATGCCTAGGTAGAGGTTGAGAGGATTTATCATAGAATCCTCCTCCAAATTCTCTCAAAATTTACATTAAAGTATGCCACACTTTCAATAATCCAAAGGTTGTCGTAGGGCTCCTCTTGATAAATGTGAATTTATCCAAAGGTTGTAAGAGGTCCTCCAGTTCACCAAATGCATCCATGAGAGGCTCTTATAGGTTTACCCATGTAGAGATACTTCTATACTGTAAGGTTTTGTACCAAATCCATGCTCTACCCTCAAGAGAAGAAACCAACAAGCTTGATCATTACATCCTCATGCATGATATTATGAAGGGTGGCAAGAGAAGCCACATTTTCAAGGTGCTTCTTCACAACTCCCTTAACATCATTATATTTTGTTAAGGCATCAAATACAACATTTGGAATGTCATGCCGATCAAGGATACTGAGGGGACCAGAATCATTCCAATGCACGAAATTCATGGTGGCACTGGTATTCAAATATACCATAGAAGTCAAAGTCAAAGTCACATGATGAAAATTTTATCTCCACTAGTGAGGTCAAGGTTGTTCATTAAAATTTAAGTCCTCTAGGATGTTTGGATCTTTAGCACAGGAAGACGACTAATATCATGATTTAAAAATACTACATAGTCGGAGTCACCATGTGATTTTGAGATAAATGGGTAAATCCAATTATCGCCAAAATTTGACTTCCTAAAACTTGAAAACTCAATGATTTCCCTAGTAGATTCACCAAAAACCATTAGTTAAAAATCTAGCACTACACAGAGAGTGGGGGAAGATCAATGCCAACATTGAATGGTCACCGCTTATCAAGGACTGGGTGGTCAGCTCCTCTATGGTGGTTCTAGCTATCTACATCATAAAGTGGGAAAAGGAAAAAAGGAAAAAAATAGAAAAATGGCCTTAGCCATAACTCACAAGGATGGGTATAGTTGCATCAAGACATGCAAACATCGCACCATGGGTGGAAACACAAACCTAACACCTAACATATCATCCAATTGTACCTTCACTGAACGCTTCAAAGTGGAAGGTGAAGAGTGAATTCTAGAATTGGTGAATGGATGCATGAAATTCAGAATGTATAATTAGAGTGCTCCCATCCTACCAACTTTAACAAAAATAAACCCCCAACCCATATTACAAATGTAAATTCCAAAGCCACTAAGTAAATCCCATGAAATCAAAACTGTAGAATTATATGAAACCACTTAAATGACCAAAGCAAAAATAAACATTCATACATTCAATAAAAAACATGAAGGTAGAATCAAAGACCAAATAGTGATAAGTTTATATTTACATTATGGTGAAAAACCTTACATATGAATTGTAATGGTTAAAAATCCACCCTTGGGAATGACCAATATTCCACTATTAATAGATATTTACATTAAATTCAAAATTTTAACATTAATGGTGATAGGGAGAAAGACAACGTTTGAAGCTGACATACACTCAGCTAGTACACTGCTCCTCGAGATGGTGGTGATCTTCTAGATGGAGGTAGATACATCCAGTTTGATTTGGACCCCTGGAACCATTGATATTTCTACCCAATTCATTAATTTTCATCTACCTCATCCTTTTACTCGGCCAACAATCCTCTGGTTAGGTTATGAATTACTAGTATTAACCACCTTAGGAGCAACACACCTCAGATCAGTCACTTATACGTATGACCACCTGGTACTTTTACTAGTGCAGTAATAAATACTCTTTCTGTTTGAATTTTAGGTGATGGTAAGAGTTCTGCATGTTGGGTGGGTGCATTATTTCTTCTATTTTTTCCTAGCGTGGTCGTTAGGAAGGAGGGCAGTCATTTATTCAAAAATTTTCCATATTTACACTTGAAATTTCCACCCAAGATGGGCAGGAACCTCCATCCTTCCTATGGGTGGGATTTTAAATATATTCACCCATTTTTGGGTACTTGAAATGTTCAACCAATGATCAGGTGGAATTTTTAATAGTTCCACCCAAAGCAAAGGGCAGATCATCCACCCATTCCATTATTTGTCCCACTTCTTTGAACAACCCATCATCCACCTGCTGCTTATATCCACCTAAAACTGTTGCCATCACTTTCTATCATCCACCTATCCATTAATATTTCCAAAAATTGGTGAAATATTAAAAAATGGTATCATTATTTGAAAGAAAGAGTGGGTGACAGGTGCAAAATTTTACCCACAGACACTAAATTAGTGCCATTTTGACTCAGAAACCAAGAGGAGACCACACAATGTGCTAGCTTCATGAGAAGGATCTAGAATTATGGCTATGATAAGAGGATCTAAGAGCATGTGTTATAGTAGAAGGTTACCTATATACAACTATACTTGGCATGAACATATGGAGGACTAGTGGGTTTTAGGATGTCCATGTTATGAAGATCCTACATAGGAACCGCCTAGACCAACATAAGCACTTGACATAGTTAGAGGTGTAGGGGTTGATTTTTCAACCATAACCCTTGATATTGTATGATATTATTATTTGTAGCCACCATGACACTCATATTTGTATATATATAGGATTCTTTGGGTGATGGGTCTATGTTATTAGGACAAAAGGTAGCTTACGATGATGGCACTTAGTGCCTCATGTGCCATATTGTACCCTAAAGTACTTGTATTCATATATATATGTATGATTATTTCTTTCAGTATAGTATTTCTTGTGCATTAGATGACTACTTTATTTACTACATCTTATAGCATTTACTTATGATTTATGTAGCATTTGATGACATGCCTATTTATGTGTGAAATACAATTAGGCTTTGGGTAACATTCGATGATATATCATTTCTAACTTTGTATGTACTACTTGAGTAACATTCAATGTCATGCACCATGATTAGAGAGAAAATATGATTTGAGTAGTATTTAGTGATATACTTTATGATTTTTTATTGATATTGAGGATGAAATATTTGGGTAGCATTCAATGACACACTCTTTATATACTGCCTCTCTCTAGTATTGGCCATGCATGAGGTGATATTTTTCTTCTAGCAATGCATTCTAAATATTTGTTTCTCTTTTTTGATTTTTTTCTTCCATGGTAATTTGTCCTCTCCTCAGTCTTTCAAAAAAAAACACAAATTTCTTTCATTTTTTGTGTGTTGTAGAATCCCTTATTACTCCCAATTTTCTAATTCTTCTTTCTTTAATTATTCATTTATCAATTTCTATTTTTTTAATCTTCAATTTCTTCTCTTTATTCAATTTTAAATTAAATTTTCTAAATTTTTAATTCTTTTGTAGAAATCCTTTTATCTCCAAAAATTAATTTTTTTCAATTTCAATTAATTTTTTTCTTTAAACAATGATTTCTTTCATTAATGTTTCCTTCAATTCTTAAATATATTTTCCCTTCTTAAATTTTCAATTTATTCAATATTTCATTTATTCATTCTTCTTCTTCTTCAATATTCTTTTCTTTGTAGTCAATTTCAATTTAAATTCTTTTTTCATTCATAAATTTTCTTCAATCATCACTTTTCAATTTCAAATTTCAAAATTTCATAAACTTCTTATATCTCCCTTCAATTTTATTTATAAATTTGTTCTTCCAATTCAATTTCCTTTTAATTTCTTCTTATATCTCACTTTAATTCATTCTTCACTTTATTTTATTCTCTATCTTCTTATATATCTCGAATCAATCCAATTTCAAATAATTCTTCTCAAATCAAATGTGTGCCTAAATAACTTAAAGGTTAAAATATACCTATGATAAATGGCACTTTATTATCCGTTGCTTTATGATGTCTTAGCTTCCCAATTAATATTCCAATGCAATATGGTTCTGAATGTGTTGCATTCCTCCACTATTCTTCCAATAATACAATATATTTTTGTTCTTTTAATTTTCCACTTTTTTGAATTTCTAGCTTATACAAATATCCAAACTTTAGTCAAAAATTACAGTAGATGAATTACAATTTCTAATTTGTGCATGCACACTTCTCAAATTTCTTGTCACCTCCTACATATTCTTTATAATATCTTCTCCATATATAACACTTTTTAATGTAGTCTCCTTCCAAGTGCAACATTTCTTGAGTTCCATTTTGAGTGTAGTGTTTCTCCTCCTAAATTTAGGGTATCTCAAATATCTTCTTTCTATAATGATTCCTGAATTCTCTTCCTTGTGTATGCAATGTTCCCTTTTGATATTACAATTTACTACAAATTTCACCATACTTGGTATTTCTCCTAGTCATATTTTATAAGATGCTCCTCTTCTCCACTCATCTTCTCTACTTCAAGGTAGATTAATCATCTCTCTACCTCACTTATTCACTTTGTCTCCTTACCACACCTCAATAATACTTTACCATATCTTTTATTCCTACTATATTCCTACTTCAATCTTGCAATTATCCTCTCCTATATCGATCTCACACAATGTGGCTACTTCCAAGCATATGCAATGTGGTGGCTTTGATACAATTATTAGCAAAATATTACTATGCTCATAGGTTGAACAATATCCGAGATCATAAAACAAGTCAATAATATTCATATATCAAATTACTAATAATGAACAATAAACTCATTGAAATATTTATTGAAACTACTAAAGCAATGCATAAATGCAAAGGTTCTTCAAGTTCCATAGTACATGGATTTGTCTTCAATATATACATACGTGAGACTCTTCATATTACATGGGTCTTAACCTTTGATCTCATCAAACTCAAGGGAGAACAAACTCTTCATATTTCCCTTTTACATAGTAAATCTCACATATTACACAAAGACAAAGTCTCTCATGATTTCTCATAGTTTCCCACTTCTAAATGTGACACATCACTCATATAAGTCATTTGCTAACAAGATGTCTCCCACACCTATTTAAATGAAACTATAGACACCAAAACAACACCAATCCGATTATGTGACAACAAGCGTTGATCGCATTGACACACACACCCCTAGGTCAGCCCCTAGAGGTTAAACAGTGGTCCTAACCACTCCCAAAAGTAGTTTTGGAGTTCGGAGGTCAATTTGGAACCTTTTTGGAACCTTGCTCTCTGCTTGTCCAACCCAGGGATGAATACAAACTGACATTCATCCCACCCAAGGATGAATATCAGCATTTGCCCCACAGTGAGGTGAATATCAAGTTTGATTGGCAAAAAGTCAAACCTCGACAAGTCCACCAGTTAACTGAAGCTACAGGCCATGCAATTGTAAGGAATGGCTCCAAATAAAGAAGAGAGAGTTTAGTCATGCATGTATTTACTTTAGAGACCTCATGCAAGGAGATTCTAAATCAGGGAATTATCTTTTCTCTCAAAATAGGACAAACAACTCAAGTAGCGCCCTCGCATGCGCAATTCAAATGGAGAGACCCTAGGTCTATAAATTGGTGATTTTTCTCACCCAAAAAGATACAGAGAAGGAGAATTTGAGCAACAAAGTGCTGCCAATTTACATACCTACTTGCGATTTGTGCCTTTCACATCCTTAATCTCTCATTCGAAAGGGAGGTTATTGGGTGATTATTGGAAGCACGAATCCGGACCCAAAACCTGATTTTTGGCCATAATATTCCACAAAATTTGTTGAAAACACCCCATAAGAAGTTTTGGACCCATACCAAGTGGATTGGTGCTGAAACAGAGTCCCAAACGGTGGGCGTTCTGCCCCCGGGTGCCCCCCAAGCTGTCACAGCCCTAATCGCCCCACCCCAAAATTATTAGAAATATGTGATATATTTATTTGATTTTTCTTTTACATCTTATTCTAGGTCTGTTAAATAGGTTGTAGTTTAAATTTCACTTCATTCTGAGCAATTTTGACTAGGTTTTTATCATTTCCTGCATTTACTAACTTGCAGATGGCACCAGAAAAATTTGGGTGATAGAGGCCAAATTGGAGAAATCTGACTTTCTAGGTCTTCCCAAAACACCCCCAACTAGCTAACCCCAAATTTGTATGTGATTTGGAGCTTTTTGGATAGGACATTGAAGAGGGTGTTTTCTGACAAGTTATTGCAGGTCTATTCGTCCGACCCTGGAGCGAATACAAATCTATGAGGAATTTCTAGACTTTTCCTTTTGTAGTGGCTTCCTGGTAACATATTTATGCTTCTGTCAAATTTTTAGGTTGATCTGAGGTCATTTGGATATTATTTTAATATTTTCATTCATACACTAATAGTAGGCCTTGGGAAATACATGTTTTATTTTTTCTGTAGGTGCTACTAATATTTTCTATTTCTTTGAATGTAGGTTTCTGAAATTAGAGGAGCAATAAGGAGTAAATAATCATATACACAAGTGGTGGCGACATTTTGGTCCGCCCATCTTACATGTGGGCACGCGGAAGAAGGATTGCTATCCATGGATGTGATGAGAAACATATTTGATGCTCCTATCCCCTAAAAAGGAAGGAGAAGTATTGTAACATGAATTTGAAAGCATATCAATAAAGAAGGCTATATTTCATACTACTTTTATCTTGTGTCAATTCATCTATGTTCTTTCAATATATAGGCTTTTAGCGTTAAGTTTGGTTTTACACGCATCGTGCTTGGCATATTCCTTTTTGTTTCTATATCCTCGTGCTTTCAGTGGTGATCATTCTAGGACCTCTATCCCTTGATTTTTAAGATTAAATTTCTGATCAAATTTGCTTGTTTTTTCTTTCAGGTACCAAGTTTTCAAACATTGGACTGTTACAGAGCAAAAATTTAGAGACATCCAATTTGGGCAGAGAAGAGGTAGAGGTCTTAAACACCTTCTATCAAATTTTGCTTTTTTTTCTTTAGTTATTTGCTTGCATAGGAGAGTTTGAATTCTTGTTTGCTTCATTTATGCAACTTAAAATGAACCCCACACACCACGTGGCAAGTTAAAACAACAAGGGTTTTGTCGTAAAACCCCAACCCTTGAGAAAGACCAACGGTGGATTTCATCACCACCTTGGCTTGAGATACCACATACATAACCCTGATCGTGACTGTTGCTAGACGTAAATATTGATGAAATTTGACCAAGTGTAGATAGGGTGATTCCCAATGCATGAGGATAATTCTTCTATGGTAGGTGTCATAAACAGAGCGATTCCCCTTTTGTACCGCCTATGTTCCATGTACCATCTCCTCTCACATACCAATAGTTTCCCTCACATAAGGGAGGGTATATAGAGAGGTTGGTATATCGGTCTAGAAAAGGTATATCGAAGGGGCGACCATTTTTGGGAGTCACAAGAGCCGTCATTTTGCATTTAAACGTTCTTTCCACAAGCTTTCAAACAAACATCAAAACACACTAAATCAGATTCTAGGGCACACTTTTAATATTTAAACGAGATAACCATTGCGTTGATTGTGTGTTTCCTTTTTGTTTAAGTGTAGCATAAAAAATCCTAAAAGAAGATAAAAATCTACTCATCTTTAGGAGCACATCACCATGGTGTACACTCGTATCAGAGCCCAATCACGGGCAAGCACTACAAAAAGTGTGCAAAGGGGGAAAAGTCACATTCGATATAGTCCTGAGGACTTAGCCATCCCACCTTGGCGGCAAGGCACCCAAGATAGTCCACATCATGCCATCACAAAATAGGACTATAGAGGCACCTCTTGGAGAGGCACCCCCACTCATAATAGGTCATTTCAAGAGGAGAACCTGCACGTAGCACTCAACGTAGATAGGAGACCTCCCTTAGAAGCTCATTATGGGTGGCCTAGTGATGAAGTGCTAGAGCAACAGAGGGTCTAAAAGGAGGGTCCATAGGATTTAATCATCCCTCCTCTACCCTGCATTACTATTAGAAACACCAGACAATATCCAGAGTATCAGGCTCTCCAGACAGGGTAAGACAATTCTGCCTACACCTTTTATGCATATAAAAGAGAGGACGAGGAAGACCACTATGTTCCTCAAGAGCAGTACACAACACGGGAACGATGCACCTCCACACCCACTATGTATCAGGATCTCCCATTGAGGTCGAAGCCTCAGGTAAATGCCGCTAACCTTGACAGAGGGAAGCAACCTATAGGGATCTCAGATCACCATGATCAAGATATACATGTAGGAGAGGCATCTAGGCTTCCTAAAAATGATACGGCAAAACAACGTGACATGGCATTTGCCAAACATGCTACCCGCCAAGCACAGATTACGCAGCTTAGGCAAGATCAACAATAGTTAGAACATCTGTGTCACCTTAAAAAAGAGAGCATTCAGCATCAAAAAGTCGAATTTCTCCTAAAAAATGTGCCTGAGAATGTCCCAAATCCTCGCGCACATAAAGTAGAAGTGTGAGAGGCATAACCATTTGGTGCAAGACAGGTCTCCACGACCTCATCAAGTATTACCTCCAATACCTCCTAGACCTGAGCGAAAGGCCACTCCCAGAAACAATGATGGGCACCCTCCACGGGCACCCACATATGCTTATAGGTCTCGACCAGGCACTCCTCAATAATCCTATGAGGAGTATGAACAAGAAGAAGAGCGGGCTAAAATGCCCTACCAAGGCAGAGGGGCTGCTACCTAGCCACCCCTCCATAGGCTTCAAGTTCCCCGCAACCCACAGTGAGAGCAAACCAAGGAGGAAGAAATCAAATCCTTCGATGCATATAAAGTGCTACTAGAGCGCTTAGAATCTATGGAGATCAAGACTTCTAGGCACCAAAAGCCCACTTTATGCCAACTCCGTAGTCATCTTGTGCATCCGTCAGTGCTGACACCTCCATACACTGAACACTTTAAACTACCCCAGTTGGCACTTTTTAGAGGGGAGGAAGATGCCCAAGAGCATGTGACTAGATTCTTGAGCCAATGCTTTGGCATTTAGGACAATAATGCTTTGTTACTAAGAACATTTATAACCACATTCATAGGGCTTGCCTCGGATTGGTTCACTTAGTTGCCCAAAAATAGCATCAGTAACTTGGATCAGCTAGTGGACGCGTTCCTCAAACACTTTGCCTTCAACACCAAGAAAAAGGCATCATTAAGTGACCTAGCTAGCCTCAGGAAGTATGAGGAAGAGACCATGGCGGCATACATGAACCGGTGGAGGACACTGCTTTCAAAGCTGCCCTACCTCCCTCCCATGTCTGACCTAACTCAGATGTTCTCAAAGATCTATTTGAGATCGATATTCATGCTATTGCAGCTGTAGCAATATGCCACTTTAGAGGAAGCTCTGGTGCAATCCAGAATCATTAAGGAGATCAAGATACAGGATGGCAAGATCACCAAACCTAAGAAGAAATAATGGACCAAGAACACTAAAACAAGGACCATGCAACCAAAACCCGCTGCGGTCAATCAGGTATCTATCAACGTCCCTAAGCCTACATAAGCAACATAGCCTCAAAAGGCTAACTATCAGGCAGTGCCTCCTAAAAATTATTATAGAGAAAACTAGAGGCAGGAACAAAATCAACAGCATCACCCTAGGCGATAATTTACACCTTACACAGAGTCTAGGAACTCCCTATTTGACTGCTTGTCAACGGTGAACTTGATCAACTTGCCAGAGATTCAAACTATAGACCCCAATGCACCGAAGCCTAAGGGGTACTGAGAGGACTTGTACTATAGGTTCCATAGATGGAAGGGACATGATCTTAATGCATGTTGGAAATTCAAAGGTTTGGTACAAGACCTAATCGATAATAAGACATTGGCGGTGGACAACACCTTAGCGCCAAAAAACCAACATATGGGAGTCTTCAGAGACCCCTTGCCTACCCATGATGCATAGACAAAAACCCTTCAATTCAATGAGTTGCAACATAATTTCCCCATGCAGGGGTATGTAGGGATGATAAGCATAGTGACTAGGAACAAAAGGTATCAAGGAGCTGCCCCTACGGTGGCCACTGGAGAAGTTCCATCGATGTCACAACCCCAACATCACCCTACACAACTTCCCCCACCTAGACCAATGGCCATGATTTGGGCTAGACTGACCCAAAGTCTAAGGACAACGTTGGCTAGGCTCTCCATATACAAGCTCATTCAACAATCAGCACCCCATCGGGAGGCTCTAATGGAGATTTTAAAAGCCATCGAGCTGCAGCCCCACGAGGCAAATTCTTTCAACAACTTTGTGGGACATGTCAAACAATGTACAAAACTAGTCATCACCTTTAGAGAAGATGAATTAAAATTAGTGACTGGTGATGTGGTGGATCCACCCCTGCACGTTATTGCATGGGTCAACGAGATTCTGTATAAGAGAGTGTTGGTGGAAACTGGCTCAAGTAACATCATTACAACCACAACATTGAAATATCTGAAGTTGTCGACATCTCACATCGTGGCTTCCACTTATACCCTACGAGCATTCAATGATGCAATATGCTCGACGGTTGGCACAATTGTCCTACCTATCCAAGTGGGACAAAAGACTATTCATACATTGTGCCACATCTTGGAAGGTGAGATGGCTTATAATATCTTGCTAGGCTGGCCTTGGATTAGGGATATGAAGTGTGTCCCTTCAATAGCTCATCAGTGCATAAAGTGTACATTTGAAGGACAGGTGCATGTAGTCTCGAAAGACTTAGAGACCTTCAAGTACTGCAATACGGTGCAATTCATGCCGCAATCGACCCTCCCATCAACACATTTGGATTTTCAGTTGAATCCATCAAACCAGGGTCTAATTCTATAGGCATCCCCATTGTCGAGTCCATTGAATCCATAGCAGGGTCCATCTTCCTCATCTGGTCCTTCAAAAACAACGCCACCTATGGTGGCCACACCAACGAAAAAGGGAAAGAAACCCCTAGAAGAGGAACCACCCCTAGTCTCAACCATTTCTACCGAAGATATGCCTAGCCGAATGGAAGTCGAGACGCCTAGTTCTCCCCACATGGAGTGGACTTAGGAAGGACTCCCATTCGCTCCCCCTCAATCACCAACGATCACCGTTGAGATGACAAACATGGGCCTGGGGGAGTATCTAGTGAGGAACATTGTAGCAACGCCCACACTTGAGTCCATGCAGGACATGGGGATGCCTCGACTCCCCATCGGCTCTGTGGTTCCTTTATGCTACCCACCAAATCAGACAAACTTTGTTTATGGGGCTTAGATAATTGTGTTGAGACTTGTCTACAAGAAGAGGAAGACAAAGAGCCCTTTGCTGAGGATGTCAACTATTTGTCCAACCCTGACTTCACTTTGAGATATCTTGGCCAATGCAATTGGCACGGATATGGGTTGGGTAGGTATGAGCAAGGAGTGCATGTTCTTTGCCAACCGAGATATCAAATGTCGTATGACAAGTCAAGTGTAGGGTTCAACCATCCCTTGCCCCTATACATCTTGGTAGAGAACATGCAAGGCCTAGGGATAGGCAACAAGGATGGGTTGGCATCAGATCCATATGCCAATCCTAACACAACTTATACATTGGGAGATTATCTCCCATTGCTAACAACCAACCTTGTTGACCATAACAACCCTTTCCCTTCTGTCGAACAGGGAGAAAATTTGAGGACTCCCCTACAAGAGGGATATGGACAAGACCAATAAGGGTCTTCAAAAAATGAGTCAAAATATGAGGTAGCACCTTGGGATCCTCTAGAGTCTGATAGCAATCATTCACAAGTATATCCCATGGATGATTATTAGGAGAGCTTCCTGACAATGTTCCCTTTGGATGCTCCAATTGAGCATATGCCACCTCAAGAGAATCAGGTCCCCCCGTAGAGAGCAGACCAACCTCGATGGTACCACATTAATTTGCTCGAGCAAGAGGAGCCTCATATGTCGCAACCAACTGTTGGAGCCAATGAAGGCCTTTGGATCTCTGATAGTGATTATGAAGATGAAACTGAGATGGCTTATCTCAATCATATGTGACAACAACAATATCCCTTGGACATAGACAACATGTTTGAACAATTACACATAGGGCCAAGGCATAGGTGGCACCTAAACCCGACGTAGTTATAGCAATTACTGCACCCACCACTCTAGGTATACAGAGAGCATCTTCCACCTGGAGACCCTATAAAACCATCGGTGCCTAGGGCAGACCCTATCTTCGTAGCTGTGCATAGGGCTGATCCATTTGTGCCAGTACCAATAGAGCCATATCCAAAGCACAAAGATCATCTAGGATGTCCGAGCAGTCACACTCGCGATAATGGAGACCACAATCATTTCATTAACATGATCTCCATTGATTTAACCGCCCCCATCCATTATCCAGCCGACCCAACACGATCATTGTATCTAGACCTAGATGCTATAGATTGGGAGTGTGCTGACACACTGCCATCCCCATTAGAGTACTAGACTTGCAGTGGGATGTTCCATTTCACCCCAAGATAGACTCAGGATGTCTTCCATGCTGAAGAGGAACCTGACGTTTCGAACGACGATCTAAATTCAGCAAACGATATCCACTTGATCCCAACTCCAAATCAGTTGGACGACAGGTCCCACATGTCGGTCAAGGAGATGACTGACGTAGACATCGACTCAAATCCAGTAAATTTTCCAATGAATTTACAAATCATCAAGTTGGGGGTAAGTCTATCCCCCGAATAGCAAGCCGACTACATTGCCCTTCTCAAAGAGAAGAAGGAGGTTTTTGCATGGTCCTACAAAGACATGCCGAGGCTAGAACAAAATCTCTTAGTCAAACCCCAAAATGCCCCAAAGGGGTCCATGAACCCTTTGGTCCAACCAAATGGTCCAAAGGTATCCATAAACCCTTTGGTCAAGCCAAATACTCCAAGGATTTTCGTAATCCCTTGGTCAACCCAAAATGCCCCAAAGGTATCCATAAACCCTTTGGTCACACCAAAAGCTCCAAGGATTCCCACAATCGCTTGGTCAACCCCAAAAATGCCTCAAAGGTATCCATAACCCTTTGGTTAAACACCAAAATCTCCAAGGGTTACCATAACTGCTTGGTCAAAATACATATTCAGAAACAAACAAAAACCATAAAATCATCAAAAATAACAAAAAAAATTGCATTTCAATTCCATGAATACTCGTAAAAATCAAAATACAAAAATATAGGTTGCGTTAGGCATTGCATCCATACATTGCATATTTGCTAGGTTATACATGTCCAAAGCACCATAGACTGTCATTACTTGGCAATTCCATCATTTTCCACATCAAATCCATTTCATAAATTCCTGCATATAGAATAACACCATCCACATTTTAAGCATCAGTTAGTTGTCTCCTAATGTATATAGGGTTTTTGTCATTCAGCTGTCTTTAAATTCCTAGACAAAAACTATACAAAGTTAAACATATTTTACAAGGGAAAGTTTTACTTGGATCATGCCTCGTTACATAACATCCCTACACAAGTTAAAACACATAAAATAATTCCTAAGTTGTGTGAACGCAAGAGAAACCTACACAAAAATCTAGGGTACCATAGGTGAAAGATTAGCCTATTCATCCCCCTATGCAAATGGTTATAGAATGCTAATAATTGACAAAAGGACGAGCTCTTCCCCATCCATTCCCCCTAATAAATAGTGGTTTTCATCACTACCAAATCCTAATCACAGTTGGTCCCCAAAGTTGTAAGGATTCATACTACATGTCCCTGCCAAGGATGGCTAGTCATCCCCAAGACCTAAAAGGATCAATGCCATTCAAAAACAAAATTACAACAAACCATCATCACAACCATCTCCACTCACCTTTGGTCTCAAAGTTGTAAGGATTTGTACTACACGTCCTTGAACATGATGGGTAGTTATCCCCAAGGCCTAACAGATCAATGCCCTTATTTCATAATCTCCATCATCCTCTTTAGTTCCCACAGTCATAAGGATTCATACTACACATCCCTAAATAGGATGGGTAGTCATCCCTAAGGCCAATAGGATCAAGGCCATTCTTAAGCCACAAACATACAAGCTCAACCTTACAAAATATCAAAATACAAAATCAAATTACAATGGTTATCACCACTATTCCAAATCCTTGCTCAAAAAGAAAAACAAAAAGAGAAAAATAAACAGTGATTTTCATCACTATGTATACGAGCAAGTATCCTATACCATTGAGCAAACACACAACATGAACTTGAATCTCTAGAATTCTCAGCATTTGAAAACCATCTAGGTGATCCTCATTACGAGTTTGGTGGACAACCTACCTGGCAATGGCGGTATCCTAACCGCATGACGATATGTATGTCACATTAGCTTTGCATGTGCGCAGACCAATGTTTGCATGTGGATAAGCTAGCTTATGGTACCTTAGATTGTCTCATGGATTAATCTTACTAAATACAACAATGGAGTTAGTGGAGCTAATTAGGTGATCCTCAGTATAGGTTTTGTGGATAGCCTATCTGGCACTGGTGGTATCCTGACAAATACCACATAAATGAAATCAATTGCATACACAGGGATGTGAAATAATTTGGTTAAATTCAAGTCAGATTTATACCTTATTTAAAAGTCTTGCGAGATAAATGTACAGTCTCGGCTAGTTAGTTAAAATATCTGAATCTCAGAAAAGCTTAACTACATTTTAAAACAACTGGTACATTTCATTCTGTACATCACCATCAGAAAATATGCAAAATACAAAAACAAAGTTTTCACATGCAAATTCATTCCATAAAGTTATCCCATTAGTACAACAATCCAGTCAAATCTTGCACAGTCTATGGTGCATCGACAAGTTATCAACAACTCATTTCATTCATTCCATATGCATCCATCATACAAATTAGAAACATCGCATTCATAATAGCATTTGCATACATCAATGTAAATACATGTACATAAAAACAAACCATGAAAAGTGTATAAACACCAAAAAAATAGTCATCTGTATATCTATCATCAAAAATGCCTACAGGCTACAATGAATTGGTTCTCTGACCTCGCAACAAAAGCCAAAAAATCAAAAACCCCCACGCCTAGGGCATCGGCCACCATGATCATGCAGGATCGGTGCGATGGGAACTACCCCCCCTCATGGTGTGGGTCCTATGGGACCCCTCAGGGCAGTTGCTGCTAGCCCCCGTATCACTCCTACTAGCGCCTCCCTCATCTAGTCGCCTGCATCGAGAGGATGCTTATTGCTCAGTATCACTCCCTCTCGTGTGGTGCGATGATCCGCCATTATTAAATGTAGGGACGCACCCATCGAGGTGACTAATCTCTGCCTCCAGCTCCAACTAATATCGCATCGATTCCATCTCTCACTGATGATTCATAGCCAAAGTATCATTGCACTGTGCTTGCTGCATCGTCAGGAGATCCCTCTCCCGCACAACATCGATATCCCCATCCTGTCGATGGTACATAGCCCATGAATTCTCCTACTTCGCTAGCTGCATTTGCAAGAGATCCCTCTCCCGTAGTGCATCCTTGAGCTCCTCATCTCGCATCCAGAGTAACCTTGCCAATTGTGCATTCTCAATGCACACTCCTACCTCTATGTCCTCTGAGACTGTCTGAGGCATCGACATGTCTGAAAAGGCAAGCTGCTCTGGCTCCCACTACTCTGGGACATCCTGCATCTCTAGTTGATTCGACACCCCAAACTCACCTCCAACATCCTCAACCTCCACCAAGTCCACATCATCCAGCGAAACTCCCCAGCTCTCTCCTGGTGCCTCTGCACCCTCATCCCCTGTTGCACCCCCTAGAGGTCCTTCACATCGCCATCGCCATAAAGTCCACCACTGCTCATACTCGGTGGTTGTCCAAATGTCATCCACATCTAGGACGTCAATCGCAGTATCTACATCCTCACCCAATGGTGCAATGACTGGCCAAGCTAGAGTCCTCTTGTCTCCCTGATGTCGATAGACCACGGGCTCACCAGACAACCCCTAGCACACCCTTAACTATCGGGTAACCTGACCATATGGGAAAAACTCTTGCTCAGTCTCGTGTCACCCAATCAGCCACTGCCCCCTTTGTATCCACTGGAGCCACTCTCCAACCTCAGGCTAGGCTGAACAATCCTGGTAGGGGCACCAGAACACCTCCCCTAGAGCAAGTTGAGCGAAGGCATCAACATAGTGCCCTACAAAACCTGCCCATCATCGACTCTGACCCTAATCCTTAGACTTCCACCACAGTGCCCCGTAATCGATCTCTCGATCTACCATATCCACCTGAGTCATCCAAGGAAGCCCCGTCAACCTCTCTACTGCTATGTGCTGCCAAGCCCAGCACTGCAACAAGTAGCTGTAGCTAATCCCCTTCCGTCTCCAATAGCGAACCTCGTACAGCTCATCATAAAGCTGTGACAGTAGAGTCTTTCCCCGTCTCATGATCATAGAAGCCTCTGTAGGACACTCCACCAATCGAAACACCACCTCTAGTAGGTTCCATTGGAACCTCACACCTGAAGAGTCAGGTAGCAGCATGTTGGAAATGAGGCCCATAAGTAATGTGTGCCTCACTCCCAACACACCCCTCTCTAGCCACCATCGAACCAGTATGCCACCAATTTGGTAGTCACCCTCTGCCTTCTCCATTGGGCTGTCCACCCCCATCTCCTCTCCATGCCCAAAACAACGTATCAGCATTGTTGTCCTCTGATCCTGAGGCATCATCCGGATCAACAGTCCATCTATCAAAATCTAGAGAATTCAATAGACATCCTCCAAGGTCACCATCATCTCCCCTATTGGAAGATGGAAGGTGTTGGTCCGGGGATCCCACAGGTTGATTAGGGCCATCATATAGGCCCGATCCCCAACCATCGGCTATAGTCGAGTCACCTGCTTTAGCCCAAGGGCATCAAGCCAATCCCAGTCATCCAAAGTCAGTGTTGCACGCGCTTCAGTGAAGATAGTAGGCACCCGATACCGGCTCTTCACAACCTGCAAAAGAAAACAACATAAAAACATTAAAACAATGAAAAACTATACAACAAAAACATGAATATACAACAATGCATAAAAATGTACAGCCAAAAACATAACAAAATTTCAAAAAACTAATTTGTCAGTTCTAGGGTTTTAACTCTCAACTGATAAATTTAACAAAAACAAACAAAACATTCAAAAACAATAATTTGTCAGTCCTAGGGTTTTTAACTCTACACTGATAAATTAAACAAAAACATAACAAAATTCAAAAAACTAATTTGTCAGTCCTAGGGTTTTAATTATAACTGATAACTTAAACCACAAACACAAAAAAAAAAAAAAAAAAACTAATTTGTCAGTTCTAGGGTTTTTAACTCTAACTGATAAATTACAAACACAAAAGTTAAAACAACATAATTGTTTGTCAGTTCTAGGGTTTTTAACTCTAACTGATCAATTAAAAAACAAACAAAAAAAAATTCACAAAATAATTTCTCAGACCTAGGGTTTTTAACTCTAAACTAGTAAATTAAAAACACAAAAACAAAAACAACAAATAACTAGGGTTAAAGCTACGTTTTTATGCTCAGTTTTACCCTACGTTTCTAACTTAAGTTTTGATCTTTGTTAAATTCGGGTTGAGCGAGGTTTTTAAGTTATGTTCTAAACTAAGTTTTTTTAAGCTCAGTTTTCAACTAACTTTGGATCTTTGTTTAACTAGGGTTAAACTAAGTTTTAAGCTACGTGTTAATAGACTAGGGTTTCATTTTTAAAAATTTGACAAACAAGAAAAACAAAAAGACAAAAAACAAATAACTTGCGGTTTTAACAACTGTAAAGTAAACAAACAATAAAGAGGAAAATCACTTACTGGTCTCGCTTCGGCTCCACTGCTCGATCTAGTTTGTGCACTCATGGTCGTAGGAAAATTTTGGCAGCACTTCGCTTCGCAGAATTGACCTCCTCCTCCTCAGAGCTCCAAATCACCAAGAAAAACAAATGCAAATGAGCCCAAAACTCAGTTTGGGCCTTTAAATAGGCTTTTGAGCCTGTAATCGTTCCCCCCTGGGATGAGAACTCTGGTTAGCACTCGTCCCTCCCTGGGAAGAATACTAAACAGGAATTTGTCCCACCCAAGGATGAATACAGAGCAAAATAATTTCAAAAAAATAAAAAACTACACAAAATGCACCAAAAACAAGCTATAAAACTGTCCAATAAGAGTGCTTTGGCACTTGAAATTTTGGGCATGCAAAATAGATGTCGGGGTCACAAATCCTCACTATCCTACTCCCTAAGAAGGCTATCATAGCCGGACCGCTCCACGGGATGACAGATTTTTGAGAATTTCATCCCCAAATGACGTCACCAAAAGGGTCAAAACCCAACCAAAAATAGCAATAACATTGCCGAACAAAGGTGCTTTTGTGCCTAACATTCTTGGCATCCAAAATAGATGTTGGGGTTACAAATTGTTCCTATCCTACTCCCTAAGAAGGCTATCATAGCCGGACCGCTCTGTGGGAGGACGAATTTTTGACAATTTCAGCTCCAAAATGCGTCACAAAAAGGGTTCACACCCACCAAAAACAGGTCAGAATGTTCAAAAACTGCTTTCACATTCAATGATAAACAACTGAAGGCACCCTTACCTAAGTCATTTTGGGTCAAGCAACTTGTCATTTTTCTCATGTCGGTCATTCCCTCATTGATTCGTCGCTTGAGGGGGTAGTCACACTTAGTTACCAATCAACAAAAACATACCCAATCAAGGAAATGACACACATTCAAAGGATCATTGACAAAGACAATCGCGCCCCTGCTTGGGGCAGCAAACAAGCAATAATCACAAGCTAATCAAACACTTGGAATTTGTGAATCATGAACTCAAGGTTCCCATAGACAAAAGGTTGTGCCCTTTGCCTATTTATGACTGATCAATGTCCAAGCTCAAGTAACACCTCACTGAATAAGGTTAACACTTGAATTAAGTTCCTTAGATTGTCAGAAGCAAGGATTCAAGAATGCGTGCCCTTTCCACACTTGGGGCATCAAGAGTTGGTTAGGTTATTGAGAAACCCTAATAATTAGTGCTTTGGTTATCTATTTTTGCTCGGTGTTGTGCCTTGCACAACGCTTCCCAAAAATGGACATTTGTAGACACCAAAACAGCACCAATATGATTATGTGACAACAAGCACCGATCGCATTGACACACACAGCCCCTAGGGCAGCCCCCAAAGGTTAAACAGTGGTCCTAACCACTCCCAAAAGCATTTTTGTAGGTCAGAGGTCAATTTTGCACCTTTTTGGCACCTTTCTCTCTGCTCGTCCCACCAAGGGATGAATACAATCTGGCATTCATCCCATCCAAGGATGAATATCAGCATTCGCCCCAGGGTGAGGCGAATAGCAAGTTTGACTAGCAAAAAGTCAAACCTCGACAAGTTCGTTAGTTAACTAAAGCTACAAGACATGCAATTGTGAGGAACGGCTCCAAATCAAGAAGAGATACTTCAGTCATGCATGTATTTATTTTAGAGACCTCATGTAAGGAGATTCTAAATCAAGGAATTATCTTTTCTCTCAAAATAGGACAAACAACTCAAGTAGCGCCCTCGCATGCACAATTCAAATGGAGAGAACCTAGGTCTATAAATTGGTGAGTTTTCTTACCCAAAAAGATATAGATAAGGAGCATTTGAGCAATGAAGTACTACCAATTTACATACCTACTTGCGATTTGTGCCTTTCACATCCTCAATCTCTCATTCGAAATGGAAGTTATTGGGTGATTATTGGAAGCACGAATCTGGACCCAAAACCTGATTTTTGGCCATAATATTCCACAAAATTTGTTGACAACACCCCATAAGAATTTTTGGACCTATCCCAAGTGGATTTGTGCCAAAACAGAGTCCCAAACAATGGGCGTTCTACCCCCGGGTGCCCCCCAAGCTGTCATAGCCCTAATCGCCCCACCCCGAAATGATTAGAAATATATGATAGATTTATTTGATTTTTCTTTTGCATCTTATTCTAGGTCTGTTAAATAGGCTGTAGTTTAAATTTCACTTCATTCTGAGCAATTTTGACCAGGTTTTTATCATTTCTCGCCTTTACTAACTTGTAGATGGCACTAGAAAAATCTTGGTGATAGAGGCCAAATTGGAGAAATCTGACCTTCTGGGTCTTCCCAAAACACCCCCAATCAGCTAACCCCAACTTTGTAGGTCATTTAGAGCTTTTTGGATAGGAAATTGAAGAGGGTGCTTTCTGACAAGTTATTATAGGTCTATTCGTCCCACCCTGGAGTGAATACAAATCTGTGAGGAATTTCCAAACTATTCCTTTTGCAGTGGCTTCTTGGTAACATATTTATGCTTTTGTCAAATTTTTAGGTCGATCTGATGTCATTTGGTTATCGTTTTAATATTTTCATGCATAAACTGATAGTAGGCCTTAGGAAATACATGTTTTATTCTGTCTAAAGGTGCTACTAATATTTTATGTTTCTTTGAACGTAGTTTTCTGATATCAGAGGAGTAGGAAGGAGTAAATAATCATATACACAAGCGATGGAGACATTTTGGTCTGCCCATATTACATGTGGGCACGCGAAAGAAGGATTGCTATCCATGGATGTGATGAGAAACATATTTGACGCTCCTATCCCCTAAAAAGGAAGGAGACGTATTTAACATGACTTTGAAAGCATATCGATAATGAAGGCTATATTTCATATTGCTTTTATCTTGTGTCAATTCATCTATGTTCTTTCAATATATAGGCTTTTAGAGTTAAGTTTGGTTTTACATGCATCGTGCTTGGCATATTCCTTTTTGTTTCCGTATCCTTGTGCTTTCAGACACATAATCTCATTTAAGAACTTGACATATACTATAGACTCATATATTAAAAACACAATCTAATATAAATATTTACAAGATACCAAATAATGTAATTAAACACACTTATTGATCTGCACGTGCCATGGGATGTCTCTCTCCCATGCGATCAATCACACCAGTCAGTCATGCTATTTCTACATTCAGATCCTTGATCTGCCTATTCATCTGGGCATATATTCTAGGTGGCATATTCCCTTCACTAGCGAGATCACACCCGCTCTGATACCAAATGGTGTGAACTCGGCTACAAGAGACCAACAAAATGGACTCCAATCACATAACACAAATGCAATATAATGGAAGAACCCTACAAATCGATATTCTTCTCATTCTTGAATTCATGCCTCTTCTCCAAAATATTACAATCCATAATATAGCAACCAAAAATCAAAGAAACCCTAAAGACACCCTAAAACATCTTTTTTCTAAAAATGGCTAAAAGTAGATATTTTTTCTAAAAACTGCTAAAAATAGAAATGAGTCGGATTGCGCCCAAATTCGGTGTACACATCCCTCTTACAATAATGAACCTTAATTTAAAATATTAGGTCTCAAATTAAGGTATAAAAAATATAATAAACTTCTAACAGCCAAAAAGATCCAAAAAAACCTGGGAACCTATTCTAAAAGCTAATTTTGTGGTACTAGATGGAGGATTTAGGTCCCGAAAACATGATTTTTGGAGGGTCAGGAGGATCAAATATCATCCTGATGCATAACATGCATGCGGAACCACCTGTTAAATTTCAAGGCAAATGGGCGTACGGTTCACAAGTTATGGCTCCGACAAGGTGCATCAAGATGATTGAAAATTGTAATGCATAAAAAATTTATAATGTTGTTGTAACTAGTTTAAAGGATATTGTTGGAATGGATGAAAAGGAAATTGCCACAAAGTTAATTTGTGTTGGATCTGATGGTGCGACTACAATGCAAGGACAATGGAATGGTCTTTGTGTTAGGATTCAGACATCAATTGCCCCATATGTGATTACCTTTCATTGCATGGCTCATAGAATGAATCTTGCATATAAAATTGTGAGAAATTTTGATAATGTAGCCAGAGTGGAAGAACTCGTCCATGAAATACACTCATAATTTTCATGCAGTCCAAAAATGTTTGCTAAGTTTCAATAGTTTTCTCTAGGTGTAACCAAAGGCAAAAAAATGTTAAAATATGTGGACACCGGGTGGATTTCATTGTTTCTTCTTGCAAAAAGGGTATTTTCAGAATATCAATCCTTGGTTGGGTTTATGTATGCACATCATAGGGATGTTGACAAGGCAAAATATTTGCTATTTTTTATGACTAACTTGGAAACTCTTCTCACATTGTGGTATTCTTCCATTGTTGTAAGAAATGAGTTTTTGATTAAACTCGCACAGGAACGGAAAATTTATATTGTCAATTTCATCAGGATGAGAAAACAAATATGTATGATTATTGATAGGATTTACTTATTCAAAAGATATTTTGAGGATCCCAAGTTTGATAGTTGGAATACATTAGTTGATTTCAATGATCCTAACATCTTTTTAAAGTTCAACATCAATGATAATCTTTGTATTGCTATCCATGGAAAGATGATTCCTTTATATCATTATGAAAAGTGGTTAGATACACTAACAGATGATGTTGAACAAGTGCTCATAACATATTTTAGATTCGATGAGGTTATGGATAGCACTAAAAATAAATTGAACAAATTCCAGTTCACATTGATGCTAGGAGGTAATTGAGTAGAAAGATAATAATTGTAATTATTCCAAGGGGTGCCAAGGATAAATTTATTTGGGAGTTGAATAGCTCAGGAGAATACACAATAAGAAGTGGATATAATGTTCAACACCAACATAATAATAATTTCACTATTGTGGGTAAGGGGTATTGAAAGACTCCTATTGGTTGGTTGTTTGGGGTAATATGATTATCAATTTGAAGCTATTGCCTCTCGATCATATCTTGTACTAAATTTAACACAATATAGATATTCCTCTTTGTGGATGTCATGACCCCTTTGTTGATGGTAAGCACAGTATAGATATTCCCTATACCCCTTTGATCTAGGCTTATTAGGATCCAACAAATGGATCTTAGGAAGAGTGATTGACCGTGCCTCACATAATCGATTGAAGATGATGCTAATATTTCTGGAAAAGGAGTATATTGCCATGGTGGTCAATGTTGTTGACCTTATCTTTGATTCTATTGCATATGATACTAGATCAATGGAGGCTGAGCCTGGTAATTAGGCCGCACTAGTAGTTGAGGTGGTGCGGTCTGGTTTGAGGATCCGAGGATACTCAAAGAAACTTGATTAATTGGGGCCACCTTTTATTGTATGTTTTCACTTTTAGTATTCTTGTTTGGCCATTCCTTTTTATGGAGTTGAATGTCACCCTCCTGAACTTTGATCTCTTATATAACCTTTGTCTAAGCTAGGAATTCCTCAAATATTTGATATTATTGAAGTTATAATAGCAATGAGATGTGTTTTGAAAAAATCTCATAAGTAGATGAGTTAGCTCTATTATAGACAAGATAAAAAACAACTTTTATATAACCACTCACCACCTATTTCCATAATCTAAGACTAGTTCATCGTCAAACTAGTAAATATTGTACAAATCAGTCAAGGTTGCTTTCTTTTTCATGCTAAATAAGAAACACTCTAGGAATGCATTCACAAGTTGTTCAAAGCTATGGATGCTATACCTTTTTTGATGGTTATACCACTCTAGGGCTAGGCTAGAGAGTGTTATTAAGAAGGTTCAAAGTAATAAGGCATCATCATCCTGGAGTTGAAAGCAAAGGTTCATAAAGTTGGTGACATGCTCTTGCGCATCATCATCTCCTTTAAACTTGTCTAGCTTAGGTATTTTGAAATGCTTAGGATATGGAGAAGATGGGATAAAAGGATGAAGTGATTGATTATGAAGTTGGCTCAATGTGGGTTTCTGATAACCCATTCTTGAAGCTTGCTTTTCCAATTATTTAATGTGCTCGGTAAGCAACTTGTAAGCTATGGATGATATAATCTCATCTTCTTGCCTTTTTCCTCAAAGAGGGAGGTGAGAAAGATTTTGATTAGGATGTGGTTGTTGAATGTGATCATCAACCATGTCCTTATAAGGTATCCTAGGATACCCTTGCTCCTGGTACTCTGACTACAAATCCTCATAGGTTTCATACCCTTGTTGTTGATTGTAGGGTGGATGTTGTATGGACCTATGGGGATGGATAGGTGCATGAGGTGGATGGTTCTGATTTGGCCTAGGTGGAAGGTTTTGGTAGTGTGCAAGGTGCCTTTGATGGATTTTTTGCCTATGGGTACTAGGTGTAGGAACCGTCTCATGCAAGGCTTTCTATAATTTTTCTTGATATAGTCATTGCTAGTGCAACCTATGCTGGTGTAGCCTCTAATGATCTAGTTGATACTACTAATCTAAACATTGTTTATCTAGTCTTAACTAGTAACTGTGCTTATCTATCAATATTTTTCCTAAGTGCCTGATTTATTTGATTAGTAGTGTGGGATCTATTGGCTTTCATATTAATATGAAGGGACTTGGCTTGCTCTATAACCCCATAAGGGTTGGTTACATGTTTCCTATGATCGAGGGAAGCCATGTTAACCTGGTATTCAAGCTTAAATGTAAACTCTATGCACTCAGGTGGTACAAAAGTACAATGTGCTTGCATGGAGTACTCTTCCTAAGGTTTGAGGGAGGATGATCTAGATCTTCCTCTTCCTCATTAACTATAAATTCATGAGCCAACATGGATGTCGAAGTAGTATGATGAGTGGTGTACCTATCTAAATAGGCATACTACCAACTCATCCATGGATAGTTAAGCAGAATGGCTTGATCATAAATCCTTGTCAATGGGGTATACTCTAGGTCATGTTCTGGTTGATGGACAGAGTGAGGTAGGATGCGAACTCATGGCACCAACCTACTAGGTCCCTTAGTGGGTGGATTATTTTTTTTATAAAAATCTATTAGGGTGGCTAAATCAGGAACGTCCTCTGGAGGACCTATGGGTGCTTCCCTAATAGGGATGTCTTGAAGGTTTGATTCCCTGTAGATGGTATTGGTATCATGATGAACACCAGGATGCCATTAAGGAATGACCATATCCTCTAGACTGAATCGAATATGTTCCATGTCTCCTTGCAAATTTTTAGTAGCACTAGCTTGTGAGTGATCTTGGTTGCGCGTTATTACCATGATGTGGATTAAAAAAATAGTAAAGAAACACACAAGAAGACAATGTGATTATATCATTTAAGTTTTTATTGTGAGTTCCTATAACTGTTTGAGTGTGTTTTGATGTTGAAAACCTCTATTCCTATGAAACTAAGGGTAAACAAAATAGAAAACTACTAAAGGTAGTTCGAGCACACATCCCTATCGAGAAGTGCAACTCAAACGGTAAATAATGGCTTCCTATGGATGTGGCTCGAGGTAACCTTATGGGAATAAAATAACCCCTTAAGGGGTTGCACTGTCTAATGTCCAACTACCGGCCAAGCTTGGATTTTGCTTAATTTTAAAGGGGCTCACTAATCCTTTCTACTTTGGGTGCACCCAAGAGTAGGGGAATTTTGGGTGATGAAGTCCAAAAAGCCACTCACTTTTGGTCGTTAAGGTTGCTATGGTGTGAGCCAATGGATGGAGATAAAGCACACCATCGCTGGTCTCAATCAACGGTTGGTGATAAAATCCAACTTGTTGATGTTTAAATGAATCATGGTGTATGGGGTTCTTTTTATTATGTTAAATAAAGTAAAATCAATAAGCACTCAATGATATTTTACTAATGCATAAAATGACATTTTACTTTTAGAAATCCTATAAAATAATAGAACTTCTAAAATGCATAACCCTACATCAGATCATTCTATGAACAAGCAACACCATGTAAGCCAAATAGTGACAAGTACATAGCCATCACTAATAGAGAAGACTGCTAACATAGGTCGTTTGTCTCAGATATAACCATAGAAAGGGGTTTTTTGAACTAGGGGACGACCTTAGACATGGGTCGTCTAGACCAAATACAATCATAGAGAGATCCCGACACTATAAATTTTCTATACTTTATTCTCTATAATATAAAATATTTTTTTATAGATTTCTTTATAAAAATAAAGATAGATAATAGAGGTACTCACCTTGATAGCCTATGTTTTATGAAGATCTTGCTCTTTGCTATTTTTTCTCTATGATCCAAAGCCATCCTGATCAGGGATGGTTGCCGAACAGAGACCGTCTTAAGGTTATATGGGTGTCGAAAAGAGGTCATATCTATGCTAGACGGTTAAACCTACAATAAAAAAATAAAAAAATAGACAACAATTAGTAGTATAAATTAAAAATAGGGACTAGGTCCCACTGTGATCACCACTAAAGTGCAAAAAAATACCATACATCCAAGCAAATGAAATATCGAAAGATAGCAATAATAATGAAACCAAAAAGATAAGAACAAGATATATGCAAATGAATGATGGTGCCCTTTTATTAATGATAATATTCATTCTTTCAAGGAGGTTACAATAATATCCCTATGAGAGATTTGCTACCGATTTGATACAATTAATTATTGATAAAATATTCCGGATGTACTGTGTAGGATCTTCCTCACACCCACAAAATGATTTGGGGTAGGATTTTTATGACTGTCACAATGATTGATGTGTAAGGTCTAGATCTCCTCTTCCCTCGTAGATATCTATCACCTGCACACAAAGAAATCAAAGCAATTAGGAACATATGCAAAGTCCTTTGAGATAGGGCTCGATGCGATGATAATGAAAGCAATAAATAAACTAAAATATGACATATGCATGCGTAAATAAAATCCTATCTATGCTAAAATAGTAAATAAAAAATACTACTAAAACTTATTAAGAAAATAAGTAAAGAAATATATTTATGCCCTAGAGGCTATCTCGGGGTGGGATAGCCATACTTGTGGGCCATCTCATACAAAGACAACCACTACTCTATAACTACTTTTTCGAGGCTGATTGTAGGGTGACTTCTAGATTCGATTTGTGGTTTGGTTGGTGGATTAGAGCATTCATGATAATGGTTTATTTAGTCTGGATAAATATTCAAAATAGGAATATTTGATTGTGCAAAAAATATGGATGTGGTCTTCAACCCTTGGAGTGAACCAGTGGCATGCTTTCTACAACGAGAAGATGTAAATGCTTGGAAGCTCGAGGTTGAATTCTAGTAGCACTCCATTGCTTGAATATTTGAGAACTCAGTATTCCTTTGAATGAGGGTGAATCCCAATATATAGATTCTTTGAAAGAAACCTAATAATGGCATAAACCCTTTGCATGAAAAATTTAAGAGGTAGTTCACATTAAGAAAAGTGAATGCTTTTATCTGAAATCTCATGCAATTGATTAATGTATACATTTTTCTATTTTAGCTCATGCAAAGCGCTAAATCACAGCTTCAGATCATGCACGACATCTAACTGGTAATTGCAGGTGCTAGATGGATCTCGCTTATCTTTTTGATAAAAATTCCTAGCAACTATCTCAAGGTAGGACAACCCGAGAGGCCATCTCAAGGTAGGAAAACCCCTAGTTGGAGGTCGTCTCCATGCAGGACGACCCCAAATGCTTAGGAAAAGGTAAATTGTTTGAGTGGTAAGAACCACTATTTTAGCCCTAAGGCTGCCCAAAGTGGATCATGTGGTCTCAAAGAGTCCAATTAGGTAGTCTCCTAAATATGACATGATTTTAGTGTCTAGAGAGAGTTTGGTAAATGACACTTACAGATTGAAGTCTTGGATTGAAGTTGAAGGAAACTCTAATCACTCCCCATCATACTTATTATATCAAAAGAGGAGAAAAAGCCAAATTGTCATTTTAAATTCAATTTTGAGAGGCTAAAAGAGGATAGCTTTGCAACTCTAGTCAAATCAAAATGGGTGAAGTTTGATCCTAGTTTGAGATAATCTACTAGTATTCAATTTATAGCAAATCTAAAAAGGGTTAAGGTAGTAGTGGTTTAGTGGACCTATAAAAATAAATTGATGGATGATAAAAAACTAAGGGAGATTGAGGAGGAGCTTATAGTGTTTCTAACAGATGACTTTGAAAAGGAATTGGATGAGGAAATAATACTTAAGTATAAAAGTTTAGAATAAGAGAAGAGAATATATTGGTAGAGAGAGAAGCACAATGGAGGCTTAAAAGTAGAGCACTCTAGATTGCAAGTGGGGATGAGAACACTAAATTTTTTTATAGCTTCACAAATCATAAAAAATAACAAAATACAATTTGGGAGCTACAAGGACAAGATGGAAGTAAATTCTCCTCCTTTAAAGGAATAGTAGACATGGGAGTAAGGCATTTTGGTCAACTATACAAGGATCTTGGTCAAGTTAATATAGCTAAAATAATTATAATAGCTTCTCTATTTCCTAGATTTATAGATGAGGAAGGTAATGGTGAGTTGATTAAGTCCCAAATGAGGAGCTCAAAACTTTTCAAACCTCCTTAAAAAGAGATAAGAGTCTAGGACCTGATGGGTGGACTATGGAATTCTTTCTTAGGCTTTATGACCTTTTGGAGTCTAACCTACTTAAGGTTGTGGAGGAGTCTAGCCAAACAGGAAGGATAAATTTAGTTTTCAACTCTGCCTTCATTGCTCTTATTCTAAAAAGGGATAATCCTTCTTCCTTTAATGATTTAAGGTCCATTTCTATGTGTAACTGTGTGTATAAAATCATAGAAAAATTAATTGCATCAAGAATTAAAATTTTCCTCTCTACTTCTATATCTATTGAGCAATTAAATTTATTACATGGTAGATAGATTCATGAAGTAGTTGGTGCTACTCAGGAAAGTCTTCATACCATACAATCAAAGAAACTACTAGCAATGGTGATGAAGTTGGATCTCTCTAAGGATTTTGATAGAGCAAACTGGTTATATTTAAGAATGATACTTACTCATATTGGGTTCTATGTGTAGATGGTGAACTAGATTATAGGATGTATTGATTCTGTTTCTTTTACAATTTTGGTTAATGGGTCAGCCTCTCAGCTCTTTAAAGTTTCTCAAGAGATAAGACAATGATGCCCCTAGTCACCACTATTATTTATTTTGGTAGTTGAGGGATTAAGTAGGTATAATTTAGAAGCCAAGATGGAAGGAGCAATAAAGGGAATTAGAATAGGTAGAATAATGGAAGTCAACCATCTCATTTTTGGAGATGATGTTCTTCTTTTCACAAATGGAATAGTAAGAGCTGCAGAGAAGTTAAAATAATATTTAGATCTTTTCTATTTGGTAATAGGTATGCATGTTAATGCATAGAATTCAAGCATCTCTTTTAACCATGTGGATCAGGATCAAACCATATTAATAGGTCATATTTTCTCCTTTAACATATTTGATCTTTAAGAGAGGTTTAAATATTTGGGGTTCTTTTTGAAACCCAATGGCTACACTAAAGAAGACTAGAATTGGTTAATAAATAAGGTTGAAGGAATAATTAATATATGGTGCAACAAATGTCTCTCTTTGGGGGGAGATTGAATTTGGTCAAGTTTATTTTGGGTAAAATAAGATAGTTAGCCAGGGTTATGCATAGCAGTGAAACTTTGCCATTGGGGTGAAAAAACCCATTTTCAAAAATTCAAATTCACAAAATTTTTGAGACCCGAATGTCGGCCATGTAGCCAAAATTTTTAGGAAAAAATAAATTTTTGGTGTCGGTTAGCCGTCCTTTGATGAGAGTATCATGAATATTTTAAAAAATTTGCAAGTAATCCCGCCTAAATAAAGTACCCTTTTCACCCTAAAATTTTAGAATTTCTAAATTATCCTGCCAAACTTGCCAAGTATACCTCTATATATAATTAACACCCCAGGGAAAATACCTACACAATTCTTCACAACATTGAAACCTTTTATGCTACCGGTCGCAACAAATTCAACAACCGAATGGAACAGTGTCATGTTCTGCAACTAGATGGAACTAATTCTGCAACCGATCGGATGGAATAAGAATCTCGTGCAACCGGTCAGAACATCTCCACAACAAAAATTTGTCGTGCATACGGACGAAGCCATTTCTGCACCCGGGACCTATTGTGCAACCGGTCGAATACTTTTTGTGTTTGTGACCTGGCATGCAACCGGATGGTGCCTTCCTAGCTTTCGGATACTACCATGCACACGGGTGGATCCTTTTCTACTTTTGAAAACTACCGTGCACCCAGACGGATCCTTTTATGCTTTTGGATACAACCGTGCAACCGAACAGATATTTTATACTTTCGAATACTACTGTGCAACCGGTCGGACCATTTTTGAATCCAGAGACTTTCGTGCAACTGGATGAACAATTTTTGAATCCAGATACTTTCGTGCAACCGGATGGATCCATTCCTGAATCCGGAGACTTTCGTGCAACTGGACGAAACCATTTTTGAATCCGGAGACTTCCGTGCAACTAGGAGGAACTATGTTTACCAAGATCTTTGCCTGCGTGCGACCAAAACCAGTATCTCTGCATACGGACATAATATATTTTAGCACTAGGTTCTCTGTCACTTCTCTACTTTTCTTTATATTGCCATGTTTTGCTTGTTATTTTTCCATGTTTTGAATGTCATTTCTCTATTGAGTTTGTTCTCTTGTTTTTATCTATTTTGCCATGTTCTGAATGTTTTAAAACTCTTTGATTCTTAGTTTTAATTAAGATATTTTTTTCTTGCTAAGATTATACATAAGTAAATGCTTTGGTTCTCTATTGACATATTGATGCTCTTTTTCTCTTTTAGATTGCTTTGACTAGAATAATAACTAGTGGCATAAACTAATAAAATCATAATAAAGAATGGCTGGAAAAAGTATGTATAATTTACCACCCAAACATTGTTTATTCTATTTACAATAATATCTCAAGGCCTCCAGAAAATATACCCTCTTTAATTTTTTTTGTCACTAGTAAAATGTCACCCAGTGATGGAAAGAAGGGCACCAAATCTTCTACTGAAAAGAGTATCCTCAAATATTTTAGCCAAACTTCGAAATGCGATGAGCCAACGACATATGTGCAAATTCAAGGTACAAATGATTTTTTACTTCCTAGTATGTGTTTGATTGATGATTTGTATATTTTTTTGTAATTTTTTTCATCCAATAGTGATAAAAAATATTATGGTATGCTACTATGTAGAATACCCTATCGATCCTGATATGCCTCCACTTGAAGATATTCCCCAAGAAGAGATGACTTTCATTGAAAATCCCCTTAGAAATGACATCCAACAAACACCTGATGACAACACGCAAAATGACATCACAATTGAAAATGAAAGTGATAAATCAAAATCATTACAAGTGTCAATTGAATCTTCAACCAAAAATTCCAAAAAAAGAAAAGCATCTCTCTGGATACTTGGAAGGAGATTTAGGAAAGAATGGGCAGAAATATTTCCCTGGCTTGAGTCTGTCATGATTGAGGATAACCAAATTGATGAAAAAGAATGTAGATGCAAAATTTGCAATTGGAGACTTTCTAAGGATCATAGGCTTCAAAACAAGATTGATACAATAGAAAAACATGCTAGCAAATGTTATGTAAAAGTTATAAAAAGTAATGGTGAAGTTAGTAAAGAAGTTAAGTGGAAGGATGCATCAGAATGTATGCATTTAAGATATGCTATAGAATATGACAATCACTTAAAGCAACAACAATCTCTTGTTAAGAAATGTGGAACAATTGGAGCCCAATTTCACAAATTACAGAAGGTTGTTTTTGCTTCAAAAAGTAAGCAGTTTGTCATTGTTTACAATATTCTCAAGAAAGGTAGACCAATGTCCATTTTTATTGATTATAAGCAGATATTATGCCTTTTATATGTGCAAAATATTCCTAGTTCTCATTGGTCAGACCGAAGTGGTTGGAAAATGGTAAAATGTTTATCTTTGGTTGAGAAAGAAGACCTAAGGGAGCAAGTAAAACTTGCCAAATTCATTTCACTTTCTATTTATGAGGTAATAGTTGTGGATAACACTTCTTGTATAAGCCATCAAGCTTTTCAGGTTCATATTTGACTAAAGATTAAATAGAATCCCTTTTTTCATAATTTTTATATCAGGCATTAATTTCCCTAATAAGGACCTTTTCTCGATATTCCCATTCTTTCAACTCCTACAAATATTTCAAAACAAACTCTTGAATTGTTGACTCAGTACTTGCTACCAATGAAACATTTTCATTAAAATTGATAACATCATCCTCAATTTGAGGAACCTGAGGATGAGGGTTGTCTCCTTGGGCGGGTGGTTCTGATGTCTGCTGAGATGCAGGTACTTCTTCTTCTCGTGTTAGATATTTAAGCACATATGTTGCCCTAAAGCCTTCAATGTTATCCTGAAACATGTAATCCTAATCAAGTGGAATATTATCCAATCCCTATCTAGAACATTCAGGTGCCTGTGTATTTGAAGAAAATATAAATTGAGACCATCCATGCCCATGAATTTATGCTGGCATGTGTGATCTCTGTGGGTGTGAAATCCCACACCCAAAACTTCGTGAAGCGGCTTGTGATATTTGTGAAAACAAACATTTTCCAACACTGACTTGCCCTCGCATAGGCTGAGGCTATGACTGTCCTTGTTGCTAATTGTGTGTAACCGATGAGTGTGATGCTTGTGGAGGTGGTGGGGGTATATGCCCTCTAACTTGTGATGTTACTACTTGAACATGAGAATCAACTAAAAACAATCAAAAATATTTTGTTACAATTTTGCTTAAAATAAAAAAAAAAATCTAAATTTTTATTAACTACACATATAATCATAGATTTACCTAATGAAATGTTCTATAATTGTCCTGCATTGGGGGAGGGGTTGGCCACACTAGATTCATCTTACACATTTTGTGCATACCTAAGTGTACGAGAAACCCTAGGCATAGTTGCTTATCTTGCACGTTTGTGTGACCTCTGCATAGTAACAAGTGTTGCTTCAGAGCCCATATCTTCAAAATCACATGTTTGCTCTAGCCTGTAACCCCTATTGGCAGCAATCTCTTTAGTCCTTGAATTTTTTGCCTTCGCCTACATATAGATGAAAAAAAAAAAAAAAAAAAATATGGTAAAATAAAAAATAGTATGTCAAAGACAATGATGTAGTTATTACCCTTAATTCCTCTGGTGTCATGGCAATAGAGTGTAGTTTTGAATGCATAACAGTTGGTACAAGAGTAGTTGAAAAATTATGAAAAGACTCAAAATATAAAGCTAAAAGATAATTTACAATGCCCACAATGGGTTGAGTCTTGGGGGGCTGAGTCTTGGCAGTTGCAAGTTGGACCACATGCAACTTAGTCCTGAATCGATCTGACATATAGGTACACCAATCGAACTTGTAATTTTTTTTAGACTGAACAATATAATACAATGCCCAAAATAGAATTTTTGGTCTTCCCAATAGAATAATCCTGGCCTAGAAAAACTTGATAATGGCCTTCAAAGTTTGATGGTAAACATCGTTAATAGTTAAACCTCTTTTTGTTTTGGTGTTAGAAGCTGCATAAAAAAATTTGATGTCAATTTACAAATTTAAAACATTGAAAATTAATAAAATAAAATTAACAAGATTTATACCTACCAAATATTTTGATGAAAGACCGTACTTGTTATCGAGGTGTGTTTTGTCATCTAGAGAAAGTTGTGACCTCGACGACACTTGATTAAAACCAATGAATGGAAGACCTATAAATCTATGAATATTTGCAGGGGTGATTATTGAAAACAACAATTCTAGTTCATAGTTTAATGCTTACAGTACCCCTATCATGGTCATAACCAGAGATAATATGTTGTAGGAGCCCTTTATCTATTCTGAAATATGGTATGGAAATGAGGGTTTATAAACCTACGTTATGGAGCCACTAAAATTTCATCCCTCGTGTTGTTATGAGATCTGATATCAAAGTGCATGCAAAATTTTTGAATTTTGGTGCGATTGTGGAAGGAGTATCCATTGGAAGTAGTTGGAATTAGAAAATAAATATTGAGAATACAAATTGAAAGGTTGATCAAAAAGGTTAGCTCTGGTTGTAGCAGTCGTAGAAACTAAATGAGAAAATGACTATTGATGTCCTTTTATAGACTTGAAACATACTTGACAAGTGGCAACATCATATTAGACATGGAGAACGAGACATGTAGTATTAGACACATGGTAGTACGAGAGGTATTTGGACCAAACTATGCATCTGGTCTAAGGCCAATACATATTATGCATTCGATTCAAGGACGAAATATAGTATACAACCAATTTGATATCGGGCTATAATATGCACCCGGTTCAATACCGAAACATAATATGCACTATGTCCAAGACCGAAACATAATATGAATCAGTTCTAAAATCGAAACTTGTCATGCAAATGATCAAAATTATTATTATGCTTCCTAATGATATTCGAAATAAAGTATGCATCTGGGCAATGACCTGCTATGAATGACATCATCCCAAAACAAAGTATGCATCCGAGTAATGACTAGATACATAATATGATTCGACATTATCCTGAATACATAAGATATTTTGGGCAACGATCGGATGCATTTTATAATTAGAGTTTCTACCAGAGCATATTATGTATTCGGTCATTGCCCGGATCATAATATGCATCTGAGGCAACGACTAGATGCATAATACAATTTGATGTTAGCGCGGATGCATAATATGTTTCAAGCAGTTCCCAGATGCATATTATGCTTAGGGTTTCTATCGGGGTATATTATGCACCCGGTCGTTGCCCGGATCATAATATGCATCCGACTATTACCCAAAACATATCATATGATCTGACACAAAATATCCACCCAGTCGTCACGAAACACGTTATGCATCCGGGTGCCTTTAGGATCATAAAATGCATCTGGTCATTATCCAGAATATGGTATGCATCCGACCCGTGATCGTAAAAAGTGAAGATCCAAGATAAGACATGTTGGTATTCTTCCTGACGAGTGTAGTTGATTTCTTACCTACTACAACCATCAGAAAGAGGCTACCCTTCTTATCTTAAATCTTCACCTACTTTACTAAAGAAGGAAGTTTCTTATTTAAGCTTTGAAAGAAGTGTGCACTTAATCCTATGGGATAAATAATTATGTGGGATAGATAGTTATGTGAGGTCAACTTTTTCAATCTTGCATGGGTTTTCCCCTAACAACGCCAATAGTGATAACGTGCATTGTTCTACAATCCTTATATTTACTAGATGCCATATCATATATCTTACTCGAATACCCAAATTTTAAACATTTTCAATCATAAAAAATGCATCCGATATGAGACCAATACTTATTATGCACCTGACTCGAGACCGTTTTATATTATGCAACTCGTTCGAAGCTACACTATATTATGCATCCGGTTCGAGACTGGACCATATAATGCATCTGGTCCGAGGCCGGACCATATTATACATTCGTTCCATGACTGGGAAAAAATTTGCATCCAAGCTTTTGTCACGTTTTTAAACGTAGCCGACATCTTTTTGGCCTGGTCCGGAAAAAATTTGAAATTCACCCTTTTTTGCCAATTTTTTGAGAAAAATTAAAGTCATTTGTCATGCCATCATACATGCAGTTTGACAGGTTTCGCCATCATTTCGAAATAGTTTCACCATTTTTTATAAGTACCTTTCGGGTCCTACCTCTTATGCATAACCCTAAATTAAGCTATAGGTTTTTATGGATAGGTAAAAGAGAAAGGGAAGGTATTCCCTTGGTTAAATGTAAATCCTTAGTCAAACCTAAGAAAAATAGGGGACGTGGACATACGAACATCTTCCTATTTAGCAAGGCTCTAGCAGCAAAGTATGTTTGGAAGATAATATCGAAGG
This sequence comes from Wollemia nobilis, assembly GCA_028583015.1. NCBI lineage: Eukaryota > Viridiplantae > Streptophyta > Pinopsida > Araucariales > Araucariaceae > Wollemia > Wollemia nobilis. Next base: position 4,353 of record JAQPPZ010011238.1, on the reverse strand, counting down.
AAGGCTTATGAAATAATATCATACATGAAAAGTATTTAGAGCCACTCACAATTGAGTGGATAAGAGCCCCAATGAAGCAAACGCATAATGTTTCAATCTGTTGGAAGGCAATGATTCAATCCTTTTAAATTGTAGGTGATTGGTTTACCTAAAAATTAGGGGATGGTTCAAGGATAAGACTAGGCTTAGACCCTTGGATTGGTTGTGGTGATATGAACATACTACTAAATAATGCAATTCAGATCCTAAGAACTCAAGGGATTAGAACTCTTGCCCAAACATTTGATCCAGAATCTTCTACAAACTATAGTTAGGGGTGGAAGGAAGTAATAGTGTTAGGGCTTTAGGTCTAACATGCACATAAATAGGAAGAATATATGTTGAGATTTAAAGATACACATATCAAGTTGTGACATGAAACTAATCAATTGGTCTAGAAAAATAATGGATCTACAAGGGAGTACACTCTAAAGTTGGGGTATAAGACTCTATTGGAAGGTAGAAATGAAGATCCAACAAGGTTGTGGAAGACACTCTAGAAGCAAAAAGCTCCATCGAAGACAAGACTGTTCCTATGTCTTGCCATGAAAAATAAGGCTCTAACATCAGAGGTATTACAAAAAAAGAATTTGAATGGTCTAGGAAGGTGTCATTTATGTAAGTCGGACAATAAAACAATTGATCATTTGCTGGTAGCTTGCTCCTTTACTAGATATGTTTGGAGGGATGTTATAGCATAGTTAAAACTTCCTATAGGATGGAAAAAGTTCCTTAGGAGAGTTCTTAAAATTTTGGTTTGAAAATAGGTCATACAAAGGTGTTATAACTCTCTTGTTGTTTGTATCTTGAGGAGTATGGTTATCTAGGAATGCAGGAATTTTTTAGTATCAAGAAAAGCCTACTTGGCAGGTCTCCTCCCAAAGCATCGAAAATTTCAATAATTGTAAGGTTTCAACAACAATAAAGTTAAACAAAAAAATCATCCCTCTAAATAAAGATAAATCAGGGGCCTAGGACTTTTTTTATGGGGCTAGAAAAAGGGTCCATAGAGTTTATGGAGAAAAGAATTACTATATATTTTTTACTTTCATTATTTAAAATTCAAGACTAGATTGGGATAAGGTTCTATAAATTATGCTGAAATTATGACACTCAAATTGTTGGTTCATTTGGTAGAATCAAAAGGAATATAAAATATCCAAATTTAGGAAGACTATAAAGTGGTAATAAACTAGATACTTGGTGTTTTTAGGATGGAAAAAACATGATTTCACAACTCATATTGTCTCAAATAAAAGAATCTATAGATTGAAGTAAAGATTTTACATTTTGGCATATTTATAGAGAACTAAATAGGGAAGCATATGAACTCTCAAAGGAGGTGCTTTAGATTGAACTAGGTATATGCTTATTATAGAAATTTAATGAGGGTAATGAATTGTAGCTGGTCCATATCTCTATTTGGGAAGATTAATTCACTCGAGTTAAAGCAAGCACAATTAAAACAACTTTCGTAATAAACTCAAAAGTTAGTGATTTAAAGGATACTGGTTGACAAGTTAGAAAGGTGTTTAAGGATAGAACTTAGCCTAATATAAATTACTAGTTATGATGTATAAGCAACCTAATTTTTAGGTTATTATCAAAAATTTGAAAAAATGCCAAAGAAACATCTAAAGAATATAGTCTCACGACAACAACCACTTTACCATTTATATTTACATAATCAACCATAATTAGTATTATTATAACAATCTAAATACATGGTCTATTATGACATCATAAGTGAAAAAATTAGGAAATACTAATATATTCAATCAAAAAAAAGAAATAAAGAAAATATAAATGAAAGAGACGCCAAGAAAGAGATGAAGACCATAAATATTAAGATAGAGGAACATAAACATGAAATTTTTAAATAAAAAAAAATTAATATGAGAAAGATGTGTATAATAAAATAAAGATGTGAGACCTACCATCGGAATCAAATAAACTCCATACTAATTCAAGGTCAAATTTGTGTAAAATATGATATCTTCCTAAAAAGAAAAGTTAAATGTTAAGACGCGCTCATATAAATTAATTCAACCACCAAGGCAATAGTCAACACACCTCCTTTTCGTGTTTTTACTTCCTTTGGTGTTTTGATTGTCCTTATAACTAACTCATATTGTATTCCATTAGTTTTTTTTTTTGGTATTGATAAAAAAGTTGAATGGTATCGAGCTCTAAAGATATACAAGAAAAGAGACAATTATACAAATGCAAGATACTTTTATCTTAGTGAAACAAACAAACTTGGGTTAAACCTGTTGATGGAGAAGTTCAAATAATATTCCTCAGACTATCTTTCTATTTAACATAGCTAATGCAGTGCTCAATGCTTTACATAATTGATAAAGAAATTGTTGATAATAATGTAATTTAGTGTGCTCAAATACTTCATCGCATGATCCTAATAAGTGTTTTGTTTTGCTCTGCCCTTTTTATCTACTAGCTTCATTATCAATTCTTATAATTTCTTCCAACTCCATGGAAGCATATGACCAGAACTTGAAATTTTCATATTTAACTGCCATATTCGTCATTTTATCGGTAACTTTGTTTCCCTTTCTATAAATATGTTTAACTTGACTTTCTTCTAGGTTTTCCAAAATAGTCCTTGCATCTGTAATTATTTGGAAAATGCTAGAATTATTTAACTCCACTTTTTAAAGGGAAGTTATAATATTCTTGGAATCCCCCTCAAGAACAATTCTCCTAAAACCCAAATTCATTGCAATTCGAAAGCTTGTAAGCATTGCCCTTGCTTCAGTTTGGTTATTTGTGGTAATTCCTAGATCCTCAACATATGCAGCCACTACATGACCTATGTCATTCCTAATGACACCCCCACCACCAGCATGACCCTGGTTACCTTTTGCAGCTCCATCGAAGTTAATTTTTACCCAGTATTTGTGGGGACGTTCCCATATGGTATCTAGTCTCACTTTATTGTTTTTTTCCATATTTAAGATATATTTTTCTCTAGAGAGGATCATTGCAAGATTTTCCTCGTCAACAATGTTTTTAATACAATCCTTCAACACAAATGTTTTTATCCTGGCATAAACCTCAATTATTCCTTTGGTTTTATTTTTGAACACTCGTCTGTTCCTTTCCAATCAAATCCCCCACCGAATATGTGAAATGCATTTTTGCCAAAAAATAATGCTTCCTAAGTGCCATTGTTCCCAAATCATGATTAAAGAATCTGGAATGACCCAAGCAACATTAACTTCTCTCAATAACATATTTAGGATATCACGAAAAAAATCACAAGTTCCAAACGAACGGTCCATACACTCATCTTCTTTGTTACATAAGACACAAACAGTTGGAACCACACTCCCTCTTTTGAACATATTGTCTTTTGTAAGGATCTTATTGAGAATGGAAGTCCAAAAAAACATAACAACTTAGGGATGATGTTTAGCTTCCAAATTCTTTTAAGCTGGGGTTTCTCTGAAGTTACTTTGCCCAAGACTTTATATCCATCCTTCATTAAGTACTGGCATTGCTGGTTTCTTCTCCAAATTATCTGATCCTCCTCTAAACCTCTACCTAAATAATAACTCCTTAGGAGGTTTCTCAAATATTTACCCCTAAGCCTTGCATATCTTCGATTTTCCACTCTTGTAAATCACCCACCTATAAATGTAACCATTAATTTTCTTACCAAAAAAATATCTTTAAACTTTCTTTTGTTCGCTAAATGCTGGTCTTTCCATTTAGTTTAAGGAAGGTAGACGTGTTCCCATATTAATGACAAACTTGTGCCGCAGCTTTGTGGAGGATTAAGCATAATTGCAGACAACTGTTCGACAAGGCCTAGAATTTGATGGTCTCTGTTTCGAATTTAAAACCTTAAATTACAAATTACACGGATGGACAGATGACATTTATTATGACCCAACTATAATCGTAAATAGTAAACACAGGGACGTAGTGGCAGCTGAGCCCAGGTAATATATCTATCGAGAAAAGGAAATATTGTAAGGATTGCTTAACACACAGCCAAGGTAGAGGCAGTGGGTATGGGCATTTAGAATTTGATGGTCTCTCTTTCGAATTTGAAACCGTAAATTACAAATTGCATTTAAGGATTGCTTAACACACAGCCAAGGTAGAGGCAGTGGTTATGGGCCTTTAGAATTTGATGGTCGCTCTTTCAAATTTGAAGTCGACATTTAGACGTAGTGGGTATGGGCATTTAGACTTGGATGGTCTCTTGTTCGAATTTGAAACCGCAAATTACAAAGTAAAGATATGACATGCTATAAAACTAAGATGTTCAGTCGTAGATCTTTCCTT
>JAQPPZ010011234.1:0-42553 GCA_028583015.1 Wollemia nobilis | reverse complement strand
TTGTAGACACCAAAATAGCACCAATCCGATTATGTGACTGCAAACACTGATCGCATTGACACACATAGCCCCAAGGGCAGCCCCCAGAGGTCAAACAGTAGTCCTAACCCCTCTCATAGCAATTTTGAAAGGTCAGGAGTCAATTTGGCACCTTCAGGAACTTTTCTCAATATTCATTCCACCCAGGGACGAATTAAAACTGGGATTCGCCCTACCCAGGGATGAATATCAGAATTCGCTCCAGGGTGGGGTGAATTGCAGGTTTGATGGGAAAAAAGTCAAATCTTGACAAATGGCAGCTCAGATCTACCACCTAACGCTTCCTTCATTGCATGGGAGTGTGGGTGAGCATTTTCGAGTGTTATAGGTAGCTGCAAGGGCAGTCATGAAGTCCCTAATCAGGGAGGAGTCTCCCTCCCCATAGGAAGGCATGATCGCCAAGTGGCACCTCTACATGCCCAATGCAAGAGACCTCTAGGTCTATATATTGGTGAGTTTCCTCACCCATATACACAGAGATAAGGAGCATTTTTTGAGCAATGAAGTGTTGCCATTTTACTTCCCTGTACGCCCTTAGTTGATTCGTGCCTTTCACATCCGTGATCTCTTTTAGAGAGGAGGTCATTGGGTGACTATTGGAAGGATGAACCTTGAGCCCAAAACCTCACATTTGGCCACAATATCCCACCAAATTTGTTTAAAATACCCCACAAGAGTTTTTGGACCCATCCCAAGTGGATTGGTGCTGAAATCAGGCCTCAAACGACGGGCGGCCTGCCCCATGGGTGCCCCATCCCACACTGCTACAGTCCTAATCGCCCCTCTTCGGAGTGATGGGAATTATGTGGTAGATTTTATTTCTTTCATTTTTGCATTCAATTCTATGTTGTTTAGATAGGTTGTCATTTAAATTTTGTCTTGTTTTGAACAATTTCGATCATGTTTCTATCTTCGTTCGCTTTCACTAACCTGTAAGTAGCATCGTCAAAATCCCATTAACAAAGGCCAAATTGGAAAAATATGACCATCTGGGTCTTCCAAAAACACCTCCAATTAGCTAACCCTAAGTTTGTAGGTCTTTTGGAGCTTCCTAGGCAGGAAATTTGGGACAGTACCTTTTCGACGTTTTGTTGCAGGTAAATTAGTCCCGCCCCAAAACGAATTCAAATCCGTGAGGAATTTCCCAACTGTTCTTTTTTCAGGGCCCTCCTAGTGATGTCTTTATGCCCCTGTCAAATTTTTAGAGCATTTGGATTCATTTTAGTCATAGTTAATTCATTTTCTCATTCACTTATCGTAGGCTTGGGGATTGCATGCTTTGTTTTATCCACAGGTGCTACTGACTGTTTCTTGTTCCTTTGAATGTAGGGTCTGGACATTGGAGGAGTAGATAGGAACTAACACTCATATACACAAGCAGTGGCAATGTTTTGGTCCGCCCATATTACATGTGGGCACGCGAAAGAAGGATGGCTATCCATGGATGTAACCAAGAGACGAATTTAACGCTCCTTGCCCCTGAAAAGGGAGGAAGCGAATTGTAACCGAATTGTGACACACATAAATAAAATAAAAGTGTTGTTTGTTTCATTTGGGTTTCAATTTGTTTATGCTTTTTCCATTTTATGCATTTTTAATTCATAGCGTTAAGTTTAGTTCCATTTTTGCATCGTACTTGGAGTTTTTTTTTTCTTTTTGTTTCCATATCCTCGTGCTTTCAGTGGAGATCATGGTGGGACTTTGTCCTCTATTTTTAAGATCAGATATCTGATCCAAACTTGGTTGTTTTTTCTTGCAGGTATCGAGTTTTCATACGCTGACTATTGTTCATTCCATCAGGAGGTGGATACATAGCTATAATTCGTCTTACCCAGGGACGAATGGGAATTCACTCCACCCTGTGATGAATACAGTCTTGTAATTCATTTCTCCCCGGGATGAATTTCTATATGTGCAGTTTCATGGTAGAAACTCAGAACCAACAGATTTGGACAAAGAAAAGGTAGGGATTCTGAACTTTTCTTGTCATTTTCTATTTTTAGTTTTTCCATTTTTAGGTTACTTGTTTGCTTAGGGAAAGTAGTTTTCCTTTACTGCTTGCTTGTTTCCTTTTTGCAAAATAAAAGGAACCCCACACACCATGTGAAAAATTAAACACCAAGGAGCTGGTTGTAAAACCCCAGCCCTTGATCAAGACCAACGATGGATTTCATCACCACCTTGGCTTGAATTTTTGCATCCATTACCCTGATCGCTACTGTTGCTAGACGTAAATCCTGACAAAAGCTGATCGAGTGTAGTTGGGGTGATTCCTAGCACATGAGGATAAGTCTTCTATGGTAGGTGTCATAAATAGGGAAATTCCCCTTCCGTACCACCTACGTTCCACGTACCATCTGCTCTCACGTACCTATAGTTTCCCTCACGTAAGGGCGGGTATATAGAGAGGTTGGTATATCAGCCTGGAAATGGTATATCGAAGGGGCGATCATTTTTAGGAGCCATAAGAGCCATCATTTTGCATTTAAACGTTCTTTACAAAAACCTTCAAAAAAAAAAAAAACACAAAAACAAAAACCAAAACACACTAAACCAGGTCTAGGACACACTTTCAATCTTTAAACGAGATAATCACTGCTTGTGTGTGTGTGCTCTTTTCTATTTAGTGTAGCATAAAAATCATAAAAGGAGATAAAAATCTACATAGCTTATAGAAAAACACCACCATGGTGTACACCCGTAGCCAAGCTCAATCAAGGGTGGAAGTTGCGAAAAGTGTACAAGGGGGCACAAGTTGCCTCCGCTATAGCCCTAAGGACTTGGTCATACCACCTTGGCGGCTTGACCCACAAGAGAGTCTACATCATTCCATGTCAATATGGAACTATAGGGACACCCCTTTGAGGGACACACCTGTTCATCATAGCCCATTTCAGGAGGAGTCCTTACACGTGGCGCTCAACATAGACAGGAAGGCTCCCTTAGAAGCTCGATATGAGTGGTCACCGTGTGATGAAGTGCTAGAGTAGCATAGTGTCCAGGAGGAGAGGCCACATGATTATGCAATCCCTCCTTTGCCCCCCATCACTGTTAGAACCAATAGAAAAAACCTAGAGTGCAAGGCTCTTCAAGCAGGGTGAGCCAACTTTGCCCACCCCTTTCACACATACAAAAGGGAGCACGAGGAAGACCATTACATTCCTTGAGAGCAATGTACAGTGCGGGAGCCATGCGCTTCCACACCCACTATGTACCATGATCACCCATTGAGGCCAGAGCCTCGGGTAAATATCATAAAACTCGATAGAGGGAAGTGACCTATTGAGATATCGGACCATCGTGACCGAGGTAAGTGCATAGGAGAGGCATCCAGGCCTCCTAGGCTCAAGATGGTGGAACAAATTGACTTGGCAACCGCCATACATGTCGCCTGCCAAGCGTAGATCATGTGGCTTGAGCAAGACCAGTAGCAGCTAGAGCATCTATATCACCTTAGCAAAGAGTTCATTCGACACAAAACAGATGAGTTGCTCCATAACCCAGTGCTTGAGAGGGTTCCAACCCCTCACACCCAAAGAGCGGAACCATATGAGAGGCATAATCCCTTGGTGTGAGATAGGTGTTCGTGACCTTACCAAGTGCTACCTCCGAGATCTCCTAGACCTGAGCGGGAGGCCACTCCCCGGAACAACGATGGGTACCCTCTACAGGGACCCACCCAGGGTCATAGGTATCATCCAAAGACTCCTCAGGAAGATTTCGAGGAGAATGAGCAAGAAGAGCGGGACAAAACGCCCTACCAAGGCTAAGGGGTTGTCATCCGACCACCCCTCTATAGGCCTCAAGTCTCCCACAACCCACAATGGGAGTTAAATAAAGAGGAAGAGATTAAATCTTCAGATGCATATAAAGCACTGCTAGAGTGTTTGGAGTCTATGGAGACCAAAACTTTTGGGCCCCAAAAGCCCACTTTATGCCAACTCCACAGTCATCCTGTGAATCCGTCCGTGCCAGCACCCCCTTACCCTGAACACTTTAAGATGCCTCAGTTGGAAACCTTTAGAGGTGATGAGGATGCTCAAGAGCATGTTATGAGATTCATGATCCAATGCTTTGGCATTCAGGACAATGATGCTTTGTTATTAAGAATGTTTATAACCACATTCGTAGGCATTGCTTCAGCTTGGTTTACTTAGTTACCAAAGCACAACATTAAAAACTTAGATCAGTTAGTGGATGCGTTCCTCGAACGCTTCACCTTCAACACCAAGAAGAAGGCATCACTAAGTGACTTAGCCAGCCTCAGGCAGTATGAGGAGGAAACCATGGCGGTCTATGGGAATCGTTGGAGGACTTTGCTTTCAAAGCTGCCCTACCTTCCCCATATGTCCAACCTCACTCAAATGTTCTCAAAGAGCTTTTTGAGATCGATCTCTGTGCTATTGTAGCTACAACAATATGCCACCCTAGAAGAAGCTCTGGTGCAAGCCAGGATTATTGAAGATATCAAGATACAGGATGGCGAGATAGCCAAACCTAAGAAAAAAGAGTGGACTAAAAACACTAAAACCGGGACCATGCAACATAAACCCGTCACGGTCAACCAAGTTGCTATCAATGTCCCTAAGCCTACATAAGTAGCATAGCCCCAAAAGGCTAATTATCAGGTGGTGCCTCCCAAAAAATATGACAGAGAAAATTAGATGTAAGAGCAGAATCAGCAGCGTCGCCCTAAGCGACAATACACACCCTACACAAAGTCCAGGGACTCCCTGTTTGACCACCTGTTAGCAATAAATTTAATCAACCTGCCAGAGATTCAAACCATAGACCCCAACACTCCCAAGCCTAAGGGGTATAGGGAGGACTTGTATTGTAGGTTCTATAGATGGTAGGAATATGACCTAAATGCCTGCTAGAAGTTTAAGGGCTTGGTGCAAGACTTAATTGATAACAAGACACTAGCGGTGGATAATCCCGTCGCACCAAGAAATCAATAAATGGAGGTCTTCAAAGACCCCTTGCCTTCTCATGCTCCATAGGCAAAAATCCTACAAGTTAATGAGGTCACACAGAACTATCCCATGTAGGTATATGTAGGGATGATCAGTAGAGTGACTCGAAACAGGAGGTATTCGAGTGTAGCCACCCCCACGACAACTACAGGTGAGGTGCCAACAACGACACAACCGCAAAAACACCTTGTACAACCTCCTCTGCCTAGACCAATGGCCACACTTCATACCAAACTCACTCAGAGTTTGAGGACCACATTGGCTAGGCTCTCCATATACGAGCTTATACAATAATCTGCACCCCATCGAGAAGCTCTAATGGAGATATTGAAAGCCATCGAGTTGCAACCCCACGAGACAAATTCTTTCAACAACTTCGTGGGACATGTAAAATGATGCAATGATCCAATCATCACATTTTAGGAAGATGAATTGAGATCAGTGACTAATGACATGGCGGATCCACCCCTGCATGTTATCGCACGGGTCAATGGGATCCCTTACAAGAGGGTGTTGATAGACACTAGCTCGTTCAGTAATCTCATCACAACCATGGCCCTAAAACATCTGAAGTTGCCCACATATCACATCATATCTTCCACCTACACACTACGAGCATTCAATGATGCAATCTGCTCAACAGTTGGCACAATAGTCCTACCCATCCAAGTGGGACAAAAGACTATACCTACACTGTGCCACATCTTGGAAGGTGATATGGCCTACAACATCTTGCTGGGCCGGCCATGGATCAAGGACATGAAGTGTTTCCCTTCGATAGCTCACCAATACTTAAAGTATACATTTTAATGGGAAGTGCATGTAGTCCCGACGGACTTAGAACCCTTCAAGTATTGTAATGCGATGCAGCTGATGCTGCAATCAACCCTCCCGTTAACGCATTTGGATTTCCAATTGAATCCATCTAAGAAGGGTCTGATTTCATGGGCATCCCCATTAGCAAGTTCTCCAAAACCCTAGTCGGGTCCATATTCATCATCTGGTTCTCCACCAACGATGCCACCGATGGGGGCAAAATAGAAGGACAAAGGGAAGTAACCCCTGGAAGAGGCAAAATATTTGGAATAGATGTTGCCATCAGTATCAAATATCTCTACTGAGGAAATGCCTAGCCGAATGGAAGTCAAGGCTCCTAGCTCACCCGACATGGAGTGGACTCAGGGAGAACTTCCATTCCCTCCCCCTCAACCACCAACGATCACCATTGAAATGGCCAATACGGGCCTGGGGGAGTATCTGGTGCAGAATATTGTAGCAACACCCACACTGGAGTCCATGTAGGACATGGGGAGACCTTGCCTCCCCATCGGCACTATTGTTCCCCTAGGCTACCCGCCGAACCAGACAAACTTTGTGTATGGGGGCCTTGATCATGGCGTTGTACCATGCACGTAAGAGGACGAAGATGAAGAGCCTTTTGCCGAAAATGTCAACTACTTGTCTAACCCAGAATTTGATTTGAGATACCTTGGCCAATGCAATTGGCATGGATATGGGTTAGGTAGATATGAGCAAGGGGTACGTGTTCTTTGCCAACCAAGATACCAAATTCCATATGAAAAGTTAGGAGTAGGGTTCAACCACCCCCTGCCCTTGGACATCTTGGTGGAGAACATGCAAGGCCTAGGGATAGGCAACAAGGGGGGATTGGCCCCAGATCCATATGCCAACCCCAACATGACATATACATTGAGGTATTATCTCCCATTAATGACAATCAACCTTGTTGACCCTCGCAATCCCTCCCCTTCACTCGAAAGAGGAGAAATCTCGAGAGCTCATTTTCAAGGAGGGTCTAGACAATGTCAAGAAGGGTCCTCAGAGGATGAATCAGAATATGAGGTGGCACCATGGAACCCATTTGAATCAGATAGCAATCACTCATAGGAGATCCCCATGGATGATTATCAAGAGAGTCTCTTGAAAATGTTCCCTTTAGATGCTCCAATTGAGCAAGTGCCACTCTAAGGAAATCAAGCCCCACCGTAGAGAGCGGAACAACCCCAATGGGGCCAGATCAATTTGCTTGAGCAAGGCGAACCCTTAATGCCGCAAGTAGTTGTCAAAGCCAACGAAGGCCTTTGGATCTCCGATAGTGATTATGAAGATGAAACTGAGATGGCGTATCTTAATCACATGTGGCAAATGCAACGACCATACCCCTTGGAGATTAACAACATATTCAAACAATTAAACATAGTGCCAGGGCATGAGTGGTATGTAGACCCAGTGTGGTGGGACCAAGTGTTGGATCCACCACTTTGGGCATACGAAGCATACCTTCCACCCAGAGACCCTATAGTGACATCAGTGCTGAGGATAGACCCTATCTTCCTATCTGCACATAGTGCTAATCCATTCATAGAGCCAGATCCAGAGCACAAAGAGCATCTAGAATGTTTGAGTAACCACACACGCGGTAATGGAGACCAAAATCATTTCATCAACATGATCCCATTGACTTAACCACCCCCATCCACAACCCGACCGATCCGGCACAATCATTGTATCTAGACATAGATGCCATAGACTGGGATCATGCCAATTCACTGCCATCCCCATCATAGTATTGGCCTTTCGATGAAATGCTTCATTTTACCCCTGGGTCAACTCAAGATATTTTCCATGCTGAAGAGGAACCCGAGGTTCCTAACGACGATCTTAGCTTAGCAAATGATATCCATTTGATCCCAACTCCACACCAATTGGAGGACGGATCCCACATGTTAGTCAAGGAGACGACTGACGTAGACATCGTCTTAGATCTAATGAATCCATAGATCATCAAGTTGGGGGTAATTTTATCCCCCGAAGAGCAAGCCGACTACATTGCCCTTCTCAAAGAGAAGAAGGAGGTTTTTGCATGGTCCTACAAAGACATGTCGGGGCTAGATCCGTAGCTAGTCATGCATAATCTAATGCTTGATCCGACAATCAAGCTGAAAGCATGAGATTTCGAAAGAAAAACAGTATTAAGATGTAATGAAAATAGAACTTTGAATCAACCAAACATAAAGGAAAAAGCATGAAATGACACCGATATAATCAAATTAAAAAGCAGGAGCACAACCCTTTTTTATTAATAAGATTCTGATTCGGTTACAATAAGTCTCCCCAGTGACATATTCTCGGTTACAGTCATGATTAACAATCTTCTTCTATCCGCATGCCCACATGCAAGGTGGGCGGGCCAACGTATTGCCACCGCTGATGTAAATGAGTCTTTTTTGACTGCTGTTTATCCTGCGTTCAGCTGCTTACCCTACGTTCAGAGACATGAAAAGGGCGTTAGTAGTACCTGCAACAAGAGGACAGAACATAATGCAGGACAACATTCAATCAAAAATGTAATGCAGTTGTGAGATGTTCAAAGCACGATGCAAGATAGATCTATTAACTATTTAAACAAGCTAAAATGCAATGCTAGATGTATTCGGAATAACTAAAGCGCAATGCCAGATGTTGATGCAAAGATATATATATATATCCGAACGTGAAAGCGTAAGCTACTGTTTTAAAGCATTTGGAAACAACATATATTCAAACATATAAAACGTAGACTGTTGTTTTGGAACCTTCGAAAACAACATATGTTCGAACATATAAAACATATACTGTTGTTTTAATGTATTCTAAAATAGCATGTATTATAAAACGTAAACTATTGTTATGTATTCGAAAATAGTATATGCTTATACTAACGAAGAACGTGCGTGGGGTGCCCAAGCGGGCCGCCCCGTAAAAATTTGACTTTGACGCCAATCCACCAGGAATTGGCCCAAAATCCAAGATTATGTGTTGTCGGCAAATTAATGGATTCCTGTGATCCAATGTCTGGTTTGAAGGTTCGGCTTACGCTTCTGAAACCACCCACCAACCTCTCTTTCACAAGAGATTCTGGATGAAGAAGGTGAAAATCCAAACTGATATAATCTAGTCTCGAGTTCAACAGCACTTCGTTGTGTTTTTAAAATGCTCGTTAACCTCTCCTTGTTGGATGGGAAAATCCCTTCTTTTATAGACCCACGGGGTCTCTTTAAAAGGTACGTAGGGATGCCACGTGGCGGTCATGCCTGCTCGAGAGGTAGGAAAGTCCTCCGCGACTTGGGCTTCCATGACTGCCCCTGCGACAGTCTTACAACGGCCAACCTACCCACCTACGCGCGCATGCAAGGCAAGAGTCATAAATGCCTGTCTTCGGCTGCCACTTGTCATTAAGTTGTATTAATGCCTGCCTTTGATTGGTCGATGCCTGCCTCTGATTGGTCAATGCCTGCCCTTGAATGGCGGAATGTTTGCCTCTGAATGTCTGCTGAATGTTTGCCTTGATGTCTGCTGAAGTCCGCCTAGTCGCAACAGCCGAAGTGTCGCGATATCGCGACAGGAAGTCGCGGAATGGACACCGCAAGGCCGGGGGATGATGAATCGCGACACTTCGGCCAAGGCCATGCCTTGGGCGCCGAAGTGTCACGAAATCGTGACACTTCGGCCAAGGCAAAGCCTTGGGCGCCGAAGTGTCGCGATATCGTGACACTTCGGCCAAGGCAAAGCCTTGGGCACCGAAGTGTCACGAAATCGCGACACTTCGGCCAAGGCAAAGCCTTGGGCGTCGAAGTGTCGCGAAATCATGACACTTCGGCCAAGGCAGTTGGGCGTTGTCGTGATATCGTGACGCTTTGGGCGTGGTCGAGTGTCACGATATCGTGACGGGTGTCTGATATCGTGACACTTCGGGCAGAGCTTTGCTTTGGGCGCCGAAGTGTCGCGATATCGTGACGTCGCGATATCGCGACACTTCGGCCGAGGCCCACTTTTGATTAAGACTTGGTTTTAATGGAGGCTTGCTTTGATGAAGGCGTTGTTTTGACTTTGTTTTTGACTAAGGCTTGCTTGATGAAGGCTTGTTTTGACTTTGTTTTAATGAAGGCTTGTTAAAACGACCATCTTTATTCCGTTTACTTTTCGACCTTCTAAACTGCAATGTGAGTGGCTAGGACCACTGTTTGACCTCTGAGGGCTGCCCTGAAAGCTGTGTATGTCAATGCGATCAGTGTTTGTAGTCACTTAATCGGATTGGTGCTATTTTGGTGTCTACAGATGCCCCTTTTTGGGAAGCGCTACGGGTGACGCGGTGCTGAGCAAAAATAGATGACCAAAGCACTAATGATTAGGGTCTCTTGGTAACCTAACCAACTTTTGATGCCCCAAGTATGGAAAGGGCATGCATTCTTGAATCCTTGCTTCGACGAGCTAAGGAATTTGATTTCAAGTGTTAACCTATTTTGGTGAGGTGTGACTTGAGCTTGGACATTGATCGGTCATGATTAGGCAAAGGGCGTAACCTTTTGTCCATAGGGGGAACCTTGTGTTCATGCTTCGGGAATGCCAAGTGTTTGATCAATTTAATGATTGCTTGTTTATTGCCCCAAGCAGGAGCGTGATTGTCTTTGTCAATGATTCTTTGAATGCATGCCATTGCCCTGATTGGGTGTGTGTTTGTTGATTGGTAACTAAGTGTGACTACCCCCTCAAGCGACGAATCGATGAGGGAATGACCTTCATGAGAAAAGCGACGAGTCGCTTGACCCAAGATGACTTAGGTTAGGGTGCCTTTAGATGTTTTACCATTTAAGCACGTGCAATTCCCGACATTTGGACCTATTTTTGGTGGGTGCTAACCCTTTTTGGTGATGCCATAATGGGGTGAAATTATCAAAAATCCGTCTTCCCGTGGAGCGGTCCGGCTATGGTAGCCTTCTTGGGGAAGTAGGAGAGTGACAATTTGAGCCCCGACATCGATTTTTTTATGCCAAGAGGTTAAGTGCAAGAGCACTTGTGTCTGGCAATGCTTTTTGCTATGTTTTTGTGTTGCATTTTTGTGATGTTTTTGTTGTTTTGATTTTCTTTCTTTGTGTATATGTCATGATATTATGGTATGCATAATGATTGATGTTGATGGATGCATGCTATTTTATATTGATGGATGCATATGGTATGATAAATGTGATTGTTGTATGTTGATTTATTTTGATGGATGCATATGTTGTGATGAAATGAAATGGATGGATGGACTTTGTGGTGTTTGGCTATGGCACCATAGACTGTTTAGAACTCTATTATTTTGATTGCTGTGATGCATGACTTTGTATGTATACATGTGGTTTTTTTTTTTTTTTGTATTTTCTGATGGTATTGTAAGGATGAAAAGTAGCGCAGTTGGTTTAGAAATGTAGCCAAGGTTTTCTGAGACTCAGACGGTTTTAACTTACTAGCCATGACTGTACTTTATCTTACTAGACTTTTGAACAAGGTATGAATCAGACTTGTTTTTGACCAAGTTATTTCACATCCCTGTGTGTGCAATTGAGTTCATTTATGTGATATTTGTCAAGATACCGCCAGTGCCAGATGGGCTTTCAACCGAACCTGTACTGAGGATCACCTAATTAGCTCCACTAACTCCTTTGTTGTATTTGGTTAGATTAATCTGCGGTGTTATCCAGGATACCATAAGCTAGCTCATCCACATGCAAATATTGATCTGTACACAAGTTAATGTGATAGATATATCGTCATGCGAGAAGTTTACCGCCAGTGACCGATAGGCTATCAACCAAACCGGTACCGAGGCTTGCCTCATGACCTCGTTAGAATGCTGAGAGTTCCAGGGATTCAAGTTCAACTCCCTTCTTTTCTTCAATTGTATTGGGATACTTGCTCGTTTGTAGTGATAAGATCACTGTTTATTTTGATTTGTTTTTCTTTTGAGCAAGGGATTGGGGAAATGGAGTGACGATAATCACTATTGTTTGTGCCTTTTGATGTGTGCACTTGTAGGATGTCAAATTTTGATGTTTTGACTTTTTGCAAATTTTTGATGTTTTGCAACTGTTGAGAACTAGGGATTCTTAGGGAATTGGGTAGGGAGGATGCTTGTCCTTTTGCCAACTCTCGGCATTCTTGGGGTCATTCGCACGGGGGGATGAGCAAGATAACCGTTTCGCTTATGGTGACCTGGATTACTTGTGCAGGTTTCATCTTTCGTTCACACAACTTGGGAATTTTTATGTGTTTTAATTTGTGTTGGGATGTTACGTAACAAGGTGTATTTCAAGTGTAACTCTACCTTCGTAAAATCTATCGACTTGATACATTACATGGCTAAAGAGCAAAATGATGACTGAATCACGAAAACTCTTGATACATTAAAAGACCACTGACTCTAGTGTGGTAAAAACAATGCATGGTGTTTTTGTTGTTTTTGTAAAATGGAACAGTGTGGAACAAGATGGACTAGCAGAGCAATTACAGCCTATGGTGCCTTTGACCTGTACGACCACAAATATGCGATGTATGGATGCAATGCTTTAATGCATCTATGTATTTTTGTATTTTTGATGGATTGATTTTTGTGAATATGAAGATGAAGTGCGAGAAGAACTCTCTATTGATGAATTTGAGTATGCCTAGAAATGAGATGCAAAATTTTGTTGTTTTTGATGATTTTTGTTGTTTTTGAATTTTCTTGATTTTTGACCAAGCGATTGTGGAAATCCTTGGAGCATTTTGGGATTGACCAAGCGATTGCAAGAATCCTTGGAGCCTTTTGGGATTGACCAAGCGATTTTGAGAATCCTTGGAGCCTTTTGGGATTGACCAAGCGATTGCAAGAATCCTTGGAGCCTTTTGGGATTGACCAAGCGATTGCAAGAATCCTTGGAGCCTTTTGGGATTGACCAAGCGATTGCAAGAATCCTTGGAGCATTTTTGGGATTTGGCTCTCTTAGATATGAAATGGTCGCAAATGACTGATATTCAAGGGTTCTTTTTCCTTGATACCGTCAAGAGAAGCTAGCCGGTATGTCCCGGGTCCTATTTTGCTATCAATGACATATGGACCTAACCAATTTGCCGCAAACTTGTCCCTTAGGTGGGGTGGCAAACTGGAATTCTGTTGGTTTTCCTTCAAAACCAAATCACCAACCCGAAAGTCTCTGAGGTGAACTTTCATGTTGTAAGCTTTCTTAAGTCGCTCTTGATAAATACGTAAATGCTCGAGAGCATTAACGCGTCGTTCGTCAAGCAACGTAAGCTGGTCTAACCGGGCTTGCCACGCAGAGTCATCATCGATGAACTCCTGCATTGATATGCGTAGGGAAGGAATCTCCAACTCTAGAGGCATGACTGCCTCGGAGCCATACACAAGCGAAAACGGAGTGGCCCTGGTGGGTGTCCGGATGCTAGTGCGATAGGCCCATAGGGCAAGTGGGATTTGAATGTGCCAATCCTTATGACTGTGCTGTGACGGTCTTTTTAAGGATGGCAACTAGCATTTTGTTTGACGCTTACGCTTGCCCATTCGCTCGCGGATAATAGGGTGTCGAAAAGTTATGCTTGAATCTTGTACTTTGTGGTCAAAGCACGCACGTCTTTGTTCTTGAAAGGCGTCCCATTATCCGAGACTATTTTGGATGGAATACCAAAATGACATATGATGTTATGCAAAATGAACTCCACAATGCGGGGTCCTGTCGTAGAGGTAAGCGGAATTGCTTCCACCCACTTGGTAAAATACTCTGTGGCCGTTATGATAAACGTGTGACGGCCTGACGACATAGGGGAGATCTTTCCAATTAGATCGAAGCCCCATTGCAAGAACGGCCAAGCAGATCGGACTGTCTGCAAGGCCTGAGAAGGTACGTGCATCAAATTGGCATGATGTTGACACTTCACGCACTTCTTGACATAGGTGCAACAATCTCGCTCTAAAGATGGCCAATAATAGCCCATGCGAAGAATGCACTTTGCAATGGCCATACCACTGAAGTGGCCACCACATGTACCATCGTGCGCTTGGGCGACTGCCCAAGTGGACTCTTGCTGGTCCAAGCAACGAAGGAGGATTCCTTCATAGCTGCGACGATACAAAATGTCTCCTATCAAGACATACTTAGCCGCTTTCGCTTGAGTGCTCATTTTGCGGCATGAGTCAATCCAAGTGGGAGATTACCTAACTTGAGGTAGTCTCTGATGGGTAAATACCAGTCCTGTTGATCAAAAACCTCGACAGTATGAACAACCAATCCCTCTTGAAGTTCATCCCTAGCAAACGCTGAATGGGATAGAACCTATAAGAATAGCGTTGTGTTGCTATTAATGGGAGTAGGGGAGAACAAGGACCCCCAATTGGCATGTTTTAGATGATCTCGGATTCGAGAGAACTTATCCGAGGATGGTTCAATCTGGATCATGTGGATTCCTGGCGTCAAGTCTGAACTTGCACGCTCCATCACGGATTGCGATAAGGTTTTGACTTGAATGGTTGTCATATCACCGGAAAGGTCTTGCGGAATTAGTGACCCCAAGGAGGCCATTGTGTCCGCAAAATGATTCGATGATCGAGGGAGTGCCTCGATGTCATACCACTCAAGTTTTGCCAGGAATTTGTCCACGAGGGCTTTATAAGCCTGCAGGACTGGGCATTTGCATTGATATACCCCTTTGACTTGATTGACTATTAACAACGAATCACCAAAGATATTCAGTCGTTTGATGTTCATGGCGATTGTTGTCTGAAGACCTAGGAGCAAGGCTTCATACTCTGCATTGTTGTTGGTGCATGGGAAGTTTAATTTAAATGACAGGGGCATTGGAGCACCCTGCGGTGTGAAGAATACAATTCCCGTGCCACCACCTTGCTCACATTTAGAACCATCGAAGAATAGGGTTATGTCGGCTTGTGACTCAGGCTCATCAGAATCTGGCGATTCTGAGACATGGAAGACCCCATCATCGGGTAGTTCTATGACCAGAGGCTGATCGTCTTCAAGAGGAGCCTCTGCTAGTTGATCGGCTATGACTTGTCCTTTGATAGATTTTTGTCCAATAAACTCTATGTCAAATTCCATCAACAACATGATCCATTTCGCCGTGCGACTACTATGATAAGTACGACTCATCATGTATCGCAATGGATTCTCCTTAGACACAACATACGTAGTGTTGCTCAGCATGTAGTGGCGTAGCTTTTTGGTAGCAAACACCACTGCCAAGCGGAGTTTCTCAACGTATGCATAGTTAAGTTCATAACCGACCAGGGTGCGGCTAAGATAGTAAGTAGCTCTGTTCCTTGTGAAGTTCATTCTTCTGGGCTAGCATGGCGCCCAGTGCCACCTCAGTAGCTGAGATGTATAAGTAGAACGACACTCCTGGTCTAGGTGGTGCCAATACTGGTGGCGAAACCAGGTATTGTTTGATCTCGTCAAAGGCTGACTGGCACTCGTCATCCCAATGAAATGTAACCCCTTTGTGCAATAATTTGTTCATGGGTCGGCACTTGTCAGATAATTGCGCTATGAAGCGTTTAATCGACGTGACCTTTCCTTGCAGACTTCTGAGCTGCTTGATTGTAGTTGGGGGAACCATTTCAAGGATTGCCTTGACTTTCTTTGGGTCCACCTCGATGCCTCGCTTTGAGACTATGAAACCCAAGAGTTTTCCAGATGTGACGCCAAAGACGCACTTCTTGGGGTTTAGTCTAACTTTATGCTCCATGAGGCGATCGAGGATCTTGCTTAAGTCATCGATATGATTTGAGCGCAAGAGAGACTTGGCTAACAAATCATCCATGTAATCTTCCAAAGTTTTGTGCATGTAATCATGGAAGATATATGTCATGGCACGTTGGTAGGTAGCGCCAGCATTTTTAAGGCCAAAAGGCATGACCTTATAACAAAATGTCCCCCAAGGCGTTGTGAACGCCGTTTTTAGTTGGTCTTCAGGATTGATACGAATTTGATTGTATCCTGAGAAACCATCCATTAGGGAGAGCATTTCGTGACCTGTTGTAGCGTCTACCAATGCGTCGATGCTCGGCAAAGGGAAATCATCCTTAGGACTCGCTTTGTTTAGATCTCAAAAATTGGTGCATATGCGAATCCTCCCGTCGGGCTTCTTGACGGGAACCATGTTGGACAGCCATGGCGGATAATCCACGCAGATGACAAACTGTGCATCCAACAGCTTTTGCAATTCATCTTTGACCATCAAGGCCATTGTTGGGTGCATCTTACGTAGTTTTTGCTTTACTGAGGCTTGATTGTCGGATCAAGCGTTAAATTATGCGTGACTAGCTGCGGGTCTAGTCCTGGCATATCTTTGTACGACCATGCAAAAACCTCCTTCTTCTCTTTGAGAAGGGCAATGTAGTCGGCTTGCTCTTCGGGGGAAAGACTTACCCCCAACTTGAGAATCTGTGGATTCATTGGATCTGTGCCGATATCTACATCAGTCGTCTCCTCGACTGACATGTGGGATCCGTCCTCCAACTGATGTGGAGTCGGGATCAAATGGATATCATTAGCTGAATTTAGATCTGCATTGGGAACCTCGGGTTCCTCTTCAGCCTAAAAAATATCCTGAGTTGTCCCTGGGGTAAAATGATGCATTTCACCGAAATGCTAATACTCCGATGGTGATAAAGGTGAATTGACGCGATCCCAGTCGATGGCATCTATGTCTAGATGCAATGACCATGCTGGATCGGCCGGATTGCGGATGGGTGCGGTCAAATCAATGGAGATCATGTGGATGGAATGAATTTGGTCTCCATTACCGTGGGTGTGATAACTTGATTCTTCTAGATGCTCCCTATACTCTGGATCTGGCTCTAGGGGAACGGGCACGAACGGATCGGCCCTATGTGCTAAAAGGAGGACAGGGTCTTCCCTCGGCACTGTTGTCATGATAGGGTCTCGAGGTGGACGGTGCTCATCGTGAATTTGGAGCCATGGATCCAACACTTGGTCCCACCTTGCTGGGTCTACCCACCATTCATGCCCTAACCTTATGCCCATTTGTCCCATTAGATCTTCATGAGTTAAAGGGCGGTAATGTCATCGCGCATGTCTGAGATAGTCCATCTCAGTCTCATCTTCTGAATCACTTTCGGAGACCCAAAAATGTTCATTCTCTTCAGCAACCGTTGCTTGCGACATTGAGGGTTCTCCTTGTTCCAGGAAGTTAATCTGGTCCCGTTGCGGTTGTTCCACTCTTGGTGGAGGGACCTGATTCTCTTGACACTGTATTGACTCAACTGGAACCTCTAAGGGGAACAACTTCAGAAAGATGTCCGAAAGCCGTTGATGTTCTCTTTGAGGATTAATGTCCGAACTTTCGCCTCTCTCTAGCAAAGGAGAGGGATTACTGCTGTTTCCAAGGGTGTTTGTTGACCATGGGAGGTAGTCTCCCAATGTATATTCTGTATTCGGGTTGGCATAAAGATCTGGTGCCAATCCCCCCTTGTTGCCTATTTCTAGGCCTTGCATATTTTTGACCAAGATGTCTAAGGGCGGGGGTGGTTGAACCCTACTCCTGACTTATCATATGGCATCTGATATCTTGGTTGGCAAAGGACCCGCATCCCTTGCTCATATCTGCCTAGCCCATATCCATGCCAATTGCATTGGCCGAGATATTTTAGGGCAAAGTCTGGGTTTGATAGATAGTTGATGTTTTCAACAAAAGGCTCTTCGTCTGCTTCCTTTTGTTTGCATGGTTCAAGACCATGATCAAGGCCCCCATACACAAAATTTGTCTGGTTGGGTGGGTGACCTAGAGGAACAACTGTTCCTATGGGAAGGCGAGGTCTCCCCATATCTTGTACTGACTCTAATGCGGGCGTTGCCACAACATTCTGCACTAAATACTCCCCCAGGCCCGTGCTGGCCATTTCAACAGTGATTGTTGATGCTTGGGAGGGAGGGAACGGGAGTCCTTCCTGAGTCCATTCCATGTTTGGTGGTTTAGGAATCTCAGCTTCCGTAGTGCTAGGTGTTTCCTCTGTTGATACCGTTGATATTGTGGGCAAACCCTCTTCTAGGGGCTGAGCCTCTTCCATGATCTGTTTTCCCTTGTCCTTCTATTTAGCCATGACAGGTGGCGTTGGTAATGAAGGAGCAGATGATGAGGATTCACCTGGCTGGGATTTTGGTGATTTGGTCACCAGTGGTGCCTACGGTATTGGACCCTGTTTGGATGGATTTAACTGGAAATCCAAATGCGTTGAAGGGAGGGTCGATCGAGGCATTAATTGTACCGCATTGCAATACTTGAAGGGTTCTAAGTCCATCGGGACTACATGTATTTCTCCTTCAAAAGCATACTTTAAGCACTGGTGAGCGATGGAAGGGACACACTTCATGTCCCGAATCCAAGGCCGCCCTAGCAGTATATTGTAAGCCATCTCGCCTTCCAACACATGGCACAATGTTGGTATTGTCTTTTGTCCTACCTGGATAGGCAGAACAACTGTGCCGACTATCGAGCATATTGCATCGTTAAAAGCTCGCAGTGTGTACGTGGAGGCTGTGATATGAGAGGCTGGCAGCTTTAAATGTTTTAGTGCTGCAGTGGTAATGATGTTACTGGACGAGCCAGTATCTACCAGCACTCTCTTGTACGGGATCCCGTTGACCCGTGCGATAACGTGCAGGGGTGGATCTGCCGTGTCATTCGATATTGCTTTGACTTCATCCTCTCTGAAGGTGATGACCGGCTCCGTACATCGTTTCACATGTCCCACGAAGTTGTTGAAAGAATTTGCTTCGTGAGGCTGTAATTCGATGGCTTTTAATATTTCCATAAGAGCTTCTCTATGAGGTGTTGACTGTTGAATAAGCTCGTAAATGGAAAGCCTAGCCGATGTGGTCCGCAAACTCTGCGTGAGTTTGGTCCGTATCGTGACCTCGGGTCTAGGCGGAGGTAACTGCGTTGGGCATTGCTGAGGCTGCGACGTCGTTGGAACTTCCCTCGTAGCTACCTCGGGGGCAACTACTGGGTACTTTTTGTTCCTTGTCACTATGCTAATCATTCCCACAAATCCTTGCATGGGAAGATTCTGTCGCACCTCGTTAATCTGGAGAGGTTTTGCCTGTGCCTCGTGGGCAGGCAAAGGGTCCTTGAATACCCCCATTTGTTGATTGTTTGGCGCTATGGGGTTGTCCACGGCCAATGTTTTATTGTCGATTAAATCTTGGATTAATCCTTTGAATTTCTAGCATCCGTTTAAATCATGTCCCCTTCTCCTATGGAATCTACAATACAATTCCTCTCTGTATCCCTTAGGCTTGGGAGCGTTAGGGTCTACAGTTTGGATCTCTGGAAGGGTAACTAAATTTGTCGCTGACAAGCGGTCAAATAGGGAGTCCCTGGACTCCGTGTAAGGGGTGAATTGTCGCCTAGGGCGACGCTGCTGATTCTGCTCCTGTTTCTTATTATCTCTTTCGTAACTAGGAGGCACTACGGTAATTAGCCTTTTGGGGCTGCATTTCTTGCACAGGCTTGGGAGCATTTATCGCAACTTGGTTAACCGCAGCGGGTTGTGATTGCGTTGTCCCAGTCTTAGTGGTTTTATTCCACTCTTTCTTTTTAGGCTTGGCGATTGCGCCTTCGCCTATCTTAATCTCTTCTATAACTCTGGCTTGCGCCAAAGCTTCTTCTAAGCTATCGTATTGCTGCAACAGCAATAGACCAGAGATTGATTTTAAGCAACTCTGTGCAAACATCTGTGTTAGATCGGACATAGGGGGACGGTAGGGTAGCTTAGAAAGCAAAGCCCTCCATCGATTCCCATATGCTTGCCATTGTTTCTTCCTCATATTGCTTGAGGCTGGCCAGATCACTCAGTGATGCCTTCTTTCTTGTGTTGAAGGCAAAGCGTTCAAGAAACGCATCTACTAATTGATCTAGGTTGTTTATGTTATGTTTGGGTAATTGTGTGAACCAATCCGAGGCAGGGCCTGCGAATGTGGTTATGAAAGTTCTAAGCAACAATGCATCATTATCTTGGATGCCGAAGCATTGACTTAGGAACCTTGTGACATGTTCTTGTGCGTCCTCTTCACCTTTAAAAACTGCCAATTGAGGCAACTTGAAATGTTCAGGGTAAAGAGGTGTGGGCACTGAGGGATGCACTGGATGACTACGGAGTTGACGCAACGTGGGTTTTTGATGCCCAGAAGCTTTTGTCTCCACAGACTCCAAACGCTCTAATAGCGCTTTGTATGCATCGAAAGATTTTATTTCTTCCTCTTTTGTTTGCTCCCGTTGTGAGTTATGGGAGACTGGAGGCCTATGGGGGGGTGGCCGAGTGGCAGCCCTCCCACCTTGATGGGGCATTTTGGCCCGTTCTATTTCTGGTTCGTACTCCTCATAAACTTCTTGAGGAGTCTCTGGACGAGGCCTGTGACCCTGATTGAGTCCCCGTTGAGGGTACCCATCATTGTTTCGGGGAGTGGCCTCCCTCTCGGGTCTATAAGGTCTCGAAGGCAAAGCTTGACGAGGTCGCGGAGACCTGTCCTGCACCAAAGGATTGTGCCTCTCATATTGTTCTTCTCTGTGGGTGCGAGGGGTTGGCACCCTCTCAGGTAGTTTATAGCGCAACTCATCCGCTTCGTGTTGCATGCGCTCTTTATTCAGGCGGTATAAGTACTCTAACTCCTGATGACCTTGCTCAAGCTACGAGATTCGGGCTTGGCGGGCGGCATGTCTGGCGACTGCCGGGTCAACTTGGTCTGCTCTCTTTTGCTCAGGAGGCTTAAATGTTTTTCCTATGTGTTTGCCTTGATTTTGATGATCTAAAATTTCAATGGGTTGCTTCCCTCTGTCGAGGTAGGCGACATTTACTTGAGGCTCTGGCCTCGATGTATGATCATGATACCTAGCAGGTGCAGAAATGCAAGGTTCCCATGCTGTTTGTTGTCCCCGAGGAATGCGATGGCTTTCCTCGTATTCCCTTTCATGGGTTTGAAAGGGGCGGGCGGAGTTAGCTCGCCCTGTGTAAAGAGCCCTACGCTCTGGATTTTGTCTTTCTATTCGAATGTGAGGCAAAGAAGAGGTAGCGTATTCACGTTGTCTCTCCTCATGGACACTATGCCTCTCTAGCGCTTCATCGCGCTACGGCCATTCAGATCTAGCCTCGAGAGGCGGTTGTCTACTTACATTAAGATCTACATGTAAAGCATCTTCCCGAAAGGGGCTGTGTTGAATGGGCATACCCCAATGAGGAGGTTCCCAATAGTTCCTTTTTGAAGTGGCCTGATGTGGACTTTCTTGTAGGCCAGACCGCCAAGGCGGTATGGCCAAGTCCTCAGGGCTAAAGCGAAGGCGACTAGCGCCCTCTCTTTGTGCACCTTCCACAGCGTCCGCCCTTGATTGGGCTTGGCTACGGGTGTACACCATTGTGGTGCTTCTCTACTCTCTAAGCAGATTTTATCTCGTTTATGATGATCTATCTTTTTGTTTACACTAAGCAGAAATGAACACACACATACACAAAACCGTGATTATCTCTTTTAAGGATTGATAGTGTGTCCTAAACTGGTTTAGTGCATTTTGATGTTTTGTTTTGTTTTTGCAATTTTGGAAGAACGTTTAAATGCATAATGTTGGCTCATATGACTCCCATAAATGGTCGCCCCTTCAATATACCATTGTCGGACCGATATACCAACCTCTCTATATACCCGCCCTTACGAGAGGGAAACTATAGGTACGTGAGAGCAGATGGTACGTGGAACATAGGCGGTACGAAAGGGGGGATTGTCCTGTTAATGACACCTACCATAGAAGACTTATCCTCGCGTGCATGGGAATCACCCCAGCAACACTCGGTCAGCTTTCGTCAGGATTTACGCCTAACAACAGTGACAATCGAGGAAATGGATGCAAAGCTAAGCCAAGGTGGTGATGAACCCACCGTTGGTCTTGCTCAAGGGCTGGGGTTTTACGACCAGCTCCTTGGTTTAATTTACCACGTGCAGTGTGTGTGGTTCATTTTATTTAAAAAAAATGAAACAAGCAGCAAAAAGAAACTTTCCCTATGCCACACAAATACTACAAACCAGAAAACAGCAAGTAGAAATTTGAATTTTTTTTTTTTTTAATTAAATAAAGCAAGAAAATTGACCTACCTTTCTTTAATAATTAAAAAAAAAATGACAGTAAAAAAAAAATCAACAAATAAATTAAACAGAAATAACACAGCAGAAAATGACGGGGACAGTTTTAGAACTTTACCTCCTTACCTCCTTTTTCTGCCCGGACTTGCTGTTTCTGACCTTCGGCTTAAAAAAGGTACCTGTTAAGCACAAACACAACAAATCTGATTAGTTTCTGTGATTTAAAATTCTGGGAACGGTCCCACCGTGATCGCCATTGAAAGCATGAGATTCCGGAAGAAAAATAGTATTAAGATGTAATGAAAACAGAACTTTGAATCAACCAAACATAAAGGAAAAAGCATGAAATGACACCGATATAATCAAATTAAAAAGTAGGAGCACAGCCCTTTTTATTAATAAGATTCTGATTCGGTTACAATAAGTCTCCCCAGTGACATATTCTCGGTTACAATCATGATTAATAATCTTCTTCTATCCGCATGCCCACATGCAAGGTGGGCGGGCCAACGTATTGCCACCGCTGATGTAAATGAGTCTTTTCTGACTGTTGTTTATCCTGCGTTCAGCTGCTTACCCTGCGTTCAGAGACATGAAAAGGGCGTTAGTAGTACCTGCAACAAGAGGACAGAACATAATGCAGGACAACATTCAATCAAAAATGTAATGCAGTTGTGAGATGTTCAAAGCACGATGCAAGATAGATCTATTAACTATTTAAACAAGCTAAAATGCAATGCTAGATGTATTCGGAATAACTAAAGCGCAATGCCAGATGTTGATGGAAAGATATATATATATCCGAACGTGAAAACGTAAGCTACTGTTTTAAAGCATTTGGAAACAACATATATTCAAACATATAAAACGTAGACTGTTGTTTTGGAACCTTCGAAAATAGCATATGTTCGAACATATAAAACATATACTGTTGTTTTAACGTATTCTAAAACAGCATATATATAAAACGTAAACTGTTGTTATGTATTCAAAAATAGTATATGCTTATACTAACGAAGAATGTGCGTGGGGTGCCCAAGCGGGCCGCCCCGTAAAAATCCGACTTTGACGCCAATCCACCAGGAATTGGCCCAAAATCCAAGATTATGTGTTGTCGGCAAATTAATGGATTCCTGTGATCCAATGTCTGGTTTGAAGGTTCGGCTTACGCTTCTGAAACCACCCACCAACCTCTCTTTCACAAGAGATTTCGGATGAAGAAGGTGAAAATCCAAACTGATATAATCTAGTCTCGAGTTCAACAGCACTTCGTTGTGTTTTTAAAATGCTCGTTAACCTCTCCTTGTTGGATGGGAAAATCCCTTCTTTTATAGACCCATGGGGTCTCTTTAGCAGGGTATGTGGGGATGCCACGTGGCGGCCATGCCTGCCCGGGAGGTAGGAAAGTCCTCCATGACTTGGGCTTCCATGACTGCCCCTACGACAGTCTTACAACGGCCAACCTACCCACCTACGCGCGCATGCAAGGCAAGAGTCATAAATGCCTGTCTTCGGCTGCCACTTGTCATTAAGTTGTATTAATGCTTGCCTTTGATTGGTTGATGCTTGCATCTGATTGGTCAATGCTTGCCCTTGAATGGCGAAATGTTTGCCCTTGAATGGCGAAATGTTTGCCTCTGAATGTCTGCTGAAGTCCGCCTAGTCGCAACAGCCGAAGTGTCACGATATCGCGACGTCGCGATATCACGACGCTTCGGCCAAGGCTTTGCCTTGGGTGTCGAAGTGTCATGATATCGTGACACTTCGGCCAAGGCAAGGCCTTGGGCGTCTAAGTGTCACGAAATCGTGACACTTCAGCCAAGGCAAGGCCTTGGGCGTCGAAGTGTCATGAAATCGTGACACTTCGGCCAAGGCAAAGCCTTGGGCATCGAAGTGTCACGATTTCGTGACACTTCGGCCAAGGCAAAGCCTTGGGCACCGAAGTGTCGTGAAATCGTGACACTTCGGCCAAGGCAAAGCCTTGGGCGTCGAAGTGTCACGAAATCGCGACACTTCGGCCAAGGCAAAGCCTTGGGTGTCGAAATGTCACGAAATCGTGACACTTCGGCCAAGGAAAATCCTGGGCGCCGAAGTGTCACGAAATCATGACGCTTCGGGGGCTTTGTGCGAGTGTTGCGATATCGTGACACTTCGGGGCTGCTTT
Organism: Wollemia nobilis; assembly: GCA_028583015.1. NCBI lineage: Eukaryota > Viridiplantae > Streptophyta > Pinopsida > Araucariales > Araucariaceae > Wollemia > Wollemia nobilis. Next base: position 18,395 of record JAQPPZ010011234.1, on the reverse strand, counting down.
GGCATCGAAGTGTCGCGATATCGCGACGTCGCGATATCGCGACACTTCGGCCGAGGCCCACTTTTGATTAAGACTTGGTTTTAATGGGGGCTTGCTTTGATGAAGGCGTTGTTTTGACTTTGTTTTTGACTAAGGCTCGCTTGATGAAGGCTTTTCTTGATGAAGGCTTGTTAAAATGACCATCTTTATTCCGTTTACTTTTCGACCTTCTAAACTGCAATGTGAGTGGCTAGGACCACTGTTTGACTTCTGAGGGCTGCCCTGAAAGCTGTGTATGTCAATGCGATCAGTGTTTGTAGTCACTTAATCGGATTGGTGCTGTTTTGGTGTCTACACAAGCCAATTAAGCAAAAAATATGTAAGATGCATCCAACAGTGGCCTTTATGGTCAAATACAAATTGCAAAAGCTATTGGATGCACTGTTTGTCATCCACATGGATTACGCACCATGGCTGTCCAACATGGTGCCCATCAAAAATCCTGACGGGAGGATTCGCATATGCACTAATTTTTGAGATCTAAACAAAGCAAGTCCTAAGGATGATTTCCCATTGCCACGCATCGACGCATTGGTGGATGCCACAGCGGGTCATGAAATACTTTCCCTCATGGACGGTTTCTCGAGGTACAATAAAATTTGTATCAACCCCAAAGACCAGCTAAAAATGGTGTTCACAATGCCTTGGGGGACATTTTTTTATAAGGTCATGCCTTTTGGCCTTAAAAATGCTGGCGCCACCTACCAACGTGCCATGATGTACATCTTCCACGATTACATGCATAAAACTTTGGAAGACTACATGGATGATTTGTTGCCCAAATCTGTTTTGCACCCAGATCATCTCGATGACTTAAGCAAGATCCTCGATCACCTCATGGAACATAAAGTCAAACTGAATCCCAAGAAGTGCGTATTTGGCATCACATCTAGAAAACTCTTAGGTTTCATAGTCTCAAATCGATGCATCGATGTCGACCCAAACAAAGTCAAGGAAATCCTTGAAATGCTTCCCCCAACTACCATCAAGCAGCTCAGAAGCCTGTAGGGAAAGGCCACATCGATCAAGCACTTCATAGCGCAGCTATCTGACAAGTGCCAACCCATGAACAAATTATTGCAAAAGGGGGTATCATTTCACTGGGATGACGAGTGCTAGGCAGCCTTCGATGACATTAAACAATACCTAGCTTCGCCGCCAGTATTGGAACCACCCAGACCAGGAGTGTCGTTCTACTTATACATCTCAGCTACTGAGGTCGCACTGGGTGCCATGCTAGCCAAGAAGAATGAACTTCACAAATAACATGATACTTACTATCTTAGCCACACCCTGGTCAGTTATGAACTTAACTATGCATACGTTAAGAAACTCTGCTTGGTAGTGGTGTTTGCTACCAAAAAGCTATGCCATTACATGTTGAGCAACAAGACATATGTTGTGTCTAAGGAGAATCCATTGTGATACATGATGAGTCGTACTTATCATAGTAGTCGTACAACAAAATGGATCATGTTGTTGATGGAATTTGACATAGAGTTTATTGGACAAAAATCCATAAAAGGTCAGGTCATAGCCAATCAACTAGTAGAGGCTCATCTCGAAGATGATCAGTCTCTTGTCATAGAGCTACCCGATGATGGGGTCTTCCATGTCTTAGAATCACCAGATTCTGATGAGCCTGAATCACAGGCCGACATAACCCTATTTTTCGATGGTTCTAAATGTGAGCAAGGTGGTGGCACGGGAATAGTATTCTTCACACCGCAAGGTACTCCAATGCCTCTATCATTTAAATTAAATTTCCCATGCACCAAAAACAATGTAGAGTATGAAGCCTTGCTCATAGCTCAAGTTAGGTAATCTCCTGCTTGGATTGATCAATGTCGTGAAATGAGCATTCAAGCAGAAAGTGGCAAAGTATGTCTTGTTAGGAGACATTTTGTACCGTTGTAGCTATGAAGGAATCCTCCTTCGTTGCTTGGACCAACAAGAGTCAACTTGGGCAATCGCCCAAGCGCATGATGGTACGTGCAGTGGCCACTTTAGTGGTATGGCCCTCGCAAAGCGCATTCTCCGCATGGGATATTATTGGCCATATTTAGAGCGAGATTTTTGTGCATATGTAAATAAGTACATGAAATTCAAAACCATGCTAATTTGACATATGTACCTTACCAGGCCTTGCAGTCGATCCAATAAGCTTGGCCATTTTCACAGTGGGGACTAGATCTAATTAGAAATATCTCCCCTGCATCGTCATTTCATCACACGTTTATCATAACGACCACAACGTATTTCACCAAGTGGGTGGAAGCGGTTCCACTTACCTCTACGACAGGACCCTGTATTATGGAGTTCATTTTGCACAACATCATATGTCATTTTGGTATTCCATCCAAGATAATTTTGGATAATGGGACATCATTCAAAAACAAAGACATGCATGCTTTGACCACAAAGTACAAAATTTAGCACAGTTTTTCGACACCCTATTATCCATAGGAAAATGGGCAAGCAGAGGCGTCAAACAAAATGCTAGTTGCCATCCTCAAAAATATAGTCATAGGCAGTCATAAGGATTGGCACATCCAGATCCCACTTGCCCTATGGGCTTATCGCACCAGCATTCGAACGCCCATTGGGGCAACTCCGTTTTTACTCGTGTATGGCTCTGAGGTTGTCATGCCTCTCGAGTTGGAAATTCCTTCCCTACGCATATCAATGCAAGAGTTCATCGATGATGACACTGCGTGGTAGGCTCGATTAGACCAGCTTACGTTGCTTGAAAAACGACGTGTTAATGCTCTCGAGCATTTATGTATCTATCAAGAGCAACTTAAGAAAGCATACAACATGAAAGTTCAGCTGAGGGACTTTTAGGTTGGTGACTTGGTATTGAAAGAGAACCAACAAAACTCTAGTTTGTCGTCCAATCTAAGGGACAAGTTCATGGAAAACTGGTTAGGTCCCTATGTAATTGATAGAAAAAGAGGACCTGGAACATACCGGCTAGCCTCTCTTGACGGAATCAAGGAACTAGAACCCTTGAACATCAGTCATTTGCAGCCATTCCATGTTTAGAAGATCCATAGCCCAAAATGCTCCAAGGATTCCCATAATTGCTTTGTCAACCCAAAATGCCCCAAGGATTCCCATAATCACTTGGTCAATCCCAAATGCCCCAAGGATTACCATAATCGCTTGGTCAATCCCAAATGCCCCAAATATTCCCATAATCACTTGGTCAATCCCAAAAACCCCAAGGATTCCCATAATCACTTGGTCAATCCCAAAAGCCCCAAGGATTCCCATAATCGCTTGGTCAATCCCAAAAGCCCCAAGGATTCCCATAATCACTTGGTCAACCCAAAACGCTCCAAGGATTCCCGTAATCGCTTGGTCAACCCAAAATTCTCCAAGGATTCCCGTAATCACTTGGTCAACCCAAAATGCTCCAAGGGTTCCCTCAATCGCTTGGTCAAAGATAAGGAAATTCAAAAACAATAAAATCATCAAAAATAACAAAAATTTGCATCTCATTTCCAATGCATACTCACCGTCATCACAACAATAAAGACCTCTTTTTGCATCTCATCTTCATACTCACAAAAATCATTCCATCAAAAACACAAAAATATATATAGCTACATTAAGCATCACATCCATACATTGCATATTTGTGGTCATATAGGTCAAAGGCACCATAGACTGTAAGTACTCTGCCAATCCATCTTGTTCCACATTTCTCTACTTTTGTAAATAGTCATCACAAATAAATACCATTCACTTCCTGTTACCATACCATAGTCAGTGGTCCTCTAATGTATCAATATTTTTTGTCATTCAGCTGTCAATAGCTGTCTAGCCAAATACTATACAAAGTCAGACAAATTTTATGAAGGTAGAGTTCTACTTGGATCACACCTTGGTATGTAGCATCCCAACACAAACTCAAACACATAAAAATTCCCAAGTTGTGTGAACGAAAGATGAAACCTGCAAAGCAATCCAGGTCACCATAAGCAAAATGGTTATCTTGCTCATCCCCCTGTGCGAATGACCCCAAGAATGCTGAGATTTGGCAAAAGGACAAGCATCTTCCCTACCCAATTCCCCAAGAATCCCAAGTTCTCAAAAGTTGCAAAACATCACAAATTTTCAAACGTCAAAACTCCAAAAAAAAAAAAAAAACTTTTGACATCCCAACCAAAGTGCATACATCAAAAGGCACAAACAATAGTGATCCTCATCACTCATTATTCAAATCCCTTGCTCAAAAGAAAAACAAAAAAAAATAGTGATTTTTATCACTATCAAAGAGCAAGTATCCCAATACAATTGAAGAAAAGAAGGGAGTCGAACTTGAATCCCTAGAACTCTCAGCATTCCAATAGGTCATGAGGCAAACCTCAGTACTGGTTTGGTGGATAGCCTATTAGTCACTGGTGGTAAACCTCCTGCATGATGATATATCTATCACAGTAACCTGTGTGCAGATCAATGTTTGCATGTGGATGAGCTAGCTTATGGTCTCCTACGATAGCATCGTAGATTAATCCAACTAAATACAACAAATAAGTTAGTGGAGCTAATCAGGTGATCCTCAGTACAAGTTTGGTTGACAGCCTATCTGGCACTGGAAGTATCCTAACAAACACCACATAAATGAACTCAATTGCACACATAGGGATGTGAAATAACTTGGTCAAAAAAAAGTCTGATTCATACCTTGTTAAAAAGTCTCATAAGATAGTTAAAACATCTGAGTCTCGAAAAACCCTACCTACATTCTAAAACAACTTGTTGTCTTTCATTGCCATCAAAAAATACAAAAAAATAGCTCGTATACATAAAGAAAGTCAGGTCACACAGCAATCACCCAGCACAGAAAGCCATAAATTTTGAACAGTCTCTAGTGCGACCACCAAAAATCACAAAGTCAATTCATCCATTCCATTTGCATATCATATAAATTAAAAAAAAAGAAAACATTTGCATTTCATCAAAATATATGCATCCATCAATATAATTTAACATGCATACATCCATATTCATCAATCATCGTGCATAAAATCAAATTATCACATGCGCATAAACAAAATAAAGTCATCTGTATATATCATCAAAAATTCCCACAGGCTACAATGAACCGGTCCTGTGACCCCACAACAAAATACAAAGGATCAAAAATCCCCAAAGCCTAAGGCGTCGACCACCATGATCAAGCAGGACCAGTGCAACGGGAACTACCCCCTGAGGTGTAGGTCCTATGGGACCCCTCAGGGCGACTACTGCTAGCCCCTGCATCACGCCTACTCCCCCATACCTCATCCAATCACCTGCGATGAGATGATGCTGAATGCTCAGTATCATTGCCCCTCATCCAGTGTGAAGAGCCACCTCCAAAGGGCTCAGGTACCTGCCCCTTGAGGTGGATGATCTCTCCATTTAAATCCATTTTATGTTGACACCACTCCGCATCCTGCCAATGGTACATCACTACTACATCATCACGCTGCACCAACTACGTCCGTAGGAGATCCCTCTCCCATGCAGCATCGATATCCCCATCTTGTCAATGATGCGTAGCCCATGAGTTCTCTCTCTCTACTAGTTGAGCCCGCAAGAGATATCTCTCTTACAGAGCCTCCCCCAGCTCCTCATCTCACCTCCGTAGCAGCCCTGCCAATCACACATTCTCAGCGTGCACCCCTGCCTCTGTGTCCTTCGCCACTACCTGGTGCATAGGTGAATCTAGAATAGAAGCCTGCTCTGGATCCCACTGCTCCATGACATCTTGCATCTCCAACAGATTCAAAACACCATAATTTGCACCCACATCATCTACCTCCACCATGTTTGCATCCTCTAGAGGATCTCCCCAATCATCTCCTAGTGCCTTGGCACCCTCCCCACCTGCTACTATTGCCTCCGCGCCTCCTAGTGGCCCCTCTCCTTGCCATCGCCACAGTATCCACCACTGGTCATAATCTATGGTAGTCCTGACGTCATCCACATTCGGGATGTCAATCACCCTGTCTAAATCCTCGCCCAATGGTGCGATGACTGACCGGTCTAGAGTCCTATCGTCCCCTCGGTATCGATAGACCATGGGCTCACCAGGAAACCCTTGGCACACCCCAAACTGTCGTGTCACCCGGCTATACAGGAAGAACTCTTGCTTGGTCCCATGTCGCCCAATCAACCACTGCTCCCTATGTACCCACCGGAGCCACTCTCCAGCCTCTGTCCAGGCTGGATAGTCCTGATAGGGGTGCCAGAACACCTCCCCTAGAGAAAACTAAGTGAAAGCATCAGAATAGTGCCCTACGACACCTGCTGACCGTCGACTCTATCCCTTCTCCTTAGACCACCGCCATAGATCCACGTAACCTATACCCTTATCTGCCATCTCTGCTCACATCATCCATAGTAACCCCACTGGCATCTCCACCACTATATGCTGTCAAGCCCAGCTCTGCAATAGATAGCTGTAGCTGATCCCCTTCTACCTTCGATAGTGGACCTCGTATAGCTCCCCATAGATCTACGCTAGCAACATTTGTTTCCATCTCATTATCAAAGGCTCATGCATTGAACACTCCACTAGTCAATAGACCACATCCAGCAGGTTCCACGAGAACCTCGCACCTGACGAGTCAGGTAGCAACATGTTGGAAATGAGGCCCATGAGTACTGAGTGCCTCACTCCCAACACACCCCTCTCAAGCCACCATCAAACTAAGATCCCACCCATCTGAAAGTCAACCTCTACCCTCTCCACTGGACCATCCACCCCTAACTCCTCCCCATGCCCGAAGTAGCGTGTCAGCACTGCTATCCGCTGATCCCATGATGTTGTCCTGATTGAAAGTCTGTCTATTGGAATCTGAAGAATCTGATAGACATCCTCCAAAGTGACTATCATCTCCCCTATTTGGAGATGAAAAGTATTAGTCCGGGGATCCCACAAGTTGATCAGGGCCATCAGGTAGGCCCGATCCCCAATCACTAGCTCCAGTCGAGTCACCTGCTTGAGCCCCAGGGCATCAAGCCACTCCCAGTCAGCCACAGCTAGCGCCTCTGCTTCAGAAAAAATAGTAGGAACATGATATAGGCTCTTCACAACCTGCAAAAGAAAATAAAATAAACACATTAAAATCATGAAAAAAAGTGTACACCTACAAATAGTATAAAAGAAAAACAAACTTAATTTGTCAACCTAGGGTTTTATACTCTCAAATTGATAAATTAAGACAAAAAAATTCAAAAATTACAAAATTAATTTGTCAACCTAGGGTCTTATACTCTCAAATTGATAAATTAAAACAAAACAAAAAATCATAACTTACAAACTTAGTTCGTCAATCTAGGGTTTTTAACTTTACATTGATAAATCAAACACAAACAACAAAAATGACTAAGGTTGAGCGAAGTTTTTACCACAAAACTATGTTTAACGCTAAGTTTTTAAGCTCAATTTTACCATAAGTTTTTAAACTCAGTTTTGACCTTTGTTAACTAGGGTTAGCCTACATTTTTTAGCTAAGTTTCGATTTTTGTTAGCCTAGGGTTTCTGGTAGTATACAAAAAATGAACACAAACAAACATGGTTTCCACTAGGATTTCAACCTACGTTTTAATGAAGCCATACCAAAACAAATAAACACATTCATTTCACTAAGGTTTTTCATTTTTAAATTTGAAAAACAAAGTACAAAAAAAAGAAGCGAAAAATAACTTGCGATTTTAAAAACTGTAATACAAGAGACTAATAAAGAGGGAGTTCACTTACTGGTCTCACTTCGGCTTCGCCACTCGATCCGGTTCATGCACTCATGGTGGTGGAAAAATTTGGCAGCGCTTCGCTTCATAGAATTGACCTCGTCCTCCTCAAAGCTCCAAATCGCTAGAAAAAAACAAGTGCAAATGAGCCCAAAACCTAGTTTTGGCCTTTAAATAGGCTTTTTGAGCCTGTAATCGTTCCTCCCTAGGACGAGCACTCTGGTCAGTGCTCATCCCTCCCTGTAAAGAATGCTCAACAAGAATTCATCCCACCTAGGGACGAATATAGAGCAAACATTTCAAAAATAGCAAAAATGCACAAAAATACACCAAAAATAGCAATAAAACTATCCAATGAAAGTGCTTTTGCACTTGACATTCTAGGCATGCAAAATAGATGTCGGGGACACAAATCCTCACTATCCTACTCCTTAATAAGGATACCATAGCGGGACCACTCCACGGGAAGACGGATCTTCGAGAATTTCATCCCCAAACAACATCACCGAAAAGGTCAAAACCCACCCAAAAATAGCAATAGAGTTGCCGAACGAAGGCGTCGTCATGCCTGACATTTTGACATCCAAAAAAGATGTTGGGGTTACAAATTGTCACCATCCTACTCCTTAAGAAGGCCACCATGGCTGGACCACTCCATGGGAAGACGAATTTTTGATAATTTCAACTCCAAAAAGTGTCACCAAAAGGGTTAACACCCACCAAAAATAGGTCTAAATGTTAAAAAACTGCACACACATTTAAAACTAAAACATCTGCAGGCACCCTTGCACAAGTCATCTTGGGTCAAGCGACTCATCGCTTTTCTCATGTTGGTCATTCCCTCATCTATTCGTCGCTTGATGGGGTAGTCACACTTAGTCACCAATCAACAAATACACACCCAATCATAGAAACAACATGCATTCAAAGAATCATTAGAAAAGACAATCACGCTCCTGCTTGGGGCAGCAAACAAGCAATAATCACAAGCTGATCAATCACTTGGAATTCATGAATCATGAACTCAAGGTTCCCATAGACAAAAGGTTGCGCCCTTTGCCTATTCATGACTGATCAATGTCCAATCTCAAGTAACACCTCACCGAAAAAGGTTAACACTTGAATTGAGTTCCTTCGCTCGTTAGAAGCAAGGATTCAAGAATGCATACCCATATCATACTTGGGGCATAAAAATTTGGTCAGGTTACTAGAAACCCTAATCATTAGTGCTTCGATTATCTATTTTTGCTTGGCACCGTGCCTTGCACAGTGCATCCCAAAAAGGGGCATTTGTGGACACCAAAATAGCACCAATCCGATTATGTGACTGCAAACACTGATCGCATTGAAACACACAACCCAAAGGGCAGCCCCCAGAGGTCAAACAGTAGTCTTAACCACTCTCATAATAGTTTTGAAATGTCAAGAGTCAATTTGGCACCTTCAAGAACTTTGCTCAATATCCGTTCCACCCAGGGATGAATTAAAACTAGGATTCGCCCTACCCAGGGACGAATATTAGAATTCACTCCAGGGTGGGGCGAAATGCAGGTTTGATGGGCAAAAATTCAAATATTGACAAATGATAGCTCATATCTACCACCTAATGCTTCCTTCATCGCATGGGAGTGTGGGTGAGCATTTTCGAGCATTAGAGGCAGCTGCAAGGGCAGTCATGAAGTCCCTAATGTTGGCAATTTTGGGTACCTTGGGTACATTGCCTTTGCTCTAAGTGTAGATGTTGTCATTGATGTCAAGAAGGTCTTGAAGCAATTTGGTTTGATGTCAAAGAATGTGTTTTGATGAAGGTTTCAGTTTGGACAGTGAGTTTTCAAGAAGATCGGAGTAGCCCAGTTGCAAAATATCAAGAAAAAGACAAGTAAGAAAAAGTATGCAGGCGGCTGGAAAAACTGTCGCGATTTCATGACATGTTTCAGGAGAGAGAAAGTGCTGGCAAAACTGTTGCGATTTCGCGACATGTTTCAAGAGAGAGAAAGTGCTGGCAAAACTATCATGATTTCGTGACATGTTTGAGGAGAGAGAAAGTTCTAGCAAAAGTGTCATGATTTCGTGACACGTTGGAAGACAGAGAGCAAGTTGGAAAGTGTCGTGATTTTGTGATATGTCGCATTTTTGCGACTCAAAAAGTGCAGGAACGCAGAGAAGGAAAAGTGTCGTGATTTCGTGACATAATGCATGGAAAGTTGTACGGAAGAAAAGGTGTCGCGATTTCGTGACATAATGCAGAAAAGAGAGTCTGCAGTGTGAACTGTCATGATTTCGTGACAAGATCGAAGAGAGAGAAAGTTATTCAGGAACTATCATGATTTTGTGACATGATGCAAAGTTCCAAGTGAGGACTGTCGCATTTTTGCGACATGCTATAGAGGTCAAGTTGAGGACTGTCATGATTTCACGACATGCTGAAAAGCTCGAAGTGAGAACTATCACGATTTTGCGACATGCAGCAAAGGGAAGAGTCTGAAAGGAGAAGCATCGTGGTTTCACGACAGGATGAAAAAAAAGCGTACAGATGCAGAAAGTGTCATGATTTCATGACAGGTAGAAGTGAAGAAGCTAGCGGATGAAGTTGTAGATATTTCATGACAGGCTGAAAGAAAAGCGTACGGATGGTGAAAGAGTCACAATTTTGCGACAGAAACTGGAAGCAAGTCTTCTATAGGAGAAGTGTCATGATTTCACGACAAAATCAGAGAGGAAGGCTATGAAGACAAAAGCGTCACAATTTCGTGACATGTTCTAGTTTCACGGGTGTAAGGCAGAAAGAAGCTCAAGGCAACAGAAGTGTCACGATTTCGTGACAAAAGCTGAGAGGAAGGCCTTGAAGACAAAAGGGTCATGATTTCGTGACAGAGTTAAATATGACATCAGCAGAAGCAGATGTGTTATGATTTCATGAAAAAAGCAAAGAAGAAGGCAATGAAGACTAAAGTGTCATGATTTTGCGATAGGAGTGAAGATGACATCAGCAAAAGATAGAAGTGTCACGATTTCGTGACAAGGACGCAGTCAAGGCAGACAAAGGCAAAAAGTGTCATGATTTCGTGATAGCAGGAAAAATAAGGTGTACGACAAGCAAAGGTGTCACGATATCGTGACATGTAGTTTCGCAAGAAAAGCTATAGAACCAGAGGTGGTTGAAGGACAGAGTTAACCTTGAGCCGACAGAGTTAAATTTGTGTCGATGCAGCGTTGGGTTTTGTAGCCGACGTAGTTTGAGGGTTACAACCGACTAAGTTTTAGAGTTTTGATCATGAAATTTATTCTATAAAAGGAGGGCTATTTTGAGATTGAAGGTATCAAATTTTGGTATTGAATTTGCACAAGTGAAGTCTGCTATGCGCAAGAGAGCGAGTCGAGTTGAATCGATCAAAGTGTGCATTTCGAAGTGCGATATTCGTAGATAGAGTACTAGGGAGAAGTTCGATCATCAAGAAGCAGAGTGTGTGAAGACTGTGCTGCTATGTGTTTGTGCAGAGGTGCATAAGTTGATATTTGATCGAGTGCTACTATGTTTGCGTGACCAGTGCAAAAGTTGGTTTTGACCAAGTGCGACTGTAACATAAAAGAAATAGGAAGAGGATAGACTTGTGCCAGACCAAAGGACTGTGTTTGGTGTAGACCAGAGAAAGAGGAAGAGGACATTTGTGCCAGACCAAAGGACTATATTTTGGTGCAAATTCGAGGACCATATTTGAGGTGATAGAGTGAGGACAGAGGTCTCCAGCCAGAGCAGGGAAGACAGGTGTCTTCTGTGGATAGAGTTCCACTTGCTAAGGGAAGAAGAGGTAGAGGTCTTCTAGAGGATCATCAACCAGAGCAGAGTTAGGGGAAGGTATCTCCTTTGAGCAGAGGCTCATAAACTTTGTAATTGGGAAGGTTTCCCAAAGAACTGTGATATAACTTTTAGAGAAAAGTTTTATCTGTGGAGTAGCCCGCATTGGGTGAACCACGTAAATTACTGTGTCTCTTTTGTGAATGGTGTTTTGTGCATTGCTTTAATTACTGCCATTGATACTGCTTTTTGTACACTACATAATATTGGATTAAAATTTGATTTGAAGGAAAAAGTAAAAAGTGGCCTTATACTGTTCACCTCCCCTCTCAGTATAAGCTTGTGTTCTTCAATTGGTATCAGAGCGGGTTCCTTCAAAAAGTTTAACAGCTTGAAGGAAAAGCTTGCAAAGAACACAATGAACTATTCAAGTGGCAATGCAGCACCTATTCTTGATGGATCAAATTTTGGTATGTGGAGTGCAAGAATGAAAGTTTATCTAATGGCACTTGGTAATGAGGTATGGGAAGTGATTGAAAATGGGTACACTATTCTTGAAAATGGTCCTTATACTAAAGAAGATAGACTCCTACATCACAGCAACTCAAAAGCCATGAATGCAATCCTGAAGGGTTTATAGAAGGCTGATCTTACCAAAGTGATTCACTGCAAAACAACTAGTGAAATGTGGAAACAGTTGCAGGTAGTTCACACAGGTGATGTAAATGTCCGAAAAGCCAAGTTGAGACACTTCAAAGGTATGTTTGAACAACTCAAGATGAATGATGATGAAAATATTAGTGATTACATGCTTCGAATGGATGAGGTTGTTAACTCCATGAAAGACTTAGGTCTTGAACTTGCTAAAAATGATGTGTGTGATAAGATTTTAAGATCTCTTCCTAATAGATTTAGTGAAAAGATATCTGCCATTGAGGAATCTAAAGATTTAGATAAATTGAAAAAGGATGAGCTCCATAGTATACTTGCAGCATTTGAGCTGAGAACTCAAGTGAAAGTTGATGTCAAGAAAGAGGCAGCTTTCAAAGCTACCAAGAAATCAAAGGGCAAACAGATTCAAGAGAGTGATGAATCCTCTAGTGATGAAGAGGCATATTACATCAAGAAAGGCAAGTTTTCCAGAAATCACAAGAGCATGAAAAATATAAGATGTTTCAACTGTGGGAAGTTTGGGCATTATGCTACTGACTGTACTGTTTCCAAGAAAGAAAGTGATGAAGATATACAGGATTCTAAGAGCAAGGATTCTGAAAAGCACAAGCATCATAGGAAGAGCAAATATGAGTACAACAATCACGAAAAGAGGCATTCTCACAAGCACAAGAAGAGCTTCTACCTAGACAAAGCAAGTAAGTGTTCTAGCAGTGAGAGTGAAAGCTCTTCTAGTGATAATGAAAATGAGATGTTGTTCATTTCAGAAAAGGAGGAAGAACCGAAACATAAATTCATTGTCATGAAATGTTTTAGATGTGGAAATTTTGGGCACCTTGAGGATAATTGCACAAATAATGATTTGGTTGCTAGTATGTATGAGGATGCTTCAGAAAACTACAATGAAGATGCATGTATGGTTTTTGAAAAGGGTAGCACCTCTAGTGATAAGAAATCTGAAAAAGGCCTTGATAATTCAAAATGCAATCAAATAGAGGATCTTGAATGTAAACTTACTAATGCTCTTAGTGTTTTGAAAAAGGAAAGAAAGAAGAATGCTAGACTCAAGGATAAGTTAGATGAATGTTGTATGGAGAGAGATGAACTTATAGAAAGTCTTGACATCTCTATGGCTAAGACACAAGAACTCAAGAATGAGTTATAATCTAAGGTGCTTGAGTATAGTGAATTAGAACAGAAAATGGCTTCTTTGGAAGTGGAAACTAAAGAGTACAAGGAAAAGTTGTACAGGTTTCAAGATAGCTCCAAAAGGGTTAAATATCTTATCAAAGGTCAAAGAAAACCAACAGATAAAATAGGTCTTGGTTTTGTTGAGCTGCACAAGAAATAGGTAGGGGAATCTAGTAAGAAATGTCAAAATGACGAGAGTTCTGATGAAGAGAGTATTTCAGAGAAAGATTCCGTGAGTGATAGATGCGCAGAAATAGAAAATAGAATTTTGAATGCGAAGAAGAAATTTTCGGGACCCAAAAGGTCAAACAGAAGAATATTTCATGACAGATGTTTTGCATGTCACAGGTTTGGTCACACGGCTTCACAGTGCATAGATCAAATGAAGAGGGTAAACAATAATTTTAGAAGTTTTAGTTTCTTTCAAGGGTATTGTTACTATTGTCAATAGTTTGGGCACAAGGTAGTTTATTGCAAGACAAATAATAGGTACATGATTAGTCAGAACAAGCGGATTCGAAGAACAAGTATGCCTGAAAGAAATAACATCATTACCTGTTATAAGTGCAACAATAATGGTCACACAGCTAGACAATGTAGAGCTGATATTCCAAGGTACAGGAATAGGAAAAGTGATATGAACAGGTCCAAGGATCAAGGTATGGATAAGAACAGGAATGATAAAAGAAACAGGAATAGTAGTATGAACAGGTTCGAGGATCATAATAGTGACAGGAACAAAAATACAGACAAAGAATTCAAGAGAAGGCCCAACAAGGAAATTGTAGACACTAATGATGATGAGTGTCTAATGGGAGTTTCACTCCCAACCCTATTTTAATCACCTCATCAGGAGGTGGGGGAGGGACTAAGCTAAGAAGCTCATTCTTAGTCCCAAGCCCCAAAGGTGACCCTTTGCCATTGATGACAAAGGGGGAGAGATATGAGTAAGGGGGAGAGCTTCATAGTGAAGAAGAGAGGTTCAAGTCAGGGGGAGCAAAAACTTCAAAGGTAGATTCTCAGTTGTTGAATCAGTTGGTTTCAGTTTTGGCTCTTGACTAGTGTTTTCAATTAAGGTTTGCCATCAATGACAAAGGGGGAGATTGTTGGCAATTTTGGGTACCTTGGGTACATTGCCTTTGCTCTAAGTGTAGATGTTGTCATTGATGTCAAGAAGGTCTTGAAGAAATTTGGTTTGATGTCAAAGAATGTGTTTTGATGAAGGTTTCAGTTTGGACAGTGAGTTTCCAATAAGATCAGAGTAGCCCAGTTGCAAAAGATCAAGAAAAATACAAGTAAGAAAAAGTATGCAGGCGACTGGAAAAACTATCACGATTTCATGACATGTTTTAGGAGAGAGAAAGTGCTGGTAAAACTATCACGATTTCACGACATGTTTCAGGAGAGAGAAAGTGTTGGCAAAATTGTCACGATTTCACGACATGTTTTAGGAGAGAGAAAGTTCTAGCAAAAGTGTCACGATTTCATGACATGCTGGAAGACAGAGAGCAAGTTGGAAAGTGTCGCGATTTCGTGACATGTTGCATTTTTGTGACCCAAAAAGTGCAGGAAGGCAGAGAAGGAAAAGTGTCCCGATTTTGTGATATAATGCATGGAAAGTTGTACGGATGAAAAGGTGTCACGATTTCGTGACATAATGCAGAAAAGAGAGTCCGCAGTGTGAACTGTCATGATTTTGCGACAAGATCAAAGAGAGAGAAAGTTATTTAGGAACTGTCATGATTTCGTGACATGATGCAATGTTCCAAGTGAGGACTGTCATGTTTTCATGATATGCTATAGAGTTTAAGTTGAGGACTATCACGATTTCATGACATGCTGAAAAGCTCGAAGTGAGAACTGTCACGATTTTGCGACATGTAGCAAAGGGAAGAGTCTGAAAGGAGAAGCATCGTGATTTCACGACAGGATGAAAGAAAAGCGTACGGATGCAGAAAGTGTCACGATTTCATGATAGTCAGCAGTGAAGAAGCCAGCGGATGAAGTTGTAGTGATTTCACGATAGGCTGAAAGAAAAGCGTACAGATGGTGAAAGAGTCACAATTTTGCGACAGAAACTGGAAGTAGGTCTTCTATAGGAGAAGTGTCACAATTTCACGATAGAAGTAGAGAGGAATGCTATGAAGACAAAAGCGTCATGATTTTGTGACATGTTCCAGTTTTGCGAGTGTAAGGCAGAAAGAAGCTCAAGGCAGTAGAAGTGTCGTGATTTCGTGACAAAAGCTGAGAGGAAGGCCTTGAAGACAAAAGGGTCACAATTTTGTGACAGAGTTAAATATGACGTCAGCAGAAGTAGATGTGTCGTGATTGCACGACAAAAGCAGATAAGAAGGCAATGAAGACTAAAGTGTCACAATTTCATGACAAGAGTTAAGATGACGTCAGCAAAAGACAGAAGTGTCATGATTTTGCGACAAGGATGCAGTCAAGGCAGACAAAGGCAAAAACTATCATGATTTTGTGAAAGTAGGCAAAATAAGGTGTACGGTAGGAAAAGGTGTCACGATATCATGACATGTTGTAGTTTCGCAAGAAAAGCTACAGAACCAGAGGCGGTTGAAGGACAGAGTTAACCTTGAGCCGACAGAGTTAAATTTGGGCCGACGCAGCATTGGGTTTTGTAGCTGACGTAGTTTGAGGGTTACAACCAACTAATTTTGAGAGTTTTTATCATGAAATTTATTCTATAAATGGAGGGTTGTTTCTATATTGAAGGTATTGAATGTTGGTATTGAATTTATGCAAGTGAATTCTGCTATGCGTAAGAGAGCGAGTCGAGTTGAATCGATCGAAGTGTGCATTTTGAAGTGCGATATTTGCAAATAGAGTACTGGGGAGAAGTTCGATCATCGAGAAGTAGAGTGTGTGAAGACTGTGCTACTATGTTTGCGCAGAGGTGCATAAGTTGATATTTGATCGAGTGCTGCTGTGTTTGCGTGACCAGTGCAAAAGTTGGTTTTGACCAAGTGCGGTTGTAACAAAAAGAAAGAGGAAGAGGACAGACTTGTGCCAAACCGAAGGACTATGTTTGGTGTAGACCAGAGAAAGAGGAAAAGGACATTTGTGCCAGACCGAAGGACTGTGTTTTGGTGCAATTTCGAGTACCAGTTTTGAGGTGATAGAGTGAGGATAGGGGTCTCCAGCCAGAGCAAGGAAGACAGGTGTCTTCTATGGATAGAATTCCACTTGCTAAGGGTAGAAGAGGCAGAGGTCTTCTAGAGGATCACCAGCCAGAGCAGAGTTAGGGGAAGGTATCTCCTTTGAGTAGAGGCTCTTAAAATTTGTAATTGGGAAGGTTTCCCAAAGAACTGTGATATAACTTTTAGAGAAAAGTTTTATCCATGGAGTAGCCCGCATTGGGTGAACCACGTAAATTGTTGTGTCTCTTTTGTGAATGGTTTTTTGTGCATTGCTTTAATTACTACCATTGATACTACTTTCTGTACACTGCATAATATTGGATTAAAAGTTGATTTGAAGGAAAAAGTAAAAAGCGGCCTTATACTATTCACCCCCCCCTCTCAGTATAAGCTTGTGTTCTTCACCTAATCAGGGAGGAGTCTCCTCCCCCTAGGAAGGTATGATTGCCAAGTGGCGCCTCTGCATGCCCAATGCAAGAGACCTCTAGGTCTATAAATTGGTGAGTTTCCTCACCCCAATACATAGAGAGAAAGTGCATTTTTTGAGCAACTAAGTGCTACCATTTTACTTCCCCATACGCCCTTAGTTGATTCATGCCTTTCACATCCGTGATATCTTTTAGAGAGGAGGTCATTGGGTGACTATTGGAAGGATGAACCTTGAGCCCAAAACCCAACATTTGGCCACAATATCCCACCAAATTTATTGATAATACCCCACAAGAGGTTTTGGACCCATCCCAAGTGGATTGGTGCCAAAATTAGGCCTCAAACGGAGGGTGGCCTGCCCCATGGGCGCCCCCTCCCACACTGATATAGTCCTAATTGTCCCTCTTCGAAGCGATGGGAATTCTATGGCAGATTTTTTTTCTTTCATTTTTGCATTAAATTCTATGATGTTTAGATAGGTTGTCATTTAAATTTCGTCTTGTTTTGAACAATTTCAATCATGTTTCTATCTTCGTTCGCTTTCACTAACCTGCAGGTAGCATCATCAAAATACCATTAATGGAGGACAAATTGGGAAAATATGACCATCTGGGTCTTCCCAAAACACACCCAATTAGCTAACCCTAATTTTGCAAGTCTTTTGAACCTTCCTAGGTAGGACATTTTGGACAGTACCTTTTTGGCATTTTGTTGCAGGTAAATTCGTCCTGCCCCGAAACGAATTCAAATCCGTGAGGAATTTCCCAAATGTTCTTTTTGCAGGGCCCTCCTGGTGATTTCTTGATGCCCCTGTCAAATTTTTAGAGTATTTGGATTCATTTTAGTCATAGTTTAATTCATTTTCTCATTCACTTATCGTAGGCTTGGGGATTGCATGCTTTGTTTTATCCACAGGTGCTACTGACTGTTTCTTGTTCCTTTGAACATAGGGTCTAGACATTGGAGGATCATCGAGGAACTGACACTCGTATACATAAGCGACGACAACATTTTGGTCCACCCATATTACATGTGGGCACGCGGAAGAAGGATGGCTATCCATGGATGTAACCAAGAGACGAATTTAATGCTCCTCGCCCCTGAAAAGGGAGGAAGCGAATTGTAACCAAATTGTGAAACACATCAATAAAAGAAAAGGGTTTTTTGTTTCATTTGGGTTTCAATTTGTTTATGCTTTTTCCATTTTATGCATTTTTAATTCGTAGCGTTAAGTTTAGTTCCATTTTTGCATCGTACTTGGAGTTTTTTTTCCTTTTTGTTTCTGTATCCTCGTGCTTTCAGATGCACCTACATTTGTATTAAGGTTGAAAATAGAAAATTGGATTGTAGTATTCAAA
>JAQPPZ010011230.1:0-41769 GCA_028583015.1 Wollemia nobilis | reverse complement strand
AGATTCTCTTAAAAAGATTCTCTTGGAATCTTCCACCTTTGAAGCCAACACATCCTCTTAACATTAATGCCATTTCCTTTTGACATCAATGACAAATCATAGACAAGAAGCTAGGATCTCAAACCCAAAATTACCAACAATGATTTGGCCCTACTAAATTTGAATATTTCATAGGAGACCTTACCAAACTCTGCCAAACCACTATAGTGTGAGAATACTAAGCTTAATTTGAAAAATTGGTAAATCTTACATCAGGGCTAAATACCTTTTTCTTCCAAATTTTTTTCATCAGTGGCTTAAAGGAAGACATTTGATTAGAAGTACAAATGCTCAACCCCACTAACATGATGTATACTATCAATCTAGCCCAAATGGCAAAAGATAAATTCAATAACCAGTGTCGACTAGGAAGACCACCTATAGGGAAATCACATAATACTTACCCCATCCCAAAACTTAATTGGGTATTACCAATTAAACATATCAGCCCTGAGGAAATGAAGGAAAGAAGAGAAAAAGGCCTTTGTGTTCATTGTGATGAGAAATTTATCCCCAATCATGCTAAAAATATATGATTGATTATTGTCATTCAAAATAAAAGGATAATATTGATGTGGAAGTGGTGTCAGATACACTCGAGGATAACACAAAAGACACACAAAAAATCTCTTTTAACTCCCTCACTGGTTTCTCCTCCCCACAAACTATGAAAGTCAAAGGGTACTTTAAAAAACAAAAT
Source organism: Wollemia nobilis (assembly GCA_028583015.1). Taxonomy (NCBI): domain Eukaryota; kingdom Viridiplantae; phylum Streptophyta; class Pinopsida; order Araucariales; family Araucariaceae; genus Wollemia; species Wollemia nobilis. Next base: position 41,030 of record JAQPPZ010011230.1, on the reverse strand, counting down.
CTCACTGTGCTTATAGACTCCAACAGCACACATAATTTTATTGACCCAAGGGTGGCAAAACAAGCCAATTGTTTTATACATCCTTGTAATAGCTTTGAGGTCATGATTGTCAATGGAGGAAGGATTGCATGCAAGGGAAAGTGTCAAAATATTAAACTCTATATGGGTGATTATAATATGAAAGGAGATATGTATGTACTTCACTTAGGAGGATGTGATATCGTCCTAGGAGTACAATGTTTACGAACACTCAGTCCAATCCAATGGGATTTTGAAGACCTATGGATGAAATTCACACATAAATATAAAACATATACTATTAAAGGATTAAAATTAGACCCTTCCCAAATAGTAAGCTCTCATATAATGGATAAAATTAGTCACAAAGGAGGCAAGGGTATGATTGCACAATTATTTTCATCTAACCTACAAATGAAGAACAAAAAGAGGTGCCTGAATTACAACTTCTAGCATGTCATTCTCAAGTATTTAATAAACCAAAAGGGTTGCCCACTTAACATAGCCATGATCATGCAATTCAAATTATTCTAGGGCATCAACCCCTTAACATATGACCTTATCGATATCCTTATCTACAAAAAATAGAAATAAAAAAACTGGTGTAAGAATTACTAAAAGCAAAGGTTATTAGACCTAGTGTGAATCCTTAATCTTCTCCAATTTTATTGGTTCAAAAGAAATATAGGTCGTGGCATATATGTATACATTTTTGTGCCCTTAACCAACTAACCATAAAAGATAAATTTCCCATACCCATCATTGATAAGTTGTTAGATGAGCTTCATGGGGCTACATACTTCTCAAAATTAGATTTACGATCGGGTTACCATCAAATTCAAGTAAAAGAAAGCGATATTCAAAAAGCTACATTTCACACTCATGAAGGGCATTATGAATTTATGGTTATGTCATTTGGCCTTACCAACACCCCTTCTACATTTCAGATTCAAATGAACGAGGTATTCCACCCTTACCTTCGAAAATTTATTTTAGTTTTCTTTGATGAAATTTTGATTTATAGCAAAACATGGGAAGATCATTTGCATCATTTAGACCAATCATTAAAAACCTTGGAGGATAACCAATTATATTCCAAAATATCAAAATGTTCCTTCGGATAACAAGAAATTGAATATCTGGGACATATTGTCTCTAAAGGAGTTAAAGTCTACCCTCACAAGATTGAAGATGTGAAAAATTGGCCTACCCCAAAAACCTTGAAAAGCTTGCATGGTTTTTTAGAATTAATAGGGTACTATCATAAATTTGTTAAAGATTATGGCAAGATCACAACCCCCTTAACAACTCTACTCAAGAAGAATGCTTTTATTTGGTCTCCAAAGGTTGACAATGCCTTCACCACTTTAAAAAATATCATGTATACACTCCTATGTTAGCCATGCCAGATTTTCCAAACCATTCATTATTGAAAGCGATGCTTCTGGAGTAGGAATACGAGTCGTTCTCATGCAAAATGAAATCCCCTTGGATTTTACTTGCAAGGAATTTTTTGGGAAGAATTTGGCCCACTCCACATATAAAAAAGAGATGTTAGCTATTATTCATTCTATTCGACATTGGAGATCTTACCTTATTGGCCAATTTTTTACTATTCGGACTAATCACCATAGTTTAAAGTATTTTCTTGAGTAGCGCATATCCACTCTTGAACAAAAAAAGTGGGTTACTAAACTATAAGGATATGATTATGATATCATATATCGAAAAGGAAAGGATAACTTGGCCATCAATGCCCTTTCATGGAAATGTGAAGAAATACCCCGATTTCACGCCCTTTCCTCTCCTATTCCCAAATTGATAGACCAAAAACTAAAAAATGGTTTAATTATCCTACAACGCAAACATTAATTCAACAAATATAACAAGACCCTACAAGTAAGCCTCACTACTCTTGGAATAATAGCATACTTAGGTACAAAGGACATATTTTCCTAACCCCTACCTCCTCATATTGAACCAAACTCCTCCATGAGTTACATGCCACACCTATTGTAGGACATTTTGGATTCCTCAAAACTTATTAAAGAGTGGCTAGATAATTTTATTGGGTAGGTATGAAACAAGATATCAAGAAATTTGTGGATGAATGTGAGACCTACCAAATACAAAAAGGAGAGATAGTAGGTACCCCTAGACTTCTTCAACCTCTACCCATACCAAAAAAAACATGGGCTAATATTTCCATGGATTTTATTGAAGACCTTCCAAAATCTACCAAAAAAACTACTATTCTAGTTGTGGTGGATTGCTTATCTAAATATGCTCATTTTTGCCCCTTGGCCAACCCTTACACATCTAGTACCATTGCCCAATTTTTTCTTGATAATATATTTAAACTACATAGCATGCCTTCCACCATAGTTAGTGCTTGTGATCCCACCTTTACTAGCAATTTTTGGAGAGAATTATTTAAACTCCAAGGCACTCAACTTCATATGAGTTCTGCTTATCATCCCCAAATAGACGATCAAACAGAATTTGTTAATAAATATTTGAAAATTTACCTACGTTGTTTTATTTCTACTCAACCCCTTCATTGTGTTAAATGGATTCCTTTAGCTGAATGGTGGTATAATACCTCATACCACACCACCATTAAGATGACACCATATGAAGGTTTATATGGCCAAGTACCACTTTCCATAACCTCTTATATTTTAGGAAGTACCAATGTGCCAATAGTGGATTCTAAACTTTCTACTAGAGATAATATTCTTTGCCTTCTCAAGGATAATTTACTCATGGCCCAACATCGTATGAAGTAGCAAGTGGACCAACATCAGATCGAGTAAGATTTTTAAGAAGGTGATACAATATTTATTTATCTTCAAACTTATCACCAAACTTCTCTCAAAATCAAGGGTTCCCAAGTTAGCTCCCAAATTCTATGGGCATTATAAAGTCCTTCAACACATTGGAACCATTGGTTATAAAATTGAGTTACTAGAATATTTTAAAATCTTGTGTTCCACATATCTTGCCTTAAACCAGTCGTTGGTACACACATTACCACACAAACTCAACTACCTGAGTTCACAGATTATGGAACACTCATGGTTGAACCTGAAGTAATCTTGGATCGCCACATTTGTCAAATTCGACATCACACCATCATCGAACTTCTGATTCAGTGGAGAGGCCTACCTTCTGAAGATGCTACTTGGGAAACACTTCATCACATCTAGCAATAATTTTCTCACTTTTCAGTTTGAGGATAAAGCTATTTTTAAGGAGGGTGGCATGTTAGGATTCTAATCCTAAACATTAATATTATTAATTCACTTATTTTATTTATGGACCATTATGTCTTTTCATGATCACAACTCTAGGATAGATATTTATATTCATTTACGGGGGTGTAAATTAGGCATCCATTGAAATATAAAAACATAAATTATTATTCAACCCATTGGCAGGTTTACCTCTAGTGAAATAGTGATTAAAATACAAAAGTGATTCAATACATTTTCGTTTGTTTTTGCATTCAACTCCATTTTTTTTCCATCCTTCCAGGATGTTAGGAACCAGGTTCCTACCAAAATGGGATGCTATGGATTTTGAAAGAGCGATAAGAGAAAACTTGTTGGAATCCTATTAGAACCTCTTATGTAACCATTTATAAACTAGACATCAAATAACCTCTTTAGTCACATGCTACTTTGAAAATATTTGTTCCATCCTTATCAATGTCTATGGACCTACAACTTAGTAAGACATATTAGAAGTTTACAGTGGTATTGAAGCCTTTATGAGAAGTAAAGACCAAGAAATCAAATTAATGATCACAGGAGATTTTAATACCATAACCAAGCTCGAGGTCAAATTTAGGAGAATTAGGAAATTAATCCAAAGTATGAGAGACTTATAAGCTTTTATTCAAAACAATAATCTATGGGAGGTTGAGTTTGAAGAAGATAACTATATATGGACCAACAATAGGAGAGGTAAGAACCTAATAGAAAAACAATTAGATAGATTCATACTCTCAAATCATTGGCTAGATGAAGGGACTTGTGCTAAAATTAATACCTTGACAAGGATTGTTCAAATCATTGGCCAATAAGAGTTAAAATGGTGGTACATGAATTCAAAAAAAGATCCTATTTTAAATATGAGCAGATGTGGTAAGACCATCCTTAATTTATTGATATGGTAGCACAAACATGGGAATTATTCAAGAAATGGTGGGTTGTATACACTTCAAAAACAAATTAAATCAATGACATCTAGATTAAAATAATGGAACAATAACACTTTTGGAGAAAATTAGAGAAGAAAAAAGAACTAAAAGATAAACTTTCAAAATTTAAAAAAGGTGATGATAATAATCCAATCTCAGAGAAGACGGAGTTGCTTAGTGAATATTATAATATTTTGAGTAAGGAAGAGAAGTTTTGGAGATTAAAATCAAGATAGACTTAGTTAAAAGGAGATAAAAATACAAATTTTTCATAAGATGTCTATAGTACAGAGATCAACATCCAAAATTAGTAGAAGGGGTTTGGATTGAAGACCAAAGTGAAATAAAAAATGATGTAAGGCCTTTTAATCATAATATTATAGGATTAGAGGAGTTTGAAGTTCGCAATGATAAACTTCTATAGGAATTACATTTGGTTATAAAAAATGAATAGAATAGGAAATTGATGGAGCATATTACTCTAGAAGAAGTTAATTTAGCTCTTTTCTCTTTTAATAAGAATAAATGCCTAGGTCTGGATGGGCTCTCTGCAACATTCTATAAACATAATTTGAATATAGTAAAGGATTATTTATTGGTGACAGTGGAACAGTTTAGGGTAAAACAATACATACCTTATAAAATAAATGCAACATATCTTACATTTATTATGAAAAAGAAGGATGTAGAATTATCTGATTTATTTCGACCCATAAGCCTATGTAATATGGCATATAAGATTATCTTCATAGTGATGGTGAATTGGTTAACACCACTTTTTGAAAAAATTATTTTAGAAGAGCAAAGAGGATTTGTGAAAGGGAGACAAATTATATATGGGATCATAGTAGCTCATGAAGTTATGCATTCAATAGCTTCAAGAAAAAATAAAGCAATGACCTTAAAACTTGATATGAGTAAAGCCTATGATAGGGTTAAATAGGATTTTTTTTTGCAATATTAGAAAAGTTTAGATTTGGGAAGAAATGAGTTAGATGGATTAAAGCTTATGTCTCTATAGTTTCATATTTAGTGTTGGTCAATGGGTTAGTAACATAATCATTTAAAGCCAAGAGAGGTCTTAGATAGGGAGACCCTTTATCACCATATTTGTTCATTATTATGGTAGAGGTTTTGGGTAGGAACTTGAATTTCTACCAAATATGGGCTTATAAGTGGAGTTAAGGGTAGTAATAATATCGACAACATCACCTATCAACAGTTCATAGATGAAACAACCCTTTTTAGGAGGGCAAGGATAAATGAGTCTATATCTTTGAATAAATTATTAAATAAATATAAAAGAGCATCAGGAAAAAAATTAATAGGACAAAATCCAAAATATATATTTTAAACACCCTAGCTAAAGTCAAAGTAGGGATATGCAGGTTACTTCAAATGGAGGAGGCAAAAACTCAATCGCTACCATCCATCCTATCTCCATCTGGGTATGGCATGGTTTGAAATTTGGAACTTCCCAAAAAGTGTCTAAAGCCCTACCTAATGCGTTGTCCTTATCTGACCCATAATACCATTACAATAGTTCATAAGGATCTTCTCTATATTTATTTTTTTATGGTTGAAAACTTCAATATATCCACCCATTCTTGTAGATGGTCAACTTAATAACTTGTATAGACTTCTCAAGTTATCATTTTTTAGATGATCTAATTCAATAATTATAAAGATAAATTACTATGAAAACCAAAATTTAAACTCCAACCAATTAATTCAAAAGGACTAACAAGTTAAAATAAGGGTAGAGAAAATAACCCTAACAAGCATATGTAGCACATAAATATTTTTTGCAAAAGAATTAACTTTCTTATTTATTTTGTTATAAAAAAAGTATTAATTTTTTTATATTATAAATGAATGAATGAAATATTTATAATTTCATCCACAAGTGACCCAATAGGATCTATGAAAAAAATAGAGAAGAGAAAATATATTACACAAATAAACTTTTCCTTTTTATAGAGCTCTTTATTTCAATACTACCACAACATTGATTCGTAAGGATCTTGTCTGTGTTTATTTTGTGATGTTTGAAAACTTCAACATACCCACCCATTCTTGTAGATGGTTAACTTAATAACTTGTATAAACTTCTCAATTTATCATTTTTATATTACTTAATTCAATAATCATAAAGACAAATAACCACAATTTCAAATCTAATCAATTAATTCAAAAGGACTAACAAGTTTAGATAAGGGTAGAGAAATAACCCTAACAAGCATATGTAGCATATACTTTTTTTTTTTTGCAAAAGGATTAAATATTAGAAAAGGGTAGAGGAAGTAGTAACTTACACCAACAATGTCCACAAGCTAAACATAAATGCATGAATATTTCACTTAATGTCATGTATACTTATAGATCAAATTGAAGAATTTTGTTAGGCTAACTAATTGTTCCTTGGGAAAAGAGTAAAGAAATAGCCTAAGAATAATGAAAAAATATTTTTTCATTATGTCACAACAATTATTTATAATTCTTATAATGTTTAAATCACAAAATCAAAAGTAGAAAAATTAGTTTTTAATAAAAGTTTTAATACTAGGAATATTTCCTTGGCTTTAAAGATCATCTAATAATTGACATGATATTTAGTTTCTTAGATACAAAAAATCACTTGAATTAAAAAGAAAGAAGCATAGGATTTAATGTTCATGAGACCATAAGCCATATGGGTTAATGCATTTGATATGAATGTAACATCACCACTAGATTAGATTTCTATTGGAGCACGAGTGTTGGCTTTTTAAGCCTTACTACCATAAAATATCATAGGTCCCACTATAAAATAGCCATAATATCAAAGGTCAAAATAATAACAATAAGAGTATAATAATATATGAAAAAAATAATATGTATATTAAGGCTTATATAATACTAAAATAAACACTCATTTATATAAACAAATATGAATACAAATAACTTGAATCATTCCTGAACTATACATGAAGAAAACTTACAATATTAATTGCTCAAAAATCCATATACAAGCTTTATTACTTTCCTATTACAATAAGATAATGTTATATGAATAACAATTGTTCTTTGTTTATTATGGAGTATTTTCTCCATAATATAGCCATAGTAATGTGACTCTTCAAGTACTTGTATGTTGCTCTCCATATGACAAGTCTCATGACTCTTTACTTATCATCATTCCACTTGCATACTAGATGGACACTTGACACTACAACACTTGCACACATCTACATGAATCTTGCACTTCTACATGCACTCCTAATCTAGGGTACTTATGTGCATCCTCATATTACATATTTGTACTCTTACATACAAGACACTTGTGCACATTATCTCAATCTACACTTGCACTCTAACTTATATGATACTTGTGTATTTCTTGCATATTGCACTCTTACATGACACTTGTGCATTTCATACACATTGACATTTACATAAAAGGATAAATGTAAATCATACTCTAACTATAGACTCAACCCTAATATGTTACATATTTGAAGTTTTACCATGAAGGTACCATGGGGGTACATTAGCATGTACCAAATAATGTAATATACCTCAACACTCCTCTATATTACATTATTTGGTTATTGAAGACTTTAGTTTTCAATCTTGGTCTTCATCTTTATCTTCAATCTTCACGTGACCTTGCATTGTTCATGAATCTATGATTCTATGGAATATTCTTCATCATCTTGAACTTTGGGTTCATCCTCTTGCTTGAATTCTACTTTGTATTCTTTAGGATTTGGATCTCCATGATATGAATCACCAACTACTATAGCTTTGAATTTGACCTTAGGTTCAATAGCTTGAACTTCTTTGTATTTGATCTTAGAATCATCTTATTCTTTCTTTTCTTGATATTGTATTGTAATTTTTGAACATTCACTTAAAGCATCATAATAATTTCTTAAATTAGATGAACTTGGAATGTCAATACTGCATGCAGAATGAAATATTGTTTCTATATATGATTCACTTATTTCAATTGAATTGATCTCTACTCTTATTTTTAGAGTTTCAATCAACTCTTTTTGTTTCAAATTTTCATCTTTATGAAGTTCAAGTGAAAGCAATGCCATATACATTATGCTACCTATATCAAGAGGTATCATAATATCATCCTTTAAATTATCAATTACTTCAATAAGTTTTGAGAGTGAATGGTATTCAAATGTCTCAAAAATTTCATTTATAGCTTCTCTATAAATTAATTGTAATATCATATCTAGCTTAACCCTAGATTTTTCAATCAAGTTTTTGTTGAAAATTTGAGGTAATATGAGGTATTTTATGTTGTTATTTATGTCACATGGGTCATTGATGTCACATGGATCACATTGATTTTTGGTGGCCAAAATATTTCATAAGCAAGCATTTATGATATTTTGGAAATCATGGCTATTTACAGAGTTTTTGTGAAAACCAATGTAGGCAAAATAAAAGGTTTTATTTTAAACTATGGATGGCATATTTGAAATGGGTTTTTCTTAAAACCTAGGTTGGATTTTCGTTTCATCGAAAAAGGTGCCCCGGTGAAGGAGATAATTAATTTTAAATATTTAAGTTTAAATTTTAATCCTTTAAAATTAAAATTAAAATTAAAATTTTATTATTTACGACATCAAAAAGGAGGAGGCAAATAATATTAAGTCATATCCGATGTCAAAATAAAAATGTGGGAATATATAAATATTCCACTAAACTTTTTATTTGCTCTAAGTCCTCGATTAAGATAATTTGTTCGAAGCACTAAGGGAGCAGAAGTGTCGTATTCGTTCTAAAACTAGAGAAAAGAAGAGGGAACAAAGGTAAGGGAGGTTCCTTACCTATAAACGTAGGCACTTGTGGCCTAGAGGTAAGAGTAAGGTGTTTAAGCACCATCAGATCCGACGTTCGAATCCCGCTGACGCTGGTTTTTGCAAGGTAAAAAGGGAGAACCTTTTGTGCACATGGTTTTTGAGGGCAAGTTCGAAGGAAGCAAGAAGGAGGTCTTGCGCTCTTGGTTTCTATGTGAGATTTTGGATCATGTGGTTTTTGGAACCATGGTTTTAGTAGTGCAAGGACAGTGATAGGGGATCAAATCCCATTGAGGTTAAAGGCAAGTTATTAATTTTTCCAAATATTTTATTTTTCTAAGGTTGCCCTAGGAGAGATAAGGTTTGTGGTGCATGTTGTGAAAAATAAATATTTCTGGTGATTTTATTTTAGAAGCATATCATATTATATATCATTGGAAATCTTATTTCAAGGGCTATTTGATTATTTTGTTTAGAGGGAGAAATACGGTGTACACAAAGAGATATTTCTATTTTGTAGAAGGGTTCAAGTGAAGGTTGTTTTGTTCTTTTCAAAGTGTGTTGAGTGTGGCATATTTTACAAAGGGGTTTCTTCATCTTCATAAAAGGTATGGGCATATTATCTTGTTGATTGTCTATGGTGGTTGATTTCTGAAATATCATTGGAGAGAAAAGGATTGTTTGTGGTTTCCTTTTCGAAAGTGGTTGGTTGAATGATTCAAGGTTTTCTGAATTGAGAGTTGTGTTTAAACCTTGTTTGATAAGCATAGTTATTGAAGCCCATTGGTTGTGAAAGAACTTGAGTTAGAAAAGAACACGAGTATAATTTGTATGTGAGATTTGTAATTGAGCATTGTTGAAAAAATTTGAGTTGTTTGATACATACTTGGACTAGGGTTGTGTGAGGAATAATTGTCCCTTGTGGTGATTAGTTGAGATTGAGTTTAGAACATATTGAGTATCTAACAATCATCTTTATGGTTCTATAAGACTTGGGTTGAGTTGAGTTGAATAAGCCTAGTCAAGTAATGTGTGAAGTGATTTTTCAAGTCCTATGAAATAAACTATTTCGTTATTCTGATTTGAGTTGAGTTGAGATTGAGCCTAGAACATATTGAGTCTCTAACAATTATCTTTATGCTTCTATGAGTTGAGTTGAGATTGAGCCTAGAACATATTGAGTCTCTAACAATTCTCTTTATGCTTCTATGAGTTGATTTGAGTTGAGATCATTGTGGATCATTGTTGTCATCCATTGAAGAGTACATTGCCATTCATTTTTGAGTTCATATTTGAGATTTGAATTGATAGATTTGTAGATGATATTTGAGTGCTACTTGAGCATGATTGATTGAGCCTTTGAGAAGGCATTTGTGGATAGTTTTGAGAAAGCTTTGTGGACAATTTTGGGGCATATTTGTGGGCATATTTGTTGACAGTTTTGGGATAGTTTTGGGACATATTTGTGGACAGATTTGGGATAGTTTTGGGCAAGTTATTGGTGAGCTTTCTAGAGCAGATTTGGACAAGTTCTTAGTGAGCTTGTTGGATCAGTTTTGGCCAAGTTCTTAGTGAGCTTGCTAGAGTAGTTTTGGACAAGTTAGGTGTGAGCTTGTTATTCATATTTGGACAAGTTCTGTGTGAGCTTGTTATTCAATTTTGGACAAGTTCTATGTGAGCTTGTTATTCAGATTTGGACAAGTTCTATGTGAGATTGTTATTCAGCTTTGGGCAAGTTCTGTGTGAGCTTGTTATTCAGATTTGGACAAGTTTTGCATGAAATTTTTATTGCCTAGCTTTGAGCAGATTAAAGAAATCATTATATTGGATATTTTTGTGTGAAATATTATAAGGATATCAGCTTTTGGAGTACCCCACATTGGGGGAACCACGTTAAATCTTGTGTCTCAATTGTGTGTGGTGACTTGTGCTCTTGCTTACTACTGCTATCTGAGTTATTAATGCACACTGCTATATTTGGTTATTGTAATTAAGGAAATTAATTAATATTGATTTGGAAAGAAAGTAAAAATTGGTCTTATACTATTCACCCCCCCTCTCAATATAAGCTTGGGTTCTTTAGTTTTCAATTCCAGATTTAATAACTCCTAATATTATCTTTTTTATTATAGACTCCATATTTATATCCAAAATGGTCAAAGTTTGTAACTTGATTTATTTTAAAGTAGTGAACCTTATAAATCCTTAATTTAAAAAATCACTAAATTATTAAATTTGCAAATTTAATTTTTCTAATCCTTTGATGTTTTTTTTTTGAGAAAAATGAAAAACTTGTATTAATACAAAAGGCATAAACAAGAGGGAGAAAAATCATCCCAACCAACAACAGAGAACAAGACAACAGGCGGAAAGCACAAAGACAACGCTACCCACCACAGAGCACAGAAAATAGCAAGGCGCAAAAACATGACATGTTGCAAAATCATGACATGTCACGAAATCGCGGTAATCAACCCTATCGCAACCACAACAGCGCCATCAGTCGCAAAAACGTGACATGTCACGAAATTGTGGCATGTCGTGAAATCGTGGCATGTCACGATATCGCGACATGTCGCGATATCACGACGGACAAAGCCCTCGGCGCCCGATCTCCAAAAAAGTCATGAAATCGTGACAGCAACTCCCTCCATCGCTCTATCATCATAGGCGTCACGAAATCACGACGAGAAGTCCAAGAAGCATCAAAACTCCAAAAAGGTCACGAAATCGTGACAAAATTTCTCCGAAGCGCCCAGCCAACAAAAGTGTCACGATATCACGACGAGTTTTGAGCTTGACTCCCAATCCGTAGAAGTGTTGCGATATCGCGACAATTTTTACCGAAGCCATCAGTGTGCCAAAAGTGTCGCGAAATCGTGACGAATTTTCCTTTCTGCTCCCAATCTCCAAAGCTATCGCGATATCGCGACAAGTTATCCTCATTGCAGCCAGTATTCAAAATTGTCACGATATCGCGACAAGTGATCCAGATGATGCCAATGTGACCAAACTGTCGCGATATCACGACGATTTTACCATGCAGCTTCCGATTAGCTTTCTAATCCTTTGATGTTGAAGACCTTTTAACTCCCAAATATTAAATTTGCAAAAATTCAAAAACTTTTAATATTTTTTAATTTTAATTTTTGTTGAAATAAATCTTCTACCTTAAGAAATTTAAAATATCTTCAAATATAAAAACAACTTAAAGTAATCAAATTAACTAATTAAAGTATAAACCCTTATTACTCCATACTTTTCAAAAAATAAAAAACCTTATATTATTAACTAAAACTTATAACTTCTATTAATGAATTTATAATCACCTTATAACTCCTTAAAATATGCAATCACCTTATAAATCCAATAAAACTAATTAAAAAATAATTGATAAACTAGCCTTACACTTCTCATTAGATATCTTGTTCTCCAGTTCATGCTTCGCTTGCTCACTAGTTTCAATGCTTCTGATTTTCTTCTGAATGTGCATCCACTGCACCTCAGTTTAAGTGAATCGTAGTTCAAACATACCAATTAGTGACTAACATCCATGAGGATTTCTACATTCCTAAATAAAAATGTTGTAAAATGCTTCATATTTCATCTTCAATAACATCTAGCTTTGTTATACGTTACTTGAGAAATAACAATAGCAATAATACAATAACCAATGGTGTTATGTTTCACATACTATGACATGCACTCCTAACACTAGACTTCAATAATTCCTTACTTAGTCTCTTCACTTTATCATGCTAATTTTTGTGCTTCTTCACCTTCATGATGGATTCTTCATTGTTAGATTCTACGTCATTGGTTTCTCCACCTTAGTTGTTGGTGTCTCCTATTTAGTCATTGGTTTCTCTACCTTAGTCTCTAATTTCTCCATATTAGTCACTAGTGTCTCCTCCTTAGTCATTGATTTCTCCACCTTAGTCACCAATCTATGTCACTAGTTCATTTGACTGATTTCCAATATTGTTAGTCTCTTTTGTTTCATTCTTTACTCTAGTCGTTGCCTTTGTTGTATTTTATTATCTCCTCTACTAGTTTTCTTACTCTTTGTGTTGGTCTCTTTCACTACTATCCTAGATTTTCCATACTGCTTCTTCATGCTAGCTTCCTTCCTTAAAATCCATGCTTCTTTACAACAAAAACATTGTAGTTTTCTTTTTCTATAGTGTTGATCTCTTAGAAAAAACCTATGTAATGATGGAATGCAATATTTTACTCTATGTATAGCATTGGTCTCTCAAAAAATACTAGTGTAGAAGTACTTTGTACTTTCCTCTAATGCAATGGCACTGGTTGATGCACTTCAATGTTTACCTAGAATCTTTGAACAAAGAGCTTCTACATATAAACTTTTGTTGTTATAATATGTTGTGATAAATAAATATAAATTTCTCTCTTTACTTATGCTTTGCTTCTTAATGTTTATGGGTTGGCTACCTTTAGCTTCACTATGGCCCTTTTACTTTGTAGAATATAGAATGAAGAATGAAGAATGTTGCTCTAGTTTTTATTTATCACAGGCAGCTTATATCATTTCTTTAATAATATAGGCTTCTTGAGACTTTTATTTTGTATATAGAATTCTTGAGCCGCTTCTTCTGTAGATAGGCTTCTTGAGCCTATTATTATGTAGATAGGCCTCTTAAACTTTCTTTAATACTATAGGTATTTTTATTTCAATGTTGTAGTATGTGTCTACCTTGAAGAACCTACTTCAAAAAGGGATCCATGACCAAGATTGGAATGTATATATATATATATTCAATAATCCTAGTTCTTCAATGTATCTTAAGAATATACTTTTTTATTTTTTTCTCTATAATATTCTACTTTCTTAGGAATATTTGAATGCTTCTCAATATGTTGCAACTTTAACTATTCTTCTTCTTCTATTTTTCTACTTTCTTATCTTTGCTTTCCTTTTCTTCTTTGTACTTAGAAGCTAAAGTTCTTCTCTATCTCTATACAAAGCTTCTCAAACTTATGTAGCAATGTTATCTCTCTTTCTATCTAAAATATTCAATATCTTAGATTGTACCTAAGAACCCAATATGATTATCCTCCTTACTAGAGAACCCATTATTAATGTCAAGGTGGCTGAATGTTCGAGAATGAACAACTATCTTCTAAGTTGCTTTTACCTCAATCTATCTATAGACACCAAAATCTAGCCATTTTTCATCCATCCATGCTTTCCCACCATTTTCGCCTACTATACATATATATATTTATATATATTTAATATTAATATTTTATATATATTTAATAAATATATATTTATATAAGTGAATTAATCCCAACCATCATATTTCATCTAATCCTATCTGTCCATCCACATAAATCCATGCAACAACCTAAATTTAATATCCACCCTTTGATGTGCTTTTATCTCAATCGCACGATTAGTATCGTTGAAACCCTAGCATGCCCTAGGTTGGATTATAAATAAGAGCCATTTTGATGGCTCAACCCCTAAATAATTCGCACCCTGATTTCCCTAAGTGATCGTTGCTTGAGTGTTGATTCTAATTTCTTGAATTCCTTGAGTTTCCTTAGAGAATTTGAGTACTTCCACCTCCATATTCACTCATCGTAACCCCCCTAGCCATCACCATCCATTTCCCCTTGCCAGATCTGCTTTTGTAGAATCTTTCCTTAGCCACCGAATGCCTTAAACCACTTTCTATCATCATAGAGCACATCTAGGCACTTCCCTTTTGCTACCAGGCATCTTTGGGTGCTTCCCTACCAGTACCAAGTGCCCACGGGCATTTTTTGTAGCTTCCAGGTGCTCGCGAGCATTTTACGTAAGCATTCTAAGCACCTCCTAGCCTTCGAGCGATGCTAGGGTATCATCGTGCCTATCAACTACAACATGTAAAAACCTAAAAAATGCCATGTTTAGAAGAACTACTCATGTGGGCACATTCATAGACCATGTGACTAAACCTTGGGACCTTCCAAGTGCCAAAAGTGATTTTCACCACTCATTTGAGGTAGTATTAACCCATCCAATCCTGGTCACTATGAACCAGAGTGGCTGGATTATAGCCGTTGAAGCTCAGAGCGGCCAGCCCTAGCCGTTGCAAATGACAGGGAATAAGCCCTAAATAGCAACTTGCCATCAAACTAGCCTAATCTTAGGTAAAAGTGGTAGTTTACATGCAATAAGTTCGAGCAGGCATAACTTTGCGTTCCTCCTCACAACCAGTCTACATGAGAGACTCAAGTCCAGATTTAGACATCAGTTTAACTAGCCTTCAAGCACAAAAAAATACAAAAATTCTCATGCTAACATCCAATGTGCATGCAAAATTCAGTCCTAGGGTTTGGACATTGACCTAAGGCTTCAAAAAAAATATAAGGTGCAAACCTAAGAGCACCAAAGGGACTTTTTTAGAGAGAGCTTTTGGAGACCTTTCATAGAGATACGATCGAGGAGAGCTTTTTGAGACTTGGAGAGATTTTCTTGTAGCGAAGCCCTATTGCATCAGAGAGAAAATTGGAGTGCCTTTTAGGAGTAACAAAGTGCTGGACGATTGAGAGGTTATCATCTATAGGATATTCAACTCATCAGGCATAAACAACAATCATTTCAACTTCAAAAATAATCCTAGATCCATAGCCTTGGAGTAATAAAGATAGTTTTCATCTTAGTGGTCACTGTCTCAAATAGTGGCCCATAGTCCTAGTCTAGGGTTCTTAGCATTAGTTTATTTTATTTAGCTTGTTACATGTTTTTATGCCATTAGCATAGATCTAGTTTATCACATTTACTTGCATTCATAACTTTAGTTTCTATCGTCATTGAGCATATTTTTGTTATCATTAGGTTTTTTGCTAACAACCTCATTTAGGGAGGCAATGCTGGATGGTTGAGTGTTTGCTGTTGTTTTCATTCTTGCAAGACTACAGGTTCACTAGATAGGTTATCAACATACGAAAGCAATAGGATCCCTAGGATCCCTCTAGGAGCCAGACCTAGAGAAGGAGGCATATGTAAGCCCTCATAAAGTTTTGTGTGTGTCACCAAGAAGCTTGCGAGAGTGCATCACCCCTTGCAAGGGGATATCATACATCTGTTGCACTATTTTGTAAAATTTGTATCAAATGAAGGGAATCCCTTAGAGGGATCTATATGTAATTGAACTTTGAAAAAAGCAATAAAGAGCATCATTTATTCATTTCTTTATATTTCGGTTGTATCTGATTTCACATCCTTCATTTAATACATGATTAAGTATAAATAAATAAAATAATATTCATAAATAGAGTAGTGGATGGTGCGTCGATTCCCTGGGGTCGCTAAAGGTGGCAATCACGGTGGGACCCCCACCAAGTTTCTATTTTTTGTCGATTTACTAATTTGGATTTTTATGTGTAGATTTACCTACTCTAGTCTATAGTGGCTTGCAAACTTAGCCACTCTTGCTAACAACAACCAAATATCAGCCGCTTTGATCAACAATGACCAGAACTAGAGTGTAGTAGAGGATAAAATCTCTATTCTCTAAGATAGATTAGATGTTGGTATAGTTTTCTGATGTTTTTTGGTCTTCTGTCTACTTCTGGTTTCCTAAAATAGTGAATATTAAGACACATTTTAATTTGGAAACTAAATAATGGAAAGGAAAGAACTTGCATATTGCACCTCTTAGGGTTTTTTTATATTCCCACTAGGAATTTCTAGGAACAGTAGCTTATGCTTGTAAAGTCTACCCTAGAATCTAGCATGCTAGAAATCATGTATTGGTTTGATTTCTTTGAGGCCCTGCTAGAGGCCATATTTGCACAAAATAGAGTGCGTCCATGAAAATCATATTAGTTTATGCATATTTTTGAAAACTAAAACATAATCTATATTAGGCATATAGTAAAGATGCATTTTTGTTGTATGATGCATTTTACTTTATGTAAATTTAAAATGAACCCCACACACGCACACATATTTTAAACATTGAGGAGTTGGATTTCATCACCAACCCTCAATTTATTCTGGTGATATTGGCATTCATCTCCTTCCATCGGCTTGCCCCCTAGATTTTCCTAGAATGGAATAAGGAACTTCTTTATAGTGGTACTAAGTTACTTGTGTTCAAACTATCTTCCACTATTGGAACAATCATTGGTTTAGAGTGGAAGAGCTAGGCGAACCTCCCATTAGGATTTTAGCGATGTACCCTAGTCTCTTTTTGAGAAAATCATGTTTGGCATGGGTGTTCTTGATTACCACTATGGATGTCTCTCCTCATTCTAAATCTAAAACAAGAGCAAAAAAACAAGAAAAAAAATGCATAAAAACACAACAAATAGTTTAGGGCACACATAAATCTGTAATCAAGATAAACACTTGCTTGATATTGTTTGGCTATATTTAATTACAACAAAAAATACTAATTCATGAACACAATGGTTAAAACTAAAAGTAAGCATCCTAGATTCAATATCGAGGTAGAATATGAAACAACACACATCCATAGGCAAAGTTGTAGTAACATTGAATCACCTACTCATAAGACCGTGGGACACAGTTTTGCAAGACTAAGGGGTGATAACTCAATCCTTGGGGGTTCTCCTTGAGAAACCCTAATTAGGGAGTCACATCATGGAACTAAATCACAAAAACACAAGGAGGCTTCATGGCCATCATCATCATGGAGATACGAGAAGGCCTCAAGGCCCTCCTCTAAACACACAAAAACTTCTCAAAGACATGATAAGTCTTCAAGAGCTTCCTCCCCACATGGACATAAAAGGGGTTTTAGACCCCAATATTCACATAGGGATGAGGACGTTTCCCCACCTCCATCCTTATGAAGGAACAGTGGGGCCACATAACCTTCATTACCAAAAAGACACACGAGAGTCACAACATCTCAAACTTCACATGGTACACTTATAATAGATCTACCCACTGAGGGACATGAAACTAGAGTTACATCCAATCATAGAAATAAAACAGAATATACCCTTCACACAATAGGAAGGATTCCAATATATTATGATCTCATTGAAGTAAATGGCATCCCATGGGATCATCCATGTAAAACAAGATAGTTAGATGAGTTGGATCAGTTTCATTCGATGCCAACTCCCAGAACCATAGCCACAAAAAATTTTGCATCTGGAAGTTCACAAAGTATTACTTCTAAATGCACCACCCAACCTAGGAAATCTTTAAAGTGAACCTGTAGTACACATATCGAGTCTAATCATAGAGGCACTTATCAACACACTAAACAAGTTACATTGGCTAGCAAGAGCAAAGAAACAATGGAAATATCTTTGAGAAATCTGTGAATCAGAACCATAAGAAAAAAATTAGAAAAATATGAATGTTCTTTAATAGTGCAATTTGACTGCATGCAACGGTTATAAAATGCATTGCACAAAGAGAGAGAGCTAGTGGAAGCTCTCAAGCATGACAAAAAAAGAGAAAGGCTTTTGCACAAACATGAGCAGTGTTTAAGAGAACAAGCTGAGCAACTAGCTCGTATCAACCTACAAGCAAGTGGTAATGATCACCAAAGAGATGAATGCACCGACTCACCAAAATAAGGGCACATTAGGCAAGAAGAAAGCCCACAATGAAACCACCACTCAAATCATGAACAAAATCAAACTGGTGGGGAAAGAGTAAACATGATAAATTAGGATCAAACACATCCTAAATCCCCTCGTAGGAGGGAAGAGAATAGAACAAGTCAAGTGGAAAAAGGGTTACCTCCATTACCACCATGGGTGGGCCTGTAAGAAGAGGGACTCATCATCTCAAAGGCATTCTAGGAACTCGCTGAAAAGATAAAATCCTTTGAAAAACAAGATACGGCTGGGAATGTTGAGTAAAATACACAACCAACCATTATGCTCATCAGTTCCTAGCCCTGCATATCCTAAGCACTTTGAGATGCCTAGGTTAGAAAAATTCAAGGGTGAAGAGGATGCACAAGAGCATGTTACCAATTTCATCAATGCATATTTTCATCTTGAAGACAATGATGCTCTTATGCTAAGAACTTTCATTATGACATTTTTGGGTGCTGCTACTCAATGGTTCAACCAACTGCCCAAGCACAACATATCCAACTTTGAACAACTAGTAAATGCTTTCCTAAAATATTTCTCCTTTGGTACTAAAAAGAAGGTGAACCCTTCAAATCTAGCCAACTTAAAACATTATGATGATGAGCCAATAATGGATTATGAGGATAGATGGAGAAAAGTCATGGTAAAGTTATCATTCTCTGTCCCCACAGAAGAAATCGTCTGCATGTTCACCAAGATTTGTTCTAAACACATCTCCCTCTTGTTACAACTTCAACAATATCCTTTGTTTGAGGAAGCCTTGGCACAGACCAAACTCATTGAGGACATAAAAGTAGATGAGGGAACCATCAAGCTCCAAACCAAGGAGTGGAAAAAAAATGGCAAGAATGATAAATACAAGCAGAAGAAGGCAAACCTTACTCCAGTTAATCAAGTAGTATTAGCTGCACCTAAGGATGGGGCTATGCAGCAACCCCAAAATTATCAAGCACAACCCCCACCAGCCAATTACGATCAAAAGAATAATTAGGAGTGAAACATAGAACGTAAGCCACATCTCTATTTTACGCCTCTATCAGATTCAATGCAATCAATTTTAAACCAGTTGAGTGAGGCTGGGAAGATAAAATTTCTTGATGTACCTCTTTTAGATCCCAATAGTCCTAAGCCAAAAGGATATAGGGAAGATCAAATTTACCCTTATCATAGGATACCGGGGTATGAAATTGAAATTTTGCATTGGTTTCAAGAACTAGGTGCAAAATATGATTGAGGCAGGAGAACTTAAAGTTGACAACCCATTGGCTCTCGATAACAGAGATATGAGCATATACAAAACCCACTGCCAAACTATGAGGCCCCTAGAGGGAAAGGTGCCCAAGTCAATCAGGTGCGAATTGATAAACCTACCCACGGATGCATTAGGATGGTTGAAATTGTCAACATAACAACTAGGAGTAGATAATATGGTAAACCACAGCCCCCTACAGCTGCCATTAATGTCCTAGATGCACCTAGGCAGAGGCAGGGGAAAAACATCCTTCTAGGTCCATCAAATTGACCTGTGGTAATTATTCGGAGTACACTAGAACAAAACTTATAAATGACTTTGAAAAAGCTATCTATCTATCAGCTCATACAACAGTTCCCAAAGCACAGGGAGACTTTGATGGAGATTTTGAGATAAATTGAGCTCCAACCATAGGACCCCAATGCATTCACTCATTTTGTAGGACAATTACAAAAATTCCAAGAACATGTAATTTGATTTTATGATCATGAGATTAAGATAGTACCTACTGCCTTACTAGACCCTCCACTGCACATTGTTTCTTAAATCAATGATTTACCTTTTAAGTGGATATTGATCAATACAGGTTCATCAATCAACATCATCATAATAACAACAATAGGGCACCTTAAGATCCCCAAATCCAATATCATTCCAGGAGCCTACACGTTAAGATCTTTCAATGATGCTTTATGCTCTACTATGGGAATGATAGTCCTACCTATTAAGGTAGGGTATAAGACCATCCCTATGATGTGTCATGTCTTGGAAGGGGCCATGTAATACAAAATACTCCTAGAGTATCCCTGAATAAGATATATGAAGTATGTTCCTTCGATTTTACACAAATGTGTCAAATATGTGTATGATGACAAAGTCTATGTGGTTCTGATTGATGAAGAGCCATTCAAATGTATCCATCAGGTGGATTTTCTAGGAGATTTTGTGATTCCTTCCACCCACCTGTATGTAAGACCTTCATATCCAACTACACAACTAGATGACAGAGACAAAGGGGTATGAAAAGACCCATCCACATTGGCACCTCCTCTTGTGCCCAAAAAAACTAATGCTTCTAAGAGACTATCAACATCTAAACCTAAAGAAAATTAGAAGCTAAAGGTACCCTTAATTGAGGAAGAAAAGTCCAAGGAATTTCTAACTATAGCCATTGCAGAAATCCCAAGTTCCATGGAGGAAGAAGATCTCCAGGATCAAGCCGAGGAAATACTAGAACCCACTTCGCCAGTGTCATTTGTAGGGTCATCCACATCACATGTGAAAATACACTTGGCAATTATAGGGATAGGAGAGTACATTTTGTAGAACATAACATTCACACCCATAATTGAGTTTGCGCAAGACATGGGATGGCCAAAATACCTAAGACCACTAGTGGGAACAATGGTTCCACTTGGAATCCCTACCAACCAGACCAAATTTATCTATGCTGGTCTGGAATGCGCCCATGAGTCTTTAGATGTAGAAGAGTACACTGATGAACTATTCATTATTAATGTTCATTACCTCTCTAATTTAGAGTTTGCTCTAAACTACATTGAATGTTACCATTGGTATGGCTACGGTCTTGGTATATATGAGCAGGGGCGTAGGCAGCCATACAAGCCGCAATACCATCTTCCCACTGATATGTTTGGGTTAGGCTACCACATCAGAGGTCAAGATGACTCTCTAGCAACATCCTTGGACATATTAATCTTGGGGTTAGGATAAGACATTGATTTTATTTCTTATCACCCATCAAGTACAAGACATCTGATCATCGGACAAGTGGTCATGGTAAACATACCACCACTAGAGATTTATCATCCAAACTTCTCAATTGATGCCACCCCAATAGGTTACATCTTGTAGGATAAATAACAAGAAGAAAAAGATATGTGGCAAGCAATTATGAAGCACAGGTAAGCTTAGTCTATCATGGGCCTCACTATTTACAAAGCCTTGCTTGGTCTAGCCACAACGAGAGTGGATACATATCATACGAAAATGACTATGAGTCAGAGGACTCAATAGAAAGAGCCTACCTAGGACCAAGGTAGTTCCCCCATAGCTTGGGGTAAGAAACTAATGCAAATAGCATCTTCATAAGTGACGAAGGATATGAGGATGAGATAGAGATGGCCTATTTGGGACCAATACATGGGCCCCTTATCTTAGGGCCACATACCAATGCTAATTGTTTTTGGATAAGTGATGATGACTATTAAAACGAGATTGATATGGATTATCTTGGGCCTCACCACTTGTGGAAAGTCAACATGCTGGTAGAAATATAAGTGGCACTTCGTGCCATAGACCCTGGCTTGCAGTTTTTGGGAAGACCTATCGACTTAGATGCCATTTACCGTGTAATCAATCCCCATACACCTATGTTTAGAAAGCTCTTGGAACCCAACTATCCTATTATCCAATCTGATCATAGGCTAGATCCAAAGATTCATTTTCCTCCAAAGCCTCATTACGAGTATGGAGGGAAAACCTCTAAGACAATATTTCACCCATGTGGTCCTGGAGATTTCATTCCATCCATCAACACAATCTCCATTTATTTGAATACTCCACTTCATAACTCAATAGATCCTACTAAACCATTGTATATTTATATAGATGATATTGATTGGGATTGTGCTGATTCACCTATAGAACTTGAGGATATTTTCCCTAATGAAGAGATGTTACAACTATTTTATTTTACCTTAGGCTATGCATATAATGTATTCCATGCTGGTTTGGATCCTGAGTCAGTAGGACCTGTAAATCCCACCGATGACATTCATTTAATACCCACACATCACCAGCTAGAGGATGAATCACATATGGCTATAGAAGTGACTTTCGAGGTGGACATCAACGATGATCCTACTCAACCAAAAAAAGTCAAGTTCGAAGAAAGTTTACTCCAGAGGAACGAGACATCATAATACCTCTCCTTAAGGAGAGGCTAAGACTTTTTTCTTGGACCTACAAAGACATGCCAAGGCTTGATCCAAAGTTAGTGGTTCACAACCTTTCATTGGATCCCATGAATTCAGTCAAGCAAAAGATAAAGAAAACACATCCAATCGTCACTTTGATGATGAAGAACGAGTTGGAAAAGTTGTTGGATGTGATTTTCATCATTCTCTCGATCATGGTGCCCATGGTAAAACCTGACAAAAGAGTTCATATTTGCACAAAATTTAGAGACTTGAATAGGGAAAATCCAAAGGATTCATTCCCGTTGCCAAACATAGATTCTCTTCTTGACGCCATTGCAGGCCATGAGATGCTCTCCCTAATGGATGGGTTTCTGGATACAATCAAATACGGATCAAAGATGAAGATCAACATAAGACCACTTTCATTGCTTCATGGGGGACATTTTGTTACAAGGTGATGCCATTTGGCCTAAACAGTGATGGTGCCGCATATCAATGGGCCATGACATACATATTTCATGACTATATGCATAAAATCTTAGAGGACTACATTGATGACTTACTAGCCAAGTATTTATTGTGGCAAGAGCACGCTGAAATTCTTATAAAGGTCTTCGATCACCTCATTGAGCACAACATCAGATTGAATCCTAAGAAGTGTGTGTTTGGCATAAATTTTGGTAAGCTCTTGGGGTTCATCGTTTATAAGAGAGACATTGAAGTTGATCTTGCAAAGGTAAAAAATATATTGGAAATGGCCGCCCCTACCAACATTAGCAAGTTAAGAAGCCTACAAGGTAAAGTAGCATCCATCAAATGATTCATTGCTCAATTATCGGATAAATGTCAACCCATGAATTGATTATTATGTAAAGGAGTCCCTTTTCATTGAGACAAAGAGTCCCAACAAGCCTTTACAGAGATCAAGAAGTATCTGGCAACACCAATAGTGTTGGATCCACCAAGGCCAGACATGACATTTCTACTTTACATATCAACTATTGATTTCACTCTCGACACCATGTTGGACCAAAATAATGCACAAGATAAAGAGCAAGCCGTATATTACATCAGTCGTACCTTTGTGAGTTGTGAGCTAGGGTATGCATATGTAGAAAAGTTATGTTTGACAGTGGTCTTTGTGACTAAAAAGTTGAGACACTACATGTTGAGCCATACTACCTATGTTATATCAAAACAGAATCCTTTGTAGTACATGATGAACACGACCTATCATAATACGCATACTACAAAGTGGATCATTCTATTGATGAAATTTGACCTGGAATTCATAAGCCAAAAGTCCATCAAGGGACAAGTCATAGCTAATCAATTAGCAGAGGCACCTCTACAAGATAGCAAGCCTCTCACCATAGAATTTCTTGATGATGCGGTCTTCGTGTTATTAGATTCGCCCGAACCCAAAGAACCTAAGAAATAAAGAGATATGGTATTGTTCTTAAATGGTTCAAAGTGTGAGCAAGGGGGTGGAGCAGGGATTGTATTTATCACACCGAAGGGTGCTCCATTAATCTTATCATTAAAAATAGACTTCCCTTGCATAAACAATGACACCAAGTATGAGACCTTGATCTTAGGACTTTAAACAACCATTGTAATGGGCATTAAAATATTGAATATATTTGGTGACTCCTTGCTCATAGTTAATCAAGTCAAAGGTTTGTTCCAATACCGATGCCCAATCCTAAAATTCATACAAGGAATGACCACCCTCCATGGCTTTGCACATGGTAGCCTAATCTCCTCTCGATGTATCCTATAGTGCACCCGTTCATTTGGGACATCCTCCCTTAACCCAAAATATCAGATCACTCATGAGAACTAGAAGTAATCTACCTCACTTTGATGTCTCCCAATCACCCACTAAGCTTACCACACTTGTCGCAAGTGCTCACCATCCCCAGTCCACCTACAAGATTGCCATAGCCTCCATACCACTTGGGTGGATGTCAATCTAGCCCATTAGTCTAGATACCACTAGCTCATCCTCATTGGATGACTTGGTTGTAACTCCTTAGCCAACACCCATATACTAGCATAGGGCTTCTCCCTACCCAAGCCTACCATAGGTAAGCCCTCTGGCTGAGCCACACTAAACTTCTCCCATGACCAACACTATAGTAGTAGGTTGCACCCTAACCCCTTCCTCCCTACCTCATCACATTGTATAGCTCCTGGTACACTTGCACGAATAAGGCAAGAGCCCAGGCATATACCTATCGTCTAGTGAGCATATCACTCACTATCCCTATCAAGTTCCAAGGGAAACTACACCTAGTGTTGTTTGGGGCCACAATGTTGTCCAACATGAACATAACCAAGGCATGAAGGGGGTCCAATGCCTTGTTGACATACATGGACAAGTAATGAATACCTCCACACTCCACCTTCACCCCTTGCCATGCATCCCAAAATATCCTCATTATCTCTATCTTTCGGTTGAGCCTAAACTCAACCTAGATCCCCTCCATTAGAACCTTTAGGATGTGATATACATCCTTTAAGGTAATAGTCACCTCACCCATGGGGAACTGAAAGGTCCCCCTATCTGCATCCCAACTCTCTTCCAAGGTAGAAATGTACCCCTAATAAGCCCTCACCACATCCAACCGTACAACCTCCACTAGCCCCACATCCTCCAACAACTCCTACTTTCCATATGAAATCATCTTCCTCATCCCAAATATGTAAGGTGAGAACCAGTTTCGAGCCTCAAAAACCCTAAGCTATAGCACATCACAAGACATTTGTCAATAATTTTGCAAAAAAAAAAACACAAAAACTTTGCATAATATAAAAGCATAATAAAAGGTGTTACCTCAGTATCCCAAACTCCAGCCACAACCTTGGACTCCACACTAGCTCCCTCCTTCGCCATAGATTTCGTGCTCCAAATGCCTCACCCCACTTCACTTTACTCTCCTATATGTAACTTCTCCAACTCCTAAACACACAAATGAGCTTGGTTTATCATCATAGTAGCTAATTATAGCTACTTTAGGCACCTTGAGATGCCCATGGGCATTTCCTAGTGCACTGAAGCACCCATGGGCATTTACAGAGTGCCCAAACATCGATGGAAATTTCTACAGGCCAAAATCGCTAATGGGCGTTTGGTGTCAAATAGCACAAAAGACAAAATATTCACAAAAATAGTGGCTTCTCCCAACCTAATCATTTCAAATTTCATCCATGCATTCATTTCATCATTTTATCAAGTTTTGTGAAAATTCCAACTGATTTGGATGCATAATTTTTGTTTGCGACCACATATTGTAAATTCACCAAATAAGTTAAAAATGCACCCCAAAATGATCCAAATCTTCACAAAATTATGACCATCATAATTTTCATCATTCACACATCATTTTCACATCACTTCACATCATCATTTGCACATTTTCCAAGTGCCAAATGACATTCAAGTGAAACTTGTATATAGTGGGTTTTTCTATATACTTGGCGATTGTAACAATTTGCATCCATGGAACTCGGTAAGATGAAAGATCTACCATAAGGAAACTTGTTCATTATAATTATTCCATATATCCTTGTTCGAAAGCATAATCATCTTTGGTACTTCACATTTTGCGTGAAACCTTACCAACAATCTGCACAAAATCTGCATTGATGGCCTAGTTTGTGGGGCTTAAAACATTGACAAAAATAAAATCTCATCATTTCAGATTTACTTAAATCATCATGGTGAATGGTGAATGGCTTTAGCTAGGGTGATTGATTGTAATCCTAGGAATTATCTAACAGTCACTAGTTGGTCCTCCGAAGTTGACAACTTTTACTGTTTGCATATCAATGATGTCGAAAGACAAATTCTTCAACAACATAGAATCACCCAAAATTTGGGGTAACCACATTTGGTTTTGAATTTCCCATAATTGGATACATATTACATGATCATGGCATCCACACTTGGAAAAAATGCCTTCATCTATTGGGATAAAATTAGACGTATTTCTCATCACATGTTTCACATATATCCTCCTATGTTGGGGTAAAAATAGACACATTTTGCATCACATCTCTCAAAAATCCCTTCATCTGTTGGGTCAAAGATAGATGTATCATACCGTATTTTTCACCACTCCCATTCCCACCATTAGGGCAAAAATGGTATCACATTTGCATCATTCATTTTGTACAAATATTTCAATTGGCTTGTGAGATTCATCTGCAAAATCATTCACCAATTGAGGGGATAAACTATGCAAAAACTCAAATTCTTTTATCTTCAAGCTCATGTTCCACATCCTAAGAGAATATGTTTCTTCACCTGGCCAAAATAGGTGTCTCGTGTTTTTGCACTGCATTGTGTTTCACATAACATAGTACAAAAAGGGGTATCTATAGACACCAAAATCTAGCCATTTGTCATCCATACATTATTTCCCACCATTTCCACCCACTATTAATATGAATATGATGTGCTTTTATCTCAGCCACATGATTAGTATCATTGAAAACGTAACATGCCCTAGGTTGGATTATAAATAAGAGGTATTTTGATGGCTCAATCCCTAAGCAATTTGCAACTTGAGTTCCCTGAGTGATCATTGCTTGAGTTTTGATTCCAAATTCTCAAATTCCCCAAATTTTCTTAGAGTATTTGACCTGGAATTCATAAGCCAAAAGCCCATCAAGGGACAAGTCATAGCTAATCAATTAGCAGAGGCACCTCTACAAGATAGCAAGCCTCTCACCATAGAATTTCTTGATGATGCGGTCTTCATGTTATTAGATTCGTCCGAACCCAAAGAACCTAAGAAATAAAGAGATATGGTATTGTTCTTAAATGGTTCAAAGTGTGAGCAAGGGGGTGGAGCAGGGATTGTATTTATCACACCGAAGGGTGCTCCATTACCCTTATCATTAAAAATAGACTTCCCTTGCATAAACAATGACACCAAGTATGAGACCTTGATCTTAGGACTTCAAACAACCATTGTAATGGGCATTAAAATATTGAATATATTTGGTGACTCCTTGCTCATAGTTAATCAAGTCAAAGGTTTGTTCCAATACCGATGCCCAATCCTAAAATTCATACAAGGAATGACCACCCTCCATGGCTTTGCACATGGTAGCCTAATCTCCTCTCGATGTATCCTATAGTGCACCCGTTCATTTGGGACATCCTCCCTTAACCCAAAATATCAGATCACTCATGAGAACTAGAAGTAATCTACCTCACTTTGATGTCTCTCAATCACCCACTAAGCTTACCACACTTGTCGCAAGTGCTCGCCATCCCCAGTCCACCTACAAGATTGCCATAGCCTCCATACCACTTGGGTGGATGTCAATCTAGCCCATTACTATCGATACCACTAGCTCATACTCACTGGCTGACTTGGTTGTAACTCCTTAGCCAACACCCATATACTAGCATAGGGCTTCTCCCTACCCAAGCCTACCATAGGTAAGCCCTCTGGTTGAGCCACACTAAACTTCTCCCATGCCCAACACTATAGTAGTAGGTTGCACCCTAACCCCTTCCTCCCTACCTCATCACATTGTATAGATCCTGGTACACTTGCACGAACAAGGCAAGAGCCCAGGCATATACCTATCGTCTAGTGAGCATATCACTCACTATCCCTATCAATTTCCAAGGGAAACTACACCTAGTGTTGTTTGGGGCCACAATGTTGTCCAACATGAACATAACCAAGGCATGAAGGGGGTCCAATGCCTTGTTGACATACATGGACAAGTAAGGAATACCTCCACACTCCACCTTCACCCCTTGCCATGCATCCCAAAATATCCTCATTATCTCTATCTTTCGGTTGAGCCTAAACTCAACCTAGATCCCCTTCATTAGAACCTTTAGGATGTGATATACATCCTCTAAGGTAATAGTCACCTCACCCATGGGGAACTGAAAGGTCCCCCTATATGCATCCCAACTCTCTTCCAAGGTAGAAATGTACCCCTAATAAGCCCTCACCACATCCAACCGTACAACCTCCACTAGCCCCACATCCTCCAACAACTCCTACTTTCCATATGAAATCATCTTCCTCATCCCAAATATGTAAGGTGAGAACCAGTGTCGAGCCTCAAAAACCCTAAGCTATAGCACATCACAAGACATTTGTCAATAATTTTGCAAAAAAAAAAACACAAAAACTTTGCATAATATAAAAGCATAATAAAAGGTGTTACCTCAGTATCCCAAACTCCAGCCACAACCTTGGACTCCACACTAGCTCCCTCCTCCGCCATAGATTTCGTGCTCCAAATGCCTCACCCCACTTCACTTTACTCTCCTATATGTAACTTCTCCAACTCCTAAACACACAAATGAGCTTGGTTTATCATCATAGTAGCTAATTATAGCTACTTTAGGCACCTTGAGATGCCCATGGGCATTTCCTAGTGCACTGAAGCACCCATGGGCATTTACAGAGTGCCCAAACACCGATGGAAATTTCTATAGGCAAAAATCGCTAATGGGCGTTTGGTGTCAAATAGCACAAAAGACAAAATATTCACAAAAATAGTGGCTTCTCCCAACCTAATCATTTCAAATTTCATCCATGCATTCATTTCATCATTTTATCAAGTTTTGTGAAAATTCCAACTGATTTGGATGCATAATTTTTGTTTGCGACCACATATTGTAAATTCACCAAATAAGTTAAAAATGCACCCCAAAATGATCCAAATCTTCACAAAATTATGACCATCATAATTTTCATCATTCACACATCATTTTCACATCACTTCACATCATCATTTGCACATTTTCCAAGTGCCAAATGACATTCAAGTGAAACTTGTATATAGTGGGTTTTTCTATATACTTGGCGATTGTAACAATTTGCATCCATGGAACTCGGTAAGATGAAAGATCTACCATAAGGAAACTTGTTCATTATAATTATTCCATATCTCCTTGTTCAAAAGCATAATCATCTTTGGTACTTCACATTTTGCGTGAAACCTTACCAACAATCTGCACAAAATCTGCATTGATGGCCTAGTTTGTGGGGCTTAAAACATTGACAAAAATAAAATCTCATCATTTCAGATTTACTTAAATCATCATGGTGAATGGTGAATGGCTTTAGCTAGGGTGATTGATTGTAATCCTAGGAATTATCTAACAGTCACTAGTTGGTCCTCCGAAGTTGACAACTTTTACTGTTTGCATATCAATGACGTCGAAAGACAAATTCTTCAACAACATAGAATCACCCCAAATTTGGGGTAACCACATTTGGTTTTGAATTTCCCATAATTGGATACATATTACATTATCATGGCATCCACACTTGGAAAAAATGCCTTCATCTATTGGGATAAAATTAGACGTATTTCTCATCACATGTTTCACATATATCCTCCTATGTTGGGGTAAAAATAGACACATTTTGCATCACATCTCTCAAAAATCCCTTCATATGTTGGGTCAAATATAGATGTATCATACCGTATTTTTCACCACTCCCATTCCCACCATTAGGGCAAAAATGGTATCACATTTGCATCATTCATTTTGTACAAATATTTCAATTGGCTTATGAGATTCATCTGCAAAATCATTCACCAATTGAGGGGATAAACTATGCAAAAACTCAAATTCTTTTATCTTCAAGCTCATGTTCCACATCCTAAGAGAATATGTTTCTACACCTGGCCAAAATAGGTGTCTCGTGTTTTTGCACTGCATTGTGTTTCACGTAACATAGTACAAAAAGGGGTATCTATAGACACCAAAATCTAGCCATTTGTCATCCATACATTATTTCCCACCATTTCCACCCACTATTAATATGAATATGATGTGCTTTTATCTCAGCCACATGATTAGTATCATTGAAATCGTAACATGCCCTAGGTTGGATTATAAATAAGAGCTATTTTGATGGCTCAATCCCTAAGCAATTTGCAACTTGAGTTCCCTGAGTGATCATTGCTTGAGTTTTGATTCCAAATTCTCAAATTCCCCAAATTTTCTTAGAGTATTTGAGTACTTCCACCTCCATATCTACTCACTGTAACCCTTGCAACCATCGCCATCCATTTCCCCTCACTAGATCTACTTCTGCAAAATATTTCCTCAGTCGTTGAACATCTTCAGGTGCTTTCTGTCATCATTGAGTGCCTCTGGGTTCTTCCCTTCATCCACCAAGTGCCTTTGGGTGCTTCCCTACTAGTTCCAAGCACCCACAAGTGTTTCTTATAGCCGTTAGGTTCCTGCAGGAATTTTATGTAAGAATTTTGAGCACCTCCTAGATTTTAGGGTATCATCAGACCTATCAACTACAACAAAATATTACATATCAAAAGACAACAAGAAAGTTAGGTATATCTATTGTTTCTTATTTTATTTTATGCACTTTTGTTTCTGTTCACTTCATATACAATAGGTAGTTAGGTTTTTTCCATTTCTTATAGAGGGTCTCACACTGTGGAGCCCTCACAGGTATTACTAACTAGTTTATTATGTAATTGTATGTAGATCTGAGGGTGCTACATCAACATTGGTCAACTATTTAAGTTGGAGTGATACAACATCAGATATCAAGAAGCCCACTCAATTTCATTGGGAGCAAGATGCACCTGAAGACACCACAACCTTGTTTGTTAGGGTTTCAAAGAACCCTAACCCTTGTGAATTTGTATCTATAAGGATTAAATGATCCACATTGTAATAATTGAGTTTTTTAGGCTCCTCCCATTAATATAAGATCATATATTGTGCAATTATAGTTTCCTTGTGTTCAATTTATTTAGCATTGTTTGGTGTTGCATTTTTGCATCTTTCAAATGTCAATAATGATTCTCCTTGTATTTTAGAGAATCCAAAAATGTCAAGGTGGCTCTATCCTTGAATGACCAACTTTTTTTGAGTTGGTTCACCTTCAATCTTCAATATTCAAATCTTCAAGCATCAATATCCAACTTTTCTCTTAGTTGGTTTCCAATATCAAATGTTCAACTTTTCTTCTAAGTTGCCCCTTTTCTTCAATATAACTGAGTCCTAGTCTTCACTGGTTTTCCTTAAACCAAGTGGAAAGACCCTAGTCTATTCTACTCAATAAGATCTTTAAAATTAGAGTCCAAGTTTGCACTACCTTTAAAGTGGACTAAATCTAAATTAACATTATGAAAAATGGATAAAGTTAATTAATAAAAAAATAATGGCTAACAAAATGAACTCTATCAAATTGGACAAAGTCAGGTGGTAGCTCTGATACCACTATTGGCATTTTAAGCCTTACTACCACAAAATATCACAGGTGCCAATATAATATAGCCACAATAATAAAGGTCAAAATAATAACAAATAAAGTAGAATAATATATGAGAAAATTAATATGTATATCAAGGCTTATATAATACTAAAATAAGCATTCATTTATATAATCAAATATGAATGTAAATAGCCTAAATTATTTATGAACTATGCATGAAGAAAACCGATAATATTAATTGCTCAAAAATCCGTATACAAGCTTTATTACTTTCCTCTTACAACCATATAATGACATATGAATATTAAATATTATTTCTTTCTTATGGAGCATTATCTCCATAATATAGCCATAGTAATGTGATTCTTCAAGTACTTGTCTATTTATTTCCATATGATAAGTCCCATGACTCTTGGCTTATCATATTTCCACTTGCATACTAGATGGACACTTGACACTACAACACTTCACATATTTACATGAATCTTACACTTCTACATGCACTCCTAATATAAGACACTTATGCACATCCTTACTTTACATATTTGTACTCTTACATACAAGATACTTGTTCACATTCTCTCAATATACACTTGCACTCTAACTTACATGACATTTATGCATTTCCTACATATTGCACTCTTACATGACACTTGTGCATTTCCTACACATTTACACTTATATAAAATGGGAAATATAAATCACACTCTAAATATAGACTCAACCCTAATCTATTACATATTTACAATTGTACCATGAAGGTACCATGGGGGTATATTAGCATGTACCAAATAATGTTACCTCAACATAGATCAATTAAATAAAATGAAAGAAACATGGGTTTTTTTGTCCATGAGACCATAGACTATATGATATTGGAGTATATTACATTATTTAGTACATGCTAATATACCTCTATGGTACCTTCATGGTACATTTATAAATAATATATTAGGGTTGATTCATAGTTTAGAGTATGAGTTATATTTAGGAAATAAGTGTGAATGTGTAGAAAATACATGTGTTATGCAAAAATATAATGTGTAGAAAATGAACAAGTGTCATGCGTGTTAGTGTAAAAGTGTAAGTTGAGTATATGTGCACAAGTTTATTATATGTATGAGATCAAATATGTAATGTAAATATGTGTACAAGGATATTAGGATAGGTGTGCAAGTTAGAGAAGTGTAAGAGTCATATATAGGTATGCATACAATATAGAGTCAACTGTTCATCAAGTATGCAAGTGTCAAGTAGATAAGCCAAGAGTCATGAGACTTGGCATATTGAAAGGATTAGTAAAGTATCCAAAAAATCACACTACTATGGATATATTATGGAGACAATATTCTATAAGCAAGATGTACATATAATTACATACAATCACATATAGTCATGTTCATTACTTTTGTAAGATAAAGAGGAGTAATAGAGATTGCATGCATTTTGAGAAATTAATATTGTAAGTTGTATTACATGCTTAGTACATGTTGATTAAGGCAATTTACATTCATATTGCTACATATTATTGAATGTCATTTGATATATTATAAGCCTTCTATTACGTAATAATTTGATCATATTATTCTACTCTTATCATTATCTTCACCTTATTATATTGTGGCTACATTAAATTCGATCCCATGATAATTGTGGTAATATTAAGGCTTAAATAACCATTGGTGGTATTAGAGCTACCTACATGACTCTATCCAAATTGAAAAGATTTTATTTTAGCCACTTTTGTAAATTTATTTTTTCCAATTTGATAAATTTGTTTTGGAGTCTATCCACTTTGAAGAAAGTGAGACTTGAGATCTATTTTAAGGTCATATTGAGTAGAAATGCTAGGGTCTTTCTATGGTTGAAGAATAACCAATCAAGACTAGGAATCAACTATATTGATTGAAAGGAAAATCAACTTTAAGATAGTTGATTATTCAGGGCCATAAACAACATTTGACATTGAATTTTTAAAGGAAATTAAAGATACAAGGACATTCAAAGTCACCTTGTCATTATATTGGATTCTCTAGTAAGGAGGAGAATCATATTGGGTTGACCTAAGATATTATATATTTTGTGAAAAGAGATGTAGCAGAGATTAAGATACAAAGGTGTGAGAATCTTCTTACAAAGGATAGAGAAAAGTTTCAACTTCTAAGAGAAGATTATATTGAAAGATAGAAAAGAGAAAAAACATATTGAAGAAGAAAAAATGATAGTGGATTAAGAAGCATTAAGAGATTCCTAATATTAAAGAAAGAAAGTATACAAAAGAAAGAATATTGATATATCAATCTTGAATAAGGATAAAGAAGCACCTAGATTACTTTATATTGCTTCAAGCATTGGATTAGTATCTACATTAATAAGATCTACAAGAGATTAAGAATATTCAATTTTTATGAAATAGGTCCAAGAAGGTCAATATTGAAGAATAGAGACCCTTCAAAAAAAGAGGTCAATATAGAGAAATATTGAAGAATAGAGACCCTTTAAAGAAAGAGGGTTGTATAGAGAATATAAGTCCTTATAGTGAATAACAAATATAATCTTATATAGAGAATAGAGAGAAGTGATTTATAGAAGAAAAAAGAGGTTTGAATATAGAAGAAATTGAGGCACAATAAATTTTCCAATGAAATATATGATTCGAGTATGCTGGATGGTAATACTTTGATTTAATATCATTATGTGGGATGCTATTTGGTTGGATAGGATTGTTATTTTTGTGGGACACTTTTCTTCCTCTAATCTATTACAAAATGGTCAGAGTTCTCACTACAGTTATATTTACGAAACCATTATTGGTTTTTGGTGCTTAGTGATGTACTTGGGTTTTAATTTGGTAGTTTTTATTAGCTCTTGGGTGGGTCTTCTTGGTGTTTTATCCCAAATAATCTCTACCATAATTGTGTTGGTTTCTAGTTTATCCTATATTGATTGCCTCTTTTTGTTCCTGATAATGTAAAAAAGTTTGGGGACCCTTTCAAAACCACTTCCACAAACTAACTCAAAAAAATGCAACTAAATTTTATATAATTTTATATTTGAATTGATTCATTTAAGTTTATAAATATTTCCTAGACCATAATATGGTTGGATGATCCTATTTTTTTTAGGTGAATTTCTATATATTGTTGGATTTCTAGTTTATTTTGTTGTTAACAAAAAAAACTATTAAGGAATTTTTATTATAAAAGAACAAATAAAATATTTTTAATTTCATCCATAAGAAACCCTATTTTGTTGTTAAAAAAAAGAAGTTTTAAAGAATTTTTTTGGTAAGTTAACAAAATTTCATTGATGAGGGCATTTGAAAGGTTCTTGTTAGCCTCAGAGGGCCACTCCCTTTTGTTTTTTGTTTTTTGTTGCCCTCCCTATTTTTTTGAAGTGGCGCACAAGGTGGTGCACTAAAATCTGAGCCTATTTATTCCACTCTCTAGTGGAGCACACAAAATTCCCAAGGGTGCATGAGCCTATGCACCTTGATCCAGGTCTGCATGCTCCACAAGTGGAGCATGTGAAAGTATTTTTGGGTGCACAAAGTTGTACGCTCAACTTTGGTCCATGCACTCCATTAGGGAATGAAGCACACAAGAATATCTAAGGGGCACACAACTCTGTGTGCCTCACCTGGAGTCCACATGCTCCATGAGAGTGTGAAGTGCACAAATTTTTCAAGGGGTGCATGAATCTGTACACCCCAAACCCGATCTACGCATTCCACGTCCATGGAGCACACAAAGGTCTTAAAGGACACACAAAGTTGTGCATCCATTGTAGAGTTCATGTACTCCAATGGAAAATAGGGCATACAAAATTCATAAGGGCACACAACCTCACATGTCCCAGTCTTCACCTACATGCTTCACTATGATGGAGCACGCGAGAGTGTTTTAGGCACACAAATTCATGTGCCTGACTCCTAGTCTACACACTCCACCTCCAATTGAAGCACATGAAGTCTTGATGGGTGCACAAGTCTGTGCGCCCCGTGTTGTATCCTTGTACTCCACTCCAATGGAATACATGAGGATCTAGTTGGTCACACCAAACCATATGCCTACCTCTGGTTTCGTGCACTCCACTAGGAGGTGGAGCGCACAAGAGTCTTAAGGGCACACCACCCCATGTGCCCCATTTTTGTCCACGTACTCCACTCCCTTGGAGCATGTGAAAGTTTTGTGGGTGCACAAAGTCATACACCTGACTTGAGATCCATGCACTCCACTCCCCCAATGGAGCGCACAAAGTTTTGGTGGGTACATGGATCTATGCACCCAGTCCCATTCAAGGCATGCGAAGAATTAATGAGGCATAATTTTTGTGTGCCCCATAAAAAAGGTCATATGCCTTGCTCGAGTGCACTTTTATTGAGCCAATAAAAAGTTACCATGTGGCTAGAGATACCATCACACCATAACTCAACTGAGCAGGCATAAAAAGTAGCCAATCTGCAACCAACAAGGAGAGTGATGTGATGCACTCAACCCCATGGCACAACTAGTCATAAAGTCCTAATGAATGAAAAAGCACGCACACAACCTAAGCAAATTAATGCAAGCTCTTTAAATGAAATGTGGTGGACCTCCCCCATGCCATTAGTGTAAACGTGCATGTAGAGTGATTTATCAACAAGGTCGAGCACAAAAGTTTGAAAACCCTTTCTATCCCCAAAGGTGTGCTTCCATGGATTCTACCAGCATGACTGCAATATGAGTGCCCAATATCAAAGCCCAAATTGGAAGAATTATTGGGGCATGACTAATTACCAAAAGGAT
The DNA here is from genome assembly GCA_028583015.1 of Wollemia nobilis. Classification (NCBI taxonomy): domain Eukaryota; kingdom Viridiplantae; phylum Streptophyta; class Pinopsida; order Araucariales; family Araucariaceae; genus Wollemia; species Wollemia nobilis. Next base: position 4,177 of record JAQPPZ010011230.1, on the reverse strand, counting down.
AGGGAGAGCCCATGACCAAAATGCATTGACTAATCTACTAGATTCAGGTAGGGATATTATAGAAGATTAGCATCGAGAGGTGGAAGGCATGAGAATTTATATTTTTGACCCTATTGAGGAAGATAGCTAGTGCCACCTCACATTATTGAGAAGTCTGTTTATGAGGGCACAACGGGATAGCGATGAGCCAAGCCCAATTTGTAACAAATGCAACTTACCTGAGTGTGTACCACTCCTTAGATCTCATAACATGGTTAGCAGTGGACTATGACTCAAAAAGTAGAATAATTCATGACTATAGGAATCAAGTCATGGCCATGTTAATAGTAGATAGAATTGAGCGGGTGTTCAAGCTCGCTATAGCCTCGTGGGTCCTATACTTTCACATACTCACCCTCTAGGCCAATTACATGTTGAGCACTACATTTAAAGATATGCTCTTGAAGAGAGGAAAACGCAGGTCCCATGGCTTCCAATTCACAAGTTCCTATTTAGGCCCTAGGCACAAGATTACATGGATATGATCAACATGGTGCTGGGCACAAAAAATATGGGGCATATTACAAAGGAGATCATGTTCATGATTATCCAATGTAATAGGACAGATAAAATTCCTCTCTACCAATGGGAAGATATCATTAGTGACAACATGGATAGAGAACTAGTGAAATTATAGGCAGTCATACTAGATGATAAAGAAGAGCTTCCCCCATTTTCCTATTATTAATTTTTTATCCATATGGTTATAGCACAATTTGACAAATCTTTGGTGACTCGATTGGGAGGAGTAACTGTTGCTGCTTTTAAGGATGCACTACTATGTATACAAGAAGGGTATTCATGTTACACAACCTTCTTCAAAAACGTACTCCTAGTAGTACACACCCGCCTGATAGACTTGGGGTCGGGATGAGAAATTTTTTACATGAAGCCAGGGTAGGAGATTTATTCTATATGAAATAATTCTCTTAGATCAGAATATATGGTTCTAAATTACTCGCAAAGGTGTTACCAAAGCACTGCCCTACCTCCATATCTATCCTGGATATAACCCAGTAGATTTTTGAGGAAGTAAAAATTAGATTCCTCAAAAATAATGGGAGTGTGTCGTGGCTTCCCATTCCTTGCTCTATGGTTCCCTATACTTATCTAGGCCATTTTGTAATGTTGCAGGCCATATGGAACATGGACACCTATTTCTTCCTTGAAGTTATGTGGAGACCCTATGACCTCGAGGGCCACCATAGGTGAGCTATTGCTGGAAAGCTTGTTCTCTTGCAAGTTACCCATTGGGAAGATGACTTTGAATATGATATGTAGAAGGCCATCAAATAAAATTGATCACTAGAATTGGTGTGGAGAATGGATAGGAGGCCTTATAGCAAGCTAGAAGTAGTTAGAGATTATGGCTCCAAGCTGAGACTACACCGGGAATTTTTAGTGGACAAGGTGGTGCAACTGGTTCCAAATGTCTCCTCTAGAGGAATTCTAGGACCCCAATTTCTAGGTGGTCCATAAAGATACTGACATGTTTCAGGTCATGATGAAAATAGTGGACGAAGTGTAGCAGGAGCAAGCAAAAATTCCCTCTTTCTCTAGTTCTCCCATTTCCACTTCGAAAGGGAAGGAGCTGGTCACTTGTAAAAATCATAAAGTTTTACTTCATCGGTTCAAACATTGATGTGTCCATCTGAGTAGAATGATGTGGCAGTGGACCAACCCTCATTGTTCACTGCCACCTTGGTAATCAACCAAGAAGAATGTGCCATTACCCCTAGGGCTTTGAAGAAAATACAAGAATTAGGGGGATTATCCAATGTGCTCAGGGAATATGAATTCCAAGAGAGAAGTCCCTCATTGTCCCCCACCAAGAAGAAAGCTAGAGCTAAGTCTTCTACTATGGACATTGAAAATTTCACACTGGTGAGGGTGAGGGACACACTCCAGTTCACTGTATATGAAGAAGACCAAATACAAGATATAAAGGAGCAAAGGTTCCCTAGTAAATGAGTGAACAGGCCATGGGGGATAACTAGGTAGGAAATGTGCGACCTGTCCATCGCTACATTTGACATCCCTGTACTGGTGATCTTGAAGGAAGCAACCATTGATATAGGTAAAGGTATAATAAGGGCAGAGGCTAGTATGATAGACATGATGAATTCCCACATAGCCTCTCAAGTACAAGTGGCAACAACAATGGAAAAAGAGATGGAAGTTTTGAAGATTAAGGCTACAGAGGCAGTGCAACTACAACTTCAAGTGCAGTAGCTTTAGATCGAGGTTGATCAGTTGAAGCAGATGGTAACTCCTTCCCAGGCCATTGTTGCATAGGCCAATGATCGCTTTAGGTCTATTGATGAGTTTAAATAGGAGATGAAGAAGAAGATACTCAAGAAGATGGAGGATCTTGCCTCCATATTTTATAACATCTATACCACCAGGCACACTACTGACCTCTTGCATGAATTATTATGGTAAGCAGATCAAATATTAAATGCAATATTCCCCATATACAAAAGGTTCAAGGAAAGTATGTAGAAATTAGTGGGGGAGTAGTTACCTTGGGATATGGAACTATTTTTTTCTTTGTAGAGGAATACTCTAATTTTTTTGTGTATCTGCAGAACATATCCAATTGGCTCCTCTAGGATCAAGAAATTGTTGATGCCGAGAAGGAGGTTGAGGATGAATTAAATGATTGTGGGTTCACACTAAATGAATTCATCCAAACTCCTAACATCAAGGAGTTTGTGCTCAATAAAATACAAAATTTTGACTTTGGTCCTGATGGAAAATTATCAAAATAGTTTACAATGTTAGTCTCACAATGACACTGAGAGGGGGGGTGAATCAGTGTAGCTCTTTAAAAATTAAATCTTCAACACTCAAAGCCAAAACAATGAAAACATAAAACCAAATAAAGCAAGTATAACAAGAGAACATCACACAACACAAGATGTACTGAGGTTCACCAATTTGGCTACATCCCTAAAAATGACTGTTTGGACTCCCATACAAATATAGCCATTGCAAAGCACCAAATTTACAATCAATTTACCAACACCCACTAGAAGGAGCACCAACCCATGATTTATCTACACCAACAAAAAGGAGTACCTACTTGATTTTGATATTGATAATAAAATGACATATATGAATGTCTTCACTAAAACCAGAACCCTCTATGGTCTGTAAGCTCAAAATCTAAAAATTTCTATTTCACCCAGTATAACATCCCTCTCTCTGCATTACTCAAAATTTGAATCTTCTCTTCTCACAAAAAAAATTGATTGTTCTCTTAGCTCGTTCTACCAATTGCTAAAATATTTCCTGGTATTGTGCAACACTTTGTCTACAAACTTCTCTCAAAATTTCAGCCAAAATGGATATCATATGAGAAATTTATGCCCAAAATAATGAAGTGACATTTTTCATCTCTCTCCAAAAATCATGGATTTTCACTCTTTATTTTTCTCCACACACACTTCTCTCTTCACAAAATAAAGTCCCCCCTTTTCAATAAAATCCCTTGTCACTTAAAAAGCACACCCTTGCATTATTTTTCCATTTTAAATTTTAAAAATATTTTCTTTAATGAAGCTTCTTAAAACAATATAACTTCCTTTTTTATATTTTGAGAAGGCATTTCGTCAAACACGTCACATACAAAGAATTGACACCTTACTCATCCTCTTACTTCGGAGCCACGTGACACCTCAAACCAAAAATGAAAGATGCCATATTTGATGCCTTGAATGTGTAACAACATTGAAAATGAAACTCTGGCGACTCTGCAAGGTCGAAACGACCAACTAAAGGATTTTGCACAAGTGGAACAAATTGACATAAAAGTGACCTGTACCATTTTTGCAACAATCATAACTCTCACATCGTAACTCTGTTTTATCTAAAATTTGAAAGGTAGAATATAATAAATTCTGAATACATCCAGTACAAATATCGCTACATAAATCATTACGGTTTTCCTGTACCACCTCCATGAAAACTACTGCTGACACACTTTTTTCAAAAAGAGAGTTTTTATGACAGTATTCCAACGTTTGTAACATTCATCTCGTTTATCTGTTTTGGTGGAAATTTGGAACACATGTTACTAAATATAACAACCACCCTCAGTTAAAATTTCACTATCAAATTATTCTCGATTTTATCA
>JAQPPZ010011229.1:0-48185 GCA_028583015.1 Wollemia nobilis | reverse complement strand
GGCATTAAAAACATCAAAGTATCTAGAAATTTCAAGCTAGTTGTAAACCAAGTCAACTTAGATTGTGCAAATAAAAACAAGCACTTAAAATATTATAAACATAGAGTTCATGACATGCTAGAAAGCTTCATCACATATGTATCAAAGCAATCCCTCACAAGCTAAACATCAAGGTAGATGAGCTAGCTTTAATGGTAGCAAAGTTTGATTCACTTCATATATATGAAATAATCCAAAAGATCCAAAGGTAGTCGTAAGGCTTGTTATACCTAACAACTTTGATTATTGATAGGTATTTAATAGTAATGAGAAAATCATAAAATTTATCATTAAGGAGACTTAACATGCTAAAGATAAAAATGAGTACAAGGGTGATTTAAAAGATGGTGTGATTAAATTTAAGACTAACAAGTTGTTAAAGGGACTAATCACCCTAGAAAGCTTATTCAACCTTAATGACAGTAATAAAAAAGCCAACATTAAAGTGAGATCATCCTCCTACTACCTAGATGAAGCTACCAAAGGAAAGAATCTACTAGTCGACAAGGAATATACAAAATAATAAATGGGCCTATTCAAGGAATTTTGTGGGAAGTAAAATGATATTATTGCTTTGTCTTACATGGATTTAAAGATTTAATGCAAGAGCATAATTGAACATACCATAGAGTTGAAACCTTGTGCAAAGTTGTTCTAGTAGATGCAAAAACTTGTCTATCCCAAATTGAAGTGGTACTGAAGAAATAGCTTTTGAAGCTTCTAAAAGCCCATATCACATTCCCACTTAAACATTCTACTTAGATAATCAATCTAGTACCAATTCAAATGAAAAACAATGATATCATTTTAATGTGTTATTTCAAGAACTTGAATAGACATTTACTAAAGAATCACTACCTATTTTCTACCATAGATCATATCTTGCAAAATGTAGTAAAATCCCAGATGTTGTCACAACTACATGGATTATTAGGGTACAATCAAATTTGGGTTAAGGATAACAACCAACACAAAACAACTTTCATAACCAAATTGGAACCTGATGCAGGATCATACAATGGTGTAAAATTGATCTTTCATCACACCAAAAAAGATTGTAATTGTTTAATTTTGTAAAACTAGTAAAAACTAGTAAAACTAGTTTTTCTTGAAGGAGATTTTTAAAGGTCTTAGAGGTCTAATTTGAGAATTTTTAGCTAGACACGAGCCTTTGCGCGAGTATCCAAGGGTTGCCTCACTTAGCTTGATTCATACCATTTCTGAAAATATGTTGTAATAGTCAATGGGGTCAACGAGCGCGAAGTTATGACCTCCGCAAGTTGCCCCAAATTTGAAATTTGAAATTTCAAGTTTTAGGTGGGAAAAAGGGGAAAATAGGGCATAAGTAGGAATTTTTGAAATTGTAAAATGACTCTTCTTTTGGGATCCTCATTTTTAGCATGAAAGTAATGGAAATATTTGGCTCCTTTTAGCATTTCTAGTTTTTAGTGGATTGTAGGTGTTTTTTTTTTTACAACTCTACTTCAAGTGGTATTAGAGCAAGAGTTCCTGAGTGTGTAAATAGAGCGTAGAACGTGAGGTATTTTACACCAGGATCTATAGTTAGGGTTTGTGGGATAAGTGAGCAGAATGCCTCTATGAAGAAACCATGGTGGTGGGAGAAATATGGTGTCAGAAGAAGATTTCAAATCTTTGTAGAGGCAAGTTCAAGCTCTGCAAGAGGAGCTACGTAGAGGGTTTGAGCCAAGGAGAAAAGAAGGGAGTGAAGATGAAGTTGAAGAAGAAGAGGCCCAGTTAGAAGAAGAAGAAGAAGAAGAGGCAGTAGATCCTGCACAAGCGTAATTGTATAATGCCATATCACAGATTGGAAAGAGACCAAAGTTTGATGTCTCCACATATTCTAGAAATCTCAACCCAAAAGAGTTGATCAACTGGATCAATGACATGGAGGAATACTTTGAGTATGAGGAGGTAGAAGATCCCGAGAGGTAAATTTTTCTAAGAAAAATCTAAAGGGTCATGCTAGCATATGGTGGAAGGGAGTGCAACTAGACAGAAACAAAAGAGGAAAAGAAAGGATAACAAGGTGGGAGCGGATGGTGGAGAAGTTGAAGAGATAATTTAATTCAGCTAATTACGAGTTGGATCTGCTCCAGAAAATGTTGGGTTTGAGACAATCATGTAAGTCTGTTAAAGAATATACAGAGGAGTTCTATAAGATCCTGATTAGAACAGGCCATTCTGAGGCCAACAAGGAGAAGGTAGCCCGTTATATTAATGGGTTAAGAGCAAGTATTCAAGAAGAGTTGAGTTTGGTTAGGATGACCACCATTGAATATGCTTACCAGTTTGCCTTGAAGGTAGAAGAGAAGTTGAACAAGAGGTTTGAAAGCAAACAAAGAGGAAGAGGTCATGGTGGAAGAACTGGTGGGAGAGCAAATGGAGGATGGAATGAGGACCAAAAGAAAACTAGGGATACAAGCAACAGTCAAGACCATAAGGGAGAAAATGGTTACCGTCCCCGTGAGCAGAATAATAACTAACAAAATAATTGTTACCAGAAAGGAAGAGGAAGGTCTGGACGAGGGTTTGGAAGAGGAGGATTTCATGGAACCTGTTTCCACTATGGAGAAGAAGGGCATCGAATATACGAGTGTCCACAACACCAAGGAGGAATAAATAGGAGGCTTTAAGGTAATGCCCGAGTTGCTATTGTTGATGAAGGTGTTTAATATGAGCACTCTGAAGAAGAAAAAAGAGGAAAAGTATTGATAACAAGGAGAGCCTTGCTGAATGAGGAGAAAGATCCAGATCAGAGGAAGAGCTTATTTTGCACAAGGTATAAATGTGCAGGTAAGGTCTGTAATGTTATCATAAATAATGGTAGCACAGATAACCTAGTTGTAGAAGGAATGGTTACCAAACTCTAGTTAGAGAGGAAGAGACATCCGCATCCATATCAGATTGCGTGGTTGTAGAAAGACCATAGGGCTTTTGTCAGTGAGCAGTGCTTGGTAAAATTTAATATTGGGAATTATTGTGATGAGGCCATCTGTGACATCCTACCTATGGATGCTTGCCATTTACTATTGGGAATGTTGTGGCAGTTTGATTTGTGTGCAATGCACAATGGGCATACCAACACTTACTCCCTGAAAAATAATGGAGTGCGCCATAAGCTGAAGCCCCTAAAGGAGGTGGATGAAAAGGTATGTAGTAGTGCTAGAATCTGTTTAGTTAAAGGTAGAAGGTTTTTGGATGGTTTGAAACATGAGCATATGTGCTATGCATTAGTTCCTAGAGTTAGGGAAGAAGAATGCAAAGATACCCCAGTAGAAGTCTCAGGTCTGTTAGAAGAATTTCCAGATATTATATCAGATAATGTACTAGAGGGTTTTCCACTAGTGAGAAATATCAGTCACCATATAGGTTTGGTACCAGGATCTTGTTTACCCAATAAGGTAGCCCATAGAATGACTCCTATAGAAAGTGAGGAGCTAAAAAAACAAGTCCAAAAGTTGCTAAAAAAGTGACCGATTTGAAAGAGCCTGATTCCATGTGCAGTACCTACAGTACTAGCACCAAAGAAAGATGGAGAGTGGAGAATGTGTACAGACTCACGAGCTATTAACAAGATCACCATAAAATATAGGTTCCCATTGCCAAGGATGGATGACATTATGGACTGTTTGAGTGGAGCCAAGTACTTCACAAAGATTGACTTGAAAAGTGGGTACCATCAAATTCATGTCAGAGAAGGGGATGAGTGGAAGACATCCTTCAAGACCAGAGAGGGTTTCTATGAGTGGTTGGTCATGCCATTTGGGCTAACCAATGCACCAAACACATTCATGCGGCTGATGAATGAGGTATTGAAGGAGTTTTTAGGAAAATTCATCATTGTCTATTTGGATGACATTTTAATATTTAGCAAGACCCTGGAAGAGCATCTGATGCATATCAGAAGAGTTTTTGAAAAGTTGAAGGAGGAGCAATTGTTGATTAATTTGAAGAAGTGCAATTTTGTGAAGAAGGATATAGTGTATCTGGGATTTTTTATCTCAGCTGAAGGTCTAAAAATAGACCCAAAAAATGTGAGGGCTATCATTGAATGGCCTACTCCAAGGAGCATAACTGAGGTAAGATCATTTCATGGTCTAGCAAGTTTTTACAAAAAAATTATTAGAAATTTCAGCAGTATTTGTGCACCCTAACAAAAATAATGAGAGGGGATAAGAAATAATTTAAGTGGACCTCAAGAGCAGATAAGAGCTTTGATATGTTGAAAAATAAGGTCACAGAACAACCTGTTTTAGCACTTCCAGATTTCAATAAGGTATTCTAGGTAGACTGTGATGCTAGTGGTAGTTCCATAGGAGCTGTGTTGAGTCAAGAAAGTAAACCTGTTGCTTATTTTAGTGAGAAAATCAATGATGCTAGGAAGAAGTATTTTGTATATGATCAAGAGCTTTATGCTATAGTTCAGGATCTAAAGAAGTGGAGGCATTATTTATTGCCAAAAGAGTTTGTTCTATATATTGATCATCAGGCCTTACAGTATATTAATAGCCAGGGGAAGCTAAATCAGAGGCACTTAAAGTGGGTTGAGTTTCTACAGAGTTATACCTTTGTGTTGAAGCATAGGAGTGGGAAGTCAAATAGAGTTGTAGATGCCTTAAGTATAAGGCAGTGTTTGTTGATAGAAATGAAGGTGGAAGTTGTAGGGTTTAACGAACTTAAGGGTTTGTACCCTAAAGATCGTGATTTTGCAAAATCTTGGAGGGCTTGCTTAGCACATGTTACTTTAGACAGGACTAAGTGGTTGGATTTTCTAATCCAAGATGGGATGTTGTTCAAAGGAAATAAATTATACATTCCAATGAGTTCAATGAGGGATAATCTGGTCAAGGAGAAGCACAGTGGAGGGTTGGTTGGACACTTTTGTCGAGATAAGACGATTACCCTCGTTAGTGAGAACTACTATTGGCCATAGTTGCAATAATATGTGAAGAAGTTTGTACAAAGTTGTAGAGCATGCCAAATGGCCAAGGGTGTGAGACAAAATACTGGATTATATCAGTCGTTACCTGTACTAGATAGGCCATGGGAAGACATCAACATGGATTTTGTTCTTGGCTTACCAAGGACACATAGGATGAATGACTCCATATTTGTGGTGGTTGACAGGTTTTTGAAGATGGAACATTTTATTCCCTGCTAGAAAACTAATGATGCAGTTCATGTTGTAGGGTTGTTTTTCAAAGAAGTGGTACGCCTACATGGTCTACCAAAGAGTATCATTTTCGACAGGGATACCAATTTTGTTGGGTATTTTTGGAGGACCCTATGGAAGAAATTAAAGATAGACCTAAAATTTAGTTCTGCATACCACCCACAGACTGACGGACAGAAAGAGGTGGTGAATAGAAGTTTAGATAATCTACTGAGGTGCTTGGTATGATATAAGCCCAAGGGATGGGATTTGGTTTTGCCACAAGCAAAATTTGCATACAATAATTTTGTCAATAGGAGTACTAATAAATCCCCATTCCATATTATGTATGGGAGCAGCCCAAGGAATGCTTCTAAGTTGAGAAATATGGACAGAGGGGAAAAAAATAGTGTTGAGGCTGAGGACTTTGTAGAGCACCTGAAGAGCCTGCATGATTAAGTGAAGCAACATATCAACAAGATGAACACTCAGTACAAGACAACAGCAGACCAGAAGCGATGTCTTAAGGAGTTCCAAGTGGGAGATCAATTTATGGTTCACTTGAGAAAGGAAATATTTCTTGCTAAAACCTACAACAAGTTAAAAATGAAGAAGTTTGGACCTTGTAGAGTCATAGGGAAATGAGATTCAGGGAATGCCTATGAGGTAGAATTGCCAAATGGGCTGAATATATCACCTGTGTTCAACATTTCATATTTGGAAGAATATCATGAAGGTGACAATAAGGGCAGACCAATCACAAAATTATGGATTATTCCCAAATCTACTCTAGAGATAGAAGAGGTCCTAGACACCCGTGTAGGCAAAAGCACAAGAAATAGGCAGTAAGAAAAATATTTGGTTAAGTGGAAGGGCAGGCCTCTTGAAGATTCATCTTGGTTGTCGAAGGCTGAGGTTGAACGCCTTGGTTTTCTTCCAACAACAAAGAAGTGAAGGTAACTTCTCAATTTACCCTGGGTGTCTGATGCAGGAGCATCCAATGGTGTAAAACTGATCTTGCATCACCCAAAAAAAGATTGTAATTGTTTAATTTTGTAAAACTAGTTTTTCTTGCAGGAGATTTTTAAAGGTCTTAGAGGTCGAATTTGAGGATTTTAGGCTAGATGCAAGCTTTGGAACTAGGAACTAAGGGTCAACTTTCTTAGCTTGTTTCATGCCATTTTTGAAAATATGCTGTAATAGTCAATCATGTCAACGAGCGCGAAGTTATGACCTCTGTAAATTGCCCCAAATTTCAAGTTTTAGGTGGGAAAAAATGGGAAAATAGGGCATAAGTAGGAATTTTTGAAATTGTAAAATGTCTCTTCTTTTGGGATCCTCATTTTTAGCATGAAAGTAATGGAAAGCTTTGGCTTCTTTTAGCATTTCTGGTTTTTAGTGGATTGTAGGTGTTTTTTTTTTTCAACTCTACTTCAAGTGGTATCAGAGCAAGAGTTTCTGAGTATGTAAATAAAGTGCCAAACGTGAGGCAGTTTACACCAGGATCTATGGTTAGGGTTTGTGGGAGAAGTGAGCATAATGCTTCCAAAAGAAACCGTGGTGGTGGGAGAAATATGGTGCCAAAAAAATATTTTAGATCTTTGTAGAGGTAAGTTCAAGCTCTGCAAGAGGAGCTGCGTAGAGGGTTTGAGCCAAGGAGAGAAGAAGAGAGTGAAGATGAAGTTGAAGAAGAAGAGGCCCAGTTTGAAGAAGAAGAAGAAGAGGTAGTAGATCCTGCACAAGCCAGATTGTATAAGGCCATATCACAGATTGGAAAAAGACCAAAGTTTGATGTCTCCACATATTCTAGAAATCTCAACCCAAAAGAGTTGATCGACTGGATCAATGACATGGAGGAATACTTCGAGTATGAGGATGTAGAAGATCCCGAGAGGGTCAAGTTTACTAAGACCAATTTGAAGGGTCATGCTAGTATATGGTGGAAGGGAGTGCAACTAGACAGAAATAAAAGAGGAAAAGAAAGGATAACAAGGTGGGAGCAGATGGTGGAGAAGTTGAAGAGATAATTTATTCCAACTGATTACGAGTTGGATCTGCTCAAGAAAATGCAAGGTTTGAGACAATCAAGTCAGTATGTCAAAGAATATACAGAAGAAGATCCTAATTAGAACAAGCCATTCTGAGGCTAACAAGGAGAAGGTAGCCCATTATATTAATGGGTTAAGAGCAAGTATTCAAGAAGAGTTGAGTTTGGTCAGGATGACCACTATTGAAGATGCTTACCAGTTTGCCTTGAATGTAGAAGATAAGTTGAACAAGAGGTTTGAAAGCAAACAGAGAGGAATAGATCATGGTGGAAGAATTGGTGGGAGAGCAAATGGAGGATGGAATGAGGACCAAAAGAAAACTAGGGATACAAGCAACAGTCAAGACCATAAGGGAGAAAATGGTTACTGTCCTCGTGAGCAGAATAATAACTACCAAAATAATGGTTACCGGAGAGGAAGAGGAAGGTCTGGACAAGGGTTTGGAAGAGGAGGATTTCGTGGAACCTTTTTCCACTGTGGAGAAGAAGGACATCAAGCATAGGAGTGTCCACAACACCAAGGAGGAACAAATAGGAGGCTTGAAGGTATGCCTGAGCTGATATTGTTGATGAAGGTGTTGAATCTGAGCACTCTGAAGAAGAAGAAAGAGGAGAAGTACTGATAACAAGGAGAGCCTTGCTAAATGAGGAGAAAGATCCAGATCAAAGGAAGAGCTTATTTTGCACAAGGTGTAAATGTGCGGGTAAGGTCTGTAATGTTATCATAGATAATGGTAGCACGAATAACATAGTTGCATAAGTAATGGTTACCAAACTCTAGTTAGAGAGGAAGAGACACCCGCATCCATATCATATTGTGTGGTTGTAGAAGGACCATAGGGCTTTGGTCAGTGAGCAGTGCTTGGTAAAATTTAATATTGGGAATTATTGTGATGAGGTCCTATGTGACATCCTACTTATGGATGCTTGCCATTTTCTATTGGGAAGGCCATGGTAGTTTGATCGATGTGCAATGCATGATGGGCATGCCAACACTTACTCCTTGACAAAGAATGGAGTGTGCCATAAGCTGAAGCCCTTAAAGGAGGTGGACGAAAAGGTATGTAGTAGTGCCAAAAACTGTTTAGTTGAAGGTAGAAGGTTTTTGGATGGTTTGAAACATGAGCATATGTGCTATGCATTAATTCCTAGAGTTAGGGAATAAGAATGCAAAAATACACTAGTAGAAGTCTCAGATCTATTAGAAGAATTTCTAGATATTATATCAGATAATGTACCAGAGGGTTTTCCACCAGTGAGAAAGATCAGTCACCATATAGGTTTGGTACCAGGATCTTGTTTACCCAATAAGGTAGCCCATAGAATGACTCCTATAGAAAGTGAGGAGCTAAACAAACAAGTCCAAGAGTTGCTAAAAAAGTGACTGATTTGAAAGAGCCTGAGTCCATGTGCAGTACCTACAGTACTAGCACCAAAGAAATATGAAGAGTGGAGAATGTGTACAGACTCACGAGCTATTAACAAGATCACCATAAAATATAGGTTCCCATTGCCAAGGATGGATGACATTATGGACTGTTTGAGTGGAGCCAAGTACTTTGCACAGATTGACCTGAAAAGTGGGTACCATAAAATTCATGTCAGAGAAGGGGACGAGTGGAAGACATCCTTCAAGACCAGAGAGGGTTTCTATGAGTGGTTGGTCATGCCATTTGGGCTAACCAATGCACCAAACACATTCATGCGGCTGATGAATGAGGTATTGAAGGACTTTTTAGTAAAATTCGTCATTGTCTATTTGGATGACATTTTAATATTTAGCAAGACCCTAGAAGAGCATCTGATGCATATCAGAAGAGTTTTTGAGAAGTTTAAGGAGGAGCAATTGCTGATTAATTTGAAGAAGTGCAGTTTTGTGAAGAAGGATATAGTGTATCCGGGATTTGCTATCTTAGCTGAAGGTCTAAAAATAGACCTAGAAAAGGTGAGGGCTATCATTGAATGGCCTACTCCAAGGAGCATAACTGAGGTAAGATCATTTCATGGTCTAGAAAGTTTTTACAAAAAAACTAATAGAAATTTCAGCAGTATTTGTGCACCCCTAACAGAAATAATGAGAGGGGATAAGAAAGAATTTAAGTAGACCTCAGGAGCAGATAAGAGCTTTGATATGTTGAAAAATGTCAAAGAACAACCTGTTTTAGCACTTCCAAATTTCAATAAGGTATTCTAGGTAGACTGTGATGCTAGTGGTAGTGCCATAGGAGTCGTGTTGAGTCAAAAAAGTAAACCTGTTGCTTATTTTAGTGAGAAAATCAATTATGCTAGGAAGAAGTATTTTGTATATGATCAGGAGTTTTATGCTATAGTTCAGGCTCTAAATAAGTGGAGGCATTATTTATTTCCAAAATAGTTTGTTCTATATACTGATCATTAGGCCTTACAGTTTATTAATAGCCAAGGGAAGCTAAATCAGAGGCACGTAAAGTGGGTTGAGTTTCTACAAAGTTATACCTTTGTGTTGAGGCAGAGGAGTGGGAATTCAAATAGAGTTGTAGATGCCTTAAGTAGAAGGCAGTTTTTGTTGACATAAATGAAGGTGGAAGTTGTAGGGTTTGACGAACTTAAGGGTTTATACCCTGAAGATCCTAATTTTGCATAATCTTGGAGGGCTTGCTTAGCACCTGTTACTTTAGACAGGACTAAGTGGTGGATTTTATAATCCAATATGGGATGTTGTTCAAAGAAAATAAATTATGCATTCCAATGAGTTCAATGAGGGAGAATCTGGTCAAGGAGAAGCACAGTGGAGGGTTGGCTGGACAATTTGGTCGAGATAAGACCATTGCCCTCGTTAGTGAGAACTACTATTGGCCACTGTTGCAACAAGATGTGAAGAAGTTTGCACAAAATTGCAGAGTATGCCATATGGCCAAGGGTTTGAGATAGAACACTGGATTATATCAGTCGTTACCTGTACCAGATAGGCCATGGGAGGACATCAACATGGATTTTTTTCTTGGCTTACCAAGGACACAGAGGATGAATGACTCCATATTTGTGGTGGTTGATAGGTTTTTGAATATAGCACATTTTATTCCCTGCTAGAAAATTAATGATGTAGTTCATGTTGCAGGGTTGTTTTTCAAAGAGGTGGTACACCTAAATGGTCTACCAAAGAGTATCATTTTCGACAGGGATACCAAGTTTGTTGGGTATTTTTGGAGGACCCTATGGAAGAAATTGAAGACATACCTAAAATTTAGTTTTGCATACCACCCATAGACTGACGGACAGATAGAGGTGGTGAATAGAAGTTTGGGCAATCTACTAAGGTGCTTGGTAGGAGATAAGCCCAAGGGATGGGATTTAGTTTTGCCACAGGAAAAATTTGCATACAATAATTCTGTCAATAGGAGTACTAATAAATCCCCATTCCATATTGTGTATGGGAGCAACCCAAGGAATGCTTTCGAGTTGAGAAATATGGATAGAGGGTAAAAGAGTAGTGTTGAGTTTGAGGACTTTGTAGAGCACCTGAAGAGCCTGCATGATGAAGTGAAGCAACATATCAACAAGATGAACACTCAATACAATACAAGAGCAGACCAAAAGCGACGACTTAAGGAATTCCAAGTGGGATATCAAGTTATGGTTCACTTGAGAAAGGAAAGATTTCTTGCTAAAACCTACAACAATTTAAAAATGAAGAATTTTGTACCATGTAGAGTCATAGGAAAATGAGATTCAGGGAATGCCTATGAGGTAGAATTGCCAAGTGGGTTGAATATATCACTTGTGTTCAAAATTTTAGATTTGGCAGAATATCATGAAGGTGATAATAATGGCGGACCAGTCACAGAATTATGGAGTATTCCCACATCTACTCCAGAGATAGAAGATATAGAAGAGGTCCTAGATACCCATGTAGTCAAAAGCACAAGAAATAGGCAGTATGCAGAATATTTGGTTAAGTGGAAGGGCAGGCCTGTTAAAGATTCATCTTGGTTGTCGAAGGCTGAGGTTGAATGCCTTGGTTTTCTTCCAAAAACAAATAAGTGAAGGTCACTTCTCAATTTACCCTGGGTGTCTGATGCAGTAGCATCCAATGGTGTAAAATTGATCTTGCATCACCCAAAAAAGGATTGTAATTGTTTAATTTTGTAAAACTAGTAAAACTAGTTTTTCTTGCAGGAGATTTTTAAAGGTCTTAGAGGTCAAATTTGAGGATTTTTGGCTAGACATAAGCATTGAAGAAAAGAGCCAAGGGTAGCCTCGCTTAGCTTGTTTCATGTCATTTTTAAAAATATGTTGTAATAGTAAATCGGGTCAACGAGCGCGAAGTTATGACCTCCGCAAGTTGCCCCAAATTTCAAATTTGAAATTTCAAGTTTTAGGTGGGAAAAAATGGGAAAATAGGGCATAAGTAGGAATTTTTGAAATTGTAAAATGACTCTTATTTTGGGATCCTCATTTTTAACATGAAATTAATGGAAAGCTTCGGCTCCTTTTAGCATTTCTGGTTTTCAGTGGATTGTATGTGTTTTTTTTTTACAACTCTACTTCAAGTGGTATTAGAGAAAGAGTTCCTGAGTGTGTAAATAGAGCGACGAACATGAGGCTGTTTACACCAGGATATATGGTTAGGGTTTGTGAGAGAAGTGAGCAGAATGCCTCCATGAAGAAACCATGGTGGTGGGAGAAATATGGTGCCAGAAGAATATTTCAGATATTTGCAGAGGTAAGTTCAAGCTCTGTAAGAGGAGCTGCGTAGAGGGTTTGAGCCAAGGAGAGAAGAAGAAAGTGAATATGAAGTTGAAGAAGAAGAGGCCTGGTTTGAAGAAGAAGAAGAAGAGGTAGTAGATCGTACACAATCCAAATTGTATAAGGCCATATCATAGATTGGAAAGAGACCAAAGTTTGATGTCTCCACATATTCTAGAAATCTCAACCCAAAAGAGTTGATCGACTGGATCAATGACATGGAGGAATACTTCGAGTATGAGGAGGTAGAATATCCCAAGAAGGTCAAGTTTTCTAAGACCAAGCTGAAGGATCATGCTAACATATGGTGGAAGGAAGTGCAACTAGATAGAAATAAAAGAGGAAAAGAAAGGATAACAAGGTGGGAGCGGATGGTGGAGAAGTTGAAGAGATAATTTATTCCAACTGATTACGAGTTGGATCTTCTCAAGACAATGTAGGATTTGAGACAATCAAGTAATTCTATCAAAGAATATACAGAGGAGTTCTATAAGATCTTGATTATAATAGGCCATTATGAGGCCAACAAGGAGAAGGTATCCCGTTATATTAATGGGTTAAGAGCAAGTATTCAAGAAGAGTTGAGTTTGGTCAGGATGACCACCATTGAAGATGCTTACCAGTTTGCCTTGAAGGTAGAAGAGAAGTTGAACAAGAGGTTTTAAAGCAAATAGAGAGGAAGAGGTCATGGTGGAAGAACTGGTGGGAGAGCAAATGGAGGATGGAATGAGGACCAAAAGAAAACTAGGGATACAAGCAACAGTCAAGACCATAAGGGAGAAAATGCTTATTGTCCCCGTGAGTAGAAAAATAACTACCAAAATAATGGTTACCAGAGAGGAAGAGGAAGGTCTGGATGAGGGTTTGGAAGAGGAGGAATTCATGAAACCTATTTCCACTTTGGAGAAGAAGGACATCAAGCATACAAGTTTCCACGACACCAAGGAGCAACAAATAGGAGGCTTGAAGGAAATGCCCGAGTTGCTATTGTTGATGAAGGTGTTGAATCTGAGAACTCTGAAGAAGCAAAAAAAGGAGAAGTACTAATAACAATGAGAGCCTTGTTGAATGAGGAGAAATATCTAGATTAGAGGAAGAGCTTATTTTGCACAAGGTGTAAATGTGAAGGTAAGGTCTGTAATGTTATCATAGATAATGGTAGCATGGATAACCTAGTTGCAGAAGGAATGGTTACCAAATTGCAGTTAGAGAGGAAGAGACACCCGCATCCATATTGGATTGCATGGTTGTAGAAGGACCATAGGGCTTTGGTCAATGAGCAGTGCTTGGTAAAATTTAATATTGGGAATTACTATGATGAGGTCCTGTGTGGCATCCTGCCTGTGGATTCTTGCCATTTGCTATTGGGAAGGCCATGGTAGTTTGATCGATGTGCAATGCATGATGGACGTGCCAACACTTACTCCTTGACAAAGAATGGAGTGCGCCATAAGCTGAAGCCCCTAAAGGAGGTGGACAAAAAGGTATGTAGTAGTGCCAAAATCTATTTAGTTGAATGTAAAAGGTTTTTGGATGGTTTGAAACATGAGCATATATGCTATGCATTAATTCCTAGAGTTAGGGAATAAGAATGCAAAGATACCCAAGTAGAAGTCTCAAGTCTGTTAGAAGAATTTATAGATATTATATCAGATAATGTATTGGAGGTTTTCCACCAGTGAGAAAGATCAGTCACAATATAGGTTTGTTACCAGGATCTTGTTTACCCAATAAGGCAGCACATAGAATGACTCCTATAGAAAGTGAGGAGCTAAACAGACAAGTCCAAGAGTTGCCAAAAAAAGGACTGATTCGGGAGAGCCTGAGTCCATGTGTAGTACCTACAGTATTAGCACCAAATAAATATGGAGAGTGGAGAATGTGTACAGACTCCTGAGCTATTAACAAGATCACCATAAAATATAGGTTCCCATTGCCAAGGATGGATGACATTATGGACAGTTTGAGTGGAGCCAAGTACTTCACAAAGATTGACCTGAAGAGTGGATACCATAAAATTTGTGTCAGAGAATGAGATGAGTGGAAGATAACCTTCAAGACCAGAGAGGTTTTGTATGAGTGGTTAGTCATGCCATTTGGTCTAACCAATGCACCAAGCACATTCATGTGGCTGATGAATGAGGTACTGAAGGAGTTTTTAGGAAAATTCGTCATTGTCTATTTGGATGACATTTTAATATTTAGAAAGACCATGGAAGAGCATCTGATGCATATCAAAAGAGTTTTTGAGAATTTGAAGGAGGAGCAATTGTTGATTAATTTGAAGAAGTGCAGTTTTGTGAAGGAGTTAGTGTATCTAGGATTTGTTATCTCAACTAAAGGTCTAAAAATGGACCCAAAAAAGGTGAGGGCTATCATTGAATGGCCTACTCCAAGGAGCATAACTGAGGTAAGATCATTTCATGGTCTAGAAAGTTTTTACAAAAAAATTAATAGAAATTTCAGCAGTATTTGTGCACCCCTAACAGAAATAATGAGAGGGGATAAGAAAGAATTTAAGTAGACCTCAGGAGCAGATAAGAGCTTTGATATGTTGAAAAATTTCATAGAACAACCTATTTTAGCACTTCCAAATTTCAATAAGGTATTCCAGGTAGACTGTGATGCTAGTGGTAGTGCCATAGAAGCTATGTTGAGTCAAGAAAGTAAACCTGTTGCTTATTTTAGTGAGAAACTCAATGATGGTAGGAAGAAGTATTTTGTATATGATCAGGAATTTTATGCTATAGTTCAGGATCTAAAGAAGTGGAGGCATTATTTATTGCCAAAATATTTTGTTCTATATACTAATCATCAGGCCTTATAGTATATTAATAGCCAAGGGAATCTAAATCAGAGGCACTTAAAGTGGGTTGAGTTTCTACAGAGTTATACCTTTGTGTTGAAGCATAGGAGTGGGAAGTCAAATAGAGTTGCAGATGCCTTAAGTAGAAGGCAGTGTTTGTTGACAAAAATGAAGGTGGAATTTGTAGGGTTTGATGAACTTAAGGGTTTGTACCCTAAAGATCCTGATTTTGTAGAAGCTTGGAGGGCTTGCTTAGCACATGTTACTTTAGACAGGACTAAGTGGTTGGATTTTCTAATCCAAGATGGGATGTTGTTCAGAGGAAATAAATTATGCATTCCAAGGAGTTCAATGAGGGAGAATTTGTTCAAGGAGAAGCACAGTGGAGGGTTGGCTAGACAGTTTTGTCGAGATAAGACCATTGCCCTCGTTAGTGAGAACTACTATTGGCCACAGTTGTAGCAAGATGTGAAGAAGTTTGTACAGAGTTGCAGAGTATGCCAGATGGCCAAGGGTGTGAGACAGAACATTGGATTATATCGGTCGTTACTGTACTCGGATAGGCCATGGGAGGACATCAACATGGATTTTGTCCTTGGCTTACAAAGGACACAGAGGATGAATGGCTCCATATTTGTGGTGGTTGACAGGTTTTTGAAGATGGCACATTTTATTCCCTGCTAGAAAACTAATGATGTAGTTCATGTTGTAGGGTTGCTTTTCAAAGAGGTGGTACGCCTACATGGTCTACCAAAGAGTATAATTTCTGATAGGGATACCAAGTTTGTTGGGTATTTCTAGAGGACCCTATGGAAGAAATTGAAGACAGACCTAAAATTTAGTTCTATATACCACCCACAGACTGACTGACAGATAAAGGTGGTGAATAGAATTTTGGGCAATCTACTGAGGTGCTTGGTAGGAGATAAGCCCAAGGGATGGGATTTGGTTTTTCCACAGGCAGAATTTGCATAAAATAATTCTGTCAATAGGAGTACTAATAAATCCCCATTCCATATTGTGTATGGGAGCAACCCAAGGAATGCTTCTGAGTTGAGAAATATGGACAAAGGGGAAAAGAGTAGTGTTGAGGCTGAGGACTTTGTAGAGCACCTAAAGAGCCTGCATGATGAAGTGAAGAAACATATCAACAAGATGAACACTCAGTACAAGACAAGAGTAGACCAGAAGTGACGACTTAAGGAGTTCCAAGTGGGAGATCAAGTTATGGTTCACTTGAGAAAGGAAATATTTCTTGCTAAAACCTACAACAAGTTAAAAATGAAGAAGTTTGGACCATGCAGAGTCATAGGAAAATGAGATTCAGGGAATGCCTATGAGGTAGAATTGCCAAGTGGGCTGAATATATTACCTATGTTCAATATTTCAGATTTGGCAGAATATCATGAACGTGACAATAATGGCAGACCAGTCGTAGAATTATGGAGTATTCCCACATCTACTCCAGATATAGAAGAGATAGAAGATGTCCTAGATATCCATGTAGGAAAAAGCACAAGAAATAGGCAGTATGCAGAATATCTGGTTAAGTGGAAGGGTAGGCCTGTTGAAGATTCATCTTGGTTGTCGAAGGCTGAGGTTGAACGCCTTGGTTTTCTTCCAACAACAAAGAAGTGAAGGTCACTTCTCAAAACCTGGGTGTCTAATGCAGGAACATCCAATGGTGTAAATTGATCTTACATCACCCAAAAAAGGATTGTAATTGTTTAATTTTGTAAAACTAGTAAAAACTAGTAAAATTATTTTTCTTGCAGGAGATTTTTAAAGGTCTTAGAGGTCAAATTTGAGGATTTTCGGCTAGACGTGAGCCTTGGCGCTAAGATCTAAGGTCACCTTGCTTAGCTTGTTTCATGTCATTTCCAAAAATATGCTATAATAGTCAATCGGGTCAACGAGCGCAAAGTTATGACCTCCGCAAGTTGCCCCAAATTTCAAATTTGAAATTTCAAGTTTTAGGTGGGTAAAAAGAGGAAAATAGGGCATAAGTAGGAATTTTTGAAATTGTAAAACGAATCTTCTTTTGGGATCCTCATTTTTAGCATGAAATTAATGGAAAGATTTGGCTCCTTTTAGCATTTCTAGTTTTCAGTGGATTGTAGGTGTTTTTGTTTTTGCAACTCTTCTTTAGAACCTTTGCATATGAAAAAAAACCTTTTAGTTTTTCAAATTATAGGGCAACATTCTAAAGATCCATGGACATTGTTTTTGCAAGTTTGGTAGATAAATTATACTCATATACCTAGATGATTTAATTATTTTTTCTAAAGAAAGGAGTAAATATACTGAAAATCTAGAGTTAGTCTTTAAGATACATAGAGAGTATTGAATTTCACTAAATACAAAGAAGTATTAGGGCACATTCTGTTTAAGGATATCCTAGCAATAGACCCTAATAGAAAAAATAAATAAAAATTACCCTTACCCACCTACATCACCAATAACCAAGATGTTAAATAAATATGATAACCTTGTATGGACCAATAAAGACAAGAGCTATTTTCAAGATGTAAAGGATGTGTGTACATAGGCCTTAGTCCTCATCAATCCAAACTTTTTGAGGATTTCAGGCTATATGTGTTTGGTATAAATGAATTTATTATAGTTCTGACTCATAAGGATGATAGATAATAAGATCATCTAATATCCTTCATGATTCAATTACATAATTATGAGAAAAGGTATAATTTCATAGAAAAGTAGGTGCATGCCTTGATGAAATCCCAAAGGAAGTTCATGTATAACCTATCTCAAAGTAATATCATTGTCTTTGTAGTGCATATAAATGTCAAATACATTGTATTAAAAGGTGAATTGGAGAAATATAGAGTAGTTTGGATAAATAAGATTCAATAATTTAACTTAGATACCAAACCCACCAAACTAATTAGAAAATAGGGCCTTATATGAAAACCTTACTATGTCAGCTCCCAAAGATCAAGTTGTATTAGTAAAAGAAATTGAACCTAATGATAAACTAGGATGGATGAGAGACATTAGAATATACATGATATTGGGAAATTAATGCCTAAAAAATGGCTAGATTTAGATAAAAGGAAATGCACTACACCTAGATGAATAATATATATATATTTTAAATGATACAATGGATTTTTTTATAATGTGTTGATTACGAAAGGATAATTTACCTAATCCTGGAGTACCATGATGAGGGAGGACACTACTCAAACTACAACCCATCAAATATTAAGGTAGTATGTTTTTGGTCTACTATCTTTAATGACTACTTCTAATGGATTAAGGAATGCAAAGCTTACTACATTTTCATGAGTAAGAGAAGGAAAATAAAAATGCCCTTAAATCCCATCATCATTACTAAATATTTTCAATAATGAGGCATGGGTTTTATTAGTAATATCAATATCTTATCAAGCATAATAAATGGATGGATTCTAACCGGCATTGTTTACTTCACTAGGTGGATTGAAGTAGTGTTGATAAATTCTATGAACTAAGAAGCCATTATCTATATTTTTAAGGACATCTTCACTAGATTTAAGACTCCTTCTATATCCATAGCCTTTACATGGTTCTAGGTAATGAAGTTTGCACTAGAGTATGTCTTTCAGTTAAAGAAGACATCCAATTATTACCCTCAAGGCAACAACTTGGTTGAATCCTTGAATAAGAATATTGTAAGAATATTGAAAAAGACAATAACCAAGTCATAAAGGGATTGACACACCAAACTAAAGAAAGCATTATGGGCACATAACAACCATCACCTTACAAACTTATCTATAAAAAAATATCAATTTTGCCTATCAATCTAGAACTATCTTCTTTCCAATATCTAAATATCCTAACAATTGGAACTTGAATACATAGATGTTGAACTGATATATAGACCAATAAATTTCTTACTATATCTACAAGAGGAAAGATACAAGGTCCTTAAAAGTTTTATGCAACATCACATAACAATAAAAAACATTTTGACAAGAGAGCACTAAATTTCACTACAAACAATGTGACTTAGTGTTCAAATAGGGTATGAATAGAGAAAAGCCTAAAAGCCAATAGGAATTTTAATTCACGCTAGAGTGGGCCATATCAGATCCCTTGAATCATAAGGCCAAATCCATATAATTTTATGACCATAAATAGGTCACACTTATTTTTTGTTAATGGGCAACACCTAAGACCTATCTAGGAGTTCAAAAGAAAAGACAAATATAAATATGTAAATAATATATTTTCCATTTCCTCTATCTATTATTTCCCACTTCTACAATCCTTTTATTTTCTTTGGCTATTATTTTATGCT
Source organism: Wollemia nobilis (assembly GCA_028583015.1). NCBI lineage: Eukaryota > Viridiplantae > Streptophyta > Pinopsida > Araucariales > Araucariaceae > Wollemia > Wollemia nobilis. The sequence goes on along the minus strand of JAQPPZ010011229.1, from coordinate 29,089 downwards.
TCTATTTTCCTTTTCCAAAAGAAGAAGATAGTTGAAAAAAATAAAAAATACAAAAAAAATGAGAAAGGAGAAAAAGAAATAAAACTTCCTAAGTTCATGTGAAAACCTTGAGAACGACATTTGAATATTTCCTTTTTCTTCTTTCCTTTTCTTCCTAATGCAAAATATTTACCTTGTCAAAATCTAATTTTCTTTCCCCAAGTTTCACATTTTGGAGCTAATCACTCTAAATCACAAAGTAAATCTCTTTGTTAAAAAAAATACAAATTAGTTTACTTTAGAGTTGACCTTCTATAAATAAAATTAAAGGTAGGGTCATAAAGGTAGAGAAGCGTTAAAACCTTTTTACCTTATGTTCTACAACATAAATAAAAAATTAACACTATAAGCCATAGAAAATCACTATAGCTTGTTGTTTATCCCCTATTGCATTTAGAGTTTTATCCCCACCTTGGTGCTTAGTCCCTTAGTTGACCAAGTGGAATTACTTACAATAACGATTCCTACCCACCATAGGCACATAAGTTGTCTATGTTTTATTTATAGGTATACATGTTAGAGACTATAGACCCATTATTTTTATTGAGCAATTATTTTATGTGATTAAGGATAGGTCATGTTCCTAAAGGTCACCAATACAATGCCCTGTGGTAATCTTCCCCTATTCAAATCAACCTCTTGAATCCATTAAAAATGAAAACATCATCCATGCTCCCATGCCATTTCCAAGTGCATTGCGATAGTGACTTAGAAAAGAAAAATGGGAGGTAATTTTTTTCTATGTGCTATCTTAGGTAGTGATTTTCCCTACAATGAGTGAATCACACTATACCAAGATTTAAATTTTATCTAAGTCCTTAAAATTCAATTTGCTCCTCTAAGGCTAAATGATTTACCCAATTTGACTAAAAATAATTTTTTTTCCAAGACCCATCCATTGAGCACTTCACTCATACATATGGAGCAATTTGTTCCATATCATTGAGTGAATCACTCCCCATTTCAAGACTTAGATTTTTTTAAAATTTTATCAAAAGCAACTAAATCCCACCACAAACAATCATAGAGAGGCCAACCTAATAACAATGTTTGCTATTATATCACTTCTCTAATGACTACTCCTATTCAACCCTTCAAGATTTAAATATCAACAACTCAAGCCAAGTCATCCAAGGAAAAATCAAAGGAAAGGCTGAGAAGAAGCCTCCCCTCTACTAAAGAGGTCTAAAGAATTGCTTGATAAACTTTATAGGGAGGTTGAAGAAGTGAAGTACAAGCACTCACCTACTAAGATAATAAAGTATATATAAAGGACATAACTTGAGGTTGGAAAAAAATTCTTAGACCATCAACGAAGTATGGACATTGGGCTTGGCCTTGAATTTGGTGTCCCAAGTCTAAAATTTACTAGAGCTAGTCAAGGACTAAGTTGAAAGGTATGATTTTAAAGGAACATATGATCCCCTCAATAGAAGGAGAAAATTTTTTATATCAAGGGTATGATGGACACAATGGATGATCCAACCATATGGGTGACATACAATCCTAAGGTACAAAATAATTATTACTCTAAGTATGACTTTCACTAATGGAGAGAATTTCTTGTGCTTCATCTAAAGGATCCAAACGAGGCCATAGAATTCAACATCCCTTTGAAGCTAGATCTATTCAAAGATGATATCCAAATGATGTTATACAATATAGCTATATTATTAGAAGACATGACTAATAAGAAGGTTTATGAATATCACATAGAAGTCTTAGATGCAATCAAAAACTACCTTGACCACTCTCAGATGATAGACGGTGCAAAGTATATTATTGACTAGATGAATAAGCAATTTAGAGCTTTCAAAAATATAAGAAATTTCACTTATACATCCTACTTGGTCAAGCTTATTTTTAACCAAAATAAGGAGTGGTTTTCCTCACTTTAGCTAAAGTAAGTGGGGTGTAATAACAAACCTCTTCTTATTATAGAATATACAAATGTGCCTTTCCAAGGAGAGAGAAAACTTCCTATCACTTGTATGAAAATGCATCACTTGATCATGTTGATGTTGGCTTTTTAAACCTTATACTACCACAAAATATCACAAGTTATCTCAACAATATCACATAGGTCCCCAAATATAAAATATTCACAATAATAAATGTCAAATAATGATAATATGAGCAAATTAATATGTATACCAAGGCTTATAATAAATAGAAAAACATTTATTTATATATTGAAATATTAATGCAAATAGGTTGAATCATTCATGTACTATGCATGAAGAATGACTTACAATATTAATTGCTCAAAATGTATACAAGGTTTATTACTCCTATTTCTATTATAACTTTGAATTATCAAATAATTGATTCTTTTCATAATTTCATTTCTATGGAGAATTATCTCCATAATATAGAAATAATAATGTGACTCTTTAGATACTTGACTATTGCTCTCCATATGCCAAGTCTCATGACTCTTGGCTTCTCATCTTACCACTTGTATACAAGATCAACACTTGACTCTACAACACTTGGACATATCTACAAGACTCTTGGACTCCTAATCTAGGACACTTGTGCACATTCATTCAACCTACAGTTGCACTCTAACTTACATGACACTTGTGCATTTCCTAGACTTTACATCTATACATGAAACTTGTGCATTTCCTACACATTTACACTTACACAAAAGGGGAAACATAAATCACACTCTAAAATATTGACTCAACCCTAATATATTATTTACAAATGTAACATGAAGGTACCATGGGGGTACATTAGCATGTACCAAATAATGTAATATTCTCCAACACACCCATGTATTACATTATTTGGTTATTGAAGACTTTAGTCTTAAATATTGGTCTTGGTCTTTGTCTTCAATATTCAAGTAATATTGCACTATTCTTGAACTTTTGATTGATATTTATCTTCAACTTCTTTGAGTTTAGATTTGTGTTCTTCTTTGTCTTTCTTTTTTAGATTCTTTGATTCTTTAGTCTTTGTATCTTCTTGCTCTGGATTATGAACTACTTGAACTCCTTTGTTGGCATAAGGTTCATGTGCATGAATAGTTTGAATTTCTTTATTTTTATCCTTAGAATCAATCGATTCTTTCTTTTCCTGATTTTGTATAGTAACTTTTGAACATTCACTTAGAGCACCATAAAAAAATTTTGAATTAGATGAACTTGGAATGTCAATATTCCATGAAGAATGAAATATCATTTTTAGAGATGATTCACTTGATTCATTTGTATCAATCTCTATTTTCTTCTTTAGAGTTTCAATCAACTCTTTTTGTTTCAAATTTTCATCTTTATAAAGCTTGAGTGAAAGCAATGACATATACATTATGCTATCTATGTCCAAAGGTATCATAATATCATATTTTGCATTATCAACTGCTTCAACAAGTTTTGAATGTAAATAGTATTCAAATTTCTCAAAACTTTCATCCATGGCTTCTCTATAGATGAATTGTAATACCATATCTATCTTACCTTTAGATTTTTCAATCAAATTCTTAATACCAAATTTTATAACTTCTACTCTTTCCTTTTTTATTATAGACTTCATATTTATTTCCATAATGATCAAAGTTTATAAGTTGATTCCTTTATAAGTGGAAGAAGATATATGTATGCAAAGTGTTTCCCTTTGAAGTAGTAATCCTTATGACTCCCTAATTTAAAAAATAATTTAAATATAACACTTTGCAAATTCTAATTTTTCTAAACCTTTGATGTTGAAAACCTTTTAACTTCCAAATATTTTAATTTGTAAAAATTAAAAAACTTTTCTAATATTTTAATTTCAATCTTATACCTTTTAAAAAACCTTCAAAAATTAATAATCAAATTGATTAATTAATGTAGAAACCTTATACTCCAAATATTTAAAAATTAAAAATAAACTAACCCTTATTATAATTGAAGCCTACTTATAACTCTTTTATTAAAAATAAACTTGTAAAACCTTATTACTCCAAATAATTCTAATCAATAATAATTTTCAATAACCTTAGGTTGGTTTACTTGTGAATTGTGCTCGATGAATCGTGCTTACTTGCTTACTCAACGACGTATTGCACTCTGCTAGCTCTTCATTGGTATTAACATGTTCATACTTCTTTCTAGATACATTCCTTTATTTAAAAGAATCTAAATTTGAATGTTTTAAATCTCCAAGTTTGTATCCAAACGTTTGCTTATTTGCATATCTTACATTCTAAGTCTATGAATCTGAAGTCAAAAGTTTTTAAATATCCACGTGTCCTTTTGCATGGATGAGCAAATCAAAAAAATATTACATTAGCAATAATTTCTAATGCAGGTTGTTCGACCTCAAACATCCTCATCCTCCTTATATGCTTGTTGTTTCCTTCTTAGATGTTTTTTGTTTCCTCTTTTGATGCTTGTTGGCTCCTCCTTAGATGCTTGTTGGTTGCACCTTAGATGCTTGATGGTCACACCTTAGATGCTTGTTGGTTGCACCTTGATTTCATCTTAGGCACTAGTTGCTTGTTGGTTTCAACTTAGGCATTAGTTCCCAGATATTTGCACCTTGGTCATAGGATTTCCTTGGAAAGTTCTAGCATTGCTATTGTTAATCCATTGGTTTCTTTTTAATTGACTATTATCCTAACCTATCATCTCACTATGCTAAAATTTGAGCTTGTAGATTGCAAAAACACAGCATATATAAGTGTAAAGGCATTGTAGTCAACTACAACTGCTCTGTTTGATGAATGGATTCTATAACAACTTTTGGATTTGCAATATATTTTATTTTATTTGGACTTTATTTCTTTTGTTTATTGTATGCTACCTAAGTGGCCAAATGACTATTCTACTGTCATCTTCTTAAAGTGGTTGAATGGATAATTATTTAGTTGTCTTCTTGAGGTGCCTGAATAGACTTGTTCTTCAACAATATGGGCCTTTTATTTTTTATATAGACCTCTTTATTTTTTGCATGTGCCTTTTACTTTTTCTATATGATCTCTTAGATATTTTATTTACTATATGGGCCTTTTAGATCTCTTTTCAAAAATACTGGCCTACTTTCTTCAATATAAGTTTCTTTGGCCTTTAATTCAATATAGGCTTCTCTAGCCTTCTTTTATTCAATGTGATATTCTCTATTACAAAAAATGCCTACCTTGAAAAACCTTCTTCAAAAAATGATCCATGACAAAGATTGAAATGATATGTAGATATATTTAGGCAACCTAGTTCTTCAATGTATTCCTTTTTTTTGCTTTGTAATATTAATCCTTCTTCAAATATGTCAAGGTCAATATGACTTTATTCTTCTCTTATTTTTCTACTTTCTTTTAGTTTTTAATTCAATGCTTGAAGCTATACAAAGCAACCTCTATATGTTGATTTATCCTTATTCAATACTGCTATTACTTTATCAATGTGGATAATGACTCCACTCTTTTCTTTTTCTTTTGAATGTTGTATACTGCACTTTGGTGTTATTCTTATCTTTGTTTTCTTATCTCTGCTTTCTTTTCTTTGCCATTAGAAGCTGAAACTCTTATCTATCTTCTGTAGGAAGCTTATCACACTTATGCAGCTTAATATTTTCTTTTTTATTAGTCTAAAATCTGAAATATTTAATGTCTTAGGTCCAACCTAAGAACTCAATATGATTCTCCTCCTTACTAGAGAACCTAATATTACGTTAGGGTGACTATGACCATCCCTAAATGACCAAATTTTTCTTGAGTTGGATTTCTTGTAATCTTTAATAGTGATTCTCCTCTTCTTCCCTATAGAATCCAACATATTGTCAAGGTGACTTTGAATGTCCCCGAGTCTCCAACTTCCTTTTAAGTTGGTTTCAATCAATCTATCAAAGTTCTAATTTTATTTAAGTTGGCTCTTTTTCAAATTTCCAAATTTTCTTCAAATCTAGCCTTTTCTATCAATATAGTTGAGTCCTAGTCTTCACTAGTTTTCCTTCAACCTAGTGGAAAGACCCTAGCTTGCTCTACTCAATATGATCTTTTTTTAATATAGAGTCCAAGTCTTCACTGCCTTTAAAGTGGACAAACTTTGAATTAACTTTATCAAAATAGACAAAGCTAATTAATAATGGTGGCTTAATAAACTCTATTGGATTAGACAAAGTTTTGTGGTAGCTTTGATACCATTGTTGGCTTTTTAAGACTTATACTACCACAAAATATCATAGGTTATCTCAACAATATCACATATATCCCCAAATATAAAATAGCCACAACAATAAAGTTCAAATAATGGTAATATGAGTAGAATAATATGAGGAAATTAATATATATATATATATATATATATATATATATATATATATATATATATATGTATATATCAAGGCTTATAATAAATCAAATAAAATTTATTTACATACTAAAATATGAGTGTAAATAGCCTAAATCATTCATTTACCATGCATGAAGAACAAGTTACAATAATTACTCAACAATGTATACAAGCTTTATTGCTCCTCTTTTCGTTACAACTTTGACTCACCAATACTTGATTATTCTCATAATTTCATTTCTATGGAGCATTATCTCCATAATATAGCAATAGTAATGTGACTCTTTAGATACTTGACTAATGCTCTCCATATGCCAAGTCTCATGACTCCTTGATTATCAACTTACCACTTGTATACAAGATCAACACTTGACTCTACAACACTTGGACATATCTACAAGACTCTTAGAATCCTAATCTAGGACACTTGTGCACATCGTCACATTACATATTTACACTCTTACATACAAGACACTTGTGCACATTCACTCAACCTACACTTGCACTCTAACTTACATGACACTTATGCATTTCCTACACATTACATATTTACATGACACTTGTGCATTTTTTACACATTCACATTTACATAATGGAAAATATAAATAACACTCTAAACTATTGACTCAGCCCTACTATTATTTACAAATATACCATGAAGGTACCATGGGGGAATATTATCATGTACCAAATAATGTAATATTCTCCAATAGTTGAAACTAATGGAGAGAATACCAATATTATTATCAGAGGACTATAAATTTCTAAAGTTAAAGGAATGGCTAAATGGTGATTTCTAACTAGGAAAGTATTGATCCTTCATCTATATTTTTGAGTTTTCTACTATGACCTTCGAGTTACTTGCATTTATGTTGGATTACATCTTCAAATTGGAATATGTAATGCAATTAAATTATGTGGACCTTAAATATTTTAAGGGCCAAAATAAGGCAAATTTCTACCCTATAAATTAGAAAATAATAAGTAATATATCTAAGCTATGGGAACTAAACCATATCACAACAAAAATACTAAGAAACATGGGGTTCAAGTAGTTGATATATGAAGGGTCCTATGATCCAGAGGGCTATTTAAGAAGATAGGTGGAAAATGAGTTTGAATACTTTCTATTCTTATGAGAAGAGGTATATAATTGAGGAGGCCAACACATAATAGGAGGTAGCCATAACAAAATGGTAGAAGCACATGGATATGATCTAAAATTTAGCAATGGGATGAACACCTCCCCCCCACCCTGCCCCCCAAAAATGGTTTTCCTTCTACAAGATCCCAAGGTCAAGCATGATTTCAATCCAAATTGTAATATTAACTATCAAATAATAAGTGCTTTGGAGAAGTTGGATTTCTCTATAAGGAAGATCCCCATCTGGTAAAAGATGTTCTATAAAATTGACAATATAAAAATACCAATACTTTGGGCTCCATTTAATGAGTACATATTGATAATCTAGGGTATAAAACACAATAATATGATGAAGATACTAAGGACTAAGAGGGGAATACCCTATTGTTAGCATTTATGATGAGATATATCCCATTGTTATCTCTAAAATTATTTTTTAGCCTATATCATCCTTGGAAATGATTAGTTATGTAGTTCAAGAAATAGTCAAGGAACAATAAGATAAACAATGAGAGTATTCCCATGGATCAATTTTAGAGGAGATGGATGTATAGGTTGAAGGAACATGAGGTGTTGATCCTAGTGATGAGGAACCAACATTCCTCTAGAAAGGCCACAAAATTAAGGTAGAGATCATAAAGGTACAAAGGAGGGATTTCTATGCTTTTGCCAATAATGTAAGCATTAAAGAGGTTAGAATATGAGATGATGAAGAGGTGTAAATATAGACCCATAATAGGAGTTGGTGAACCACTAAATCAATAAAACACCTACCTAGGATTGTCTTGAAAGAGGTAAGTGTAGAGGCATATATCCATTTCCATAAAGAAATTTTATCTTCCCTTCTTCTCCTTCTCCTTCTTCCTTCCCATTTATTTCTTATATTTTTGCTTATTCAATCCCATCTACTACTTTTGTTGCATTTCCACCCTCATAAATAAGTGGATTCATTGGTTCTCTAGGAGGCACTCCACATCACACCTTTAGTCCTAATTTTAGCACAACACCAATCACTTGATTTCCATTTCCAATTTTTGAGGTCACTGCCACAAGTTCATAAGTATCATATGCTAAACTTCCATCACCATCATGATAGTATCACCATGAGCCACCACATTGAATTAAATAGCAACTAATATTTTAGCCATTGCTTTTTCCTTCATCACTATATCTACCCAACTCACTTCATCCATCATTTCATCCTATCCACTATGTCCACTAGGTGACTCAGTGCCACAGACTTTGTTGGGTATGATGACATCACAAACACAACCTCATGTGCCTAAATCAATAAGAACCACCATAGAGTAATAAAATATAGTAGGATGCATCCATATATATATTTGGTATATTATTGGTACTCCAGGGATAAGGGATACATGATAGGAATTGAACTCCCTCCAAGAAAAGAAAAGAAAATCCAGAGAGGAGTGCAACCACATAAAGAAATAATATTTAAGGGTACTACTAGTCATTTAATCTTAGGTAGCTAACAATGGAAGTAAGATCCTAATCACAAAATATTTATGAATTAACCTATTTAAGCCCTCCACCTCTTATACTAACTTTGCCAAAAGTTTTAAAGCTAGACCTTACAAGGATGGGTCCATGCCAAATGATTTAGCTTTCTAAAAAATTGATGATAGGAATGACCATGCAATATGACTAACTATTGAAGGAGAATTAAGTGAATAAAAATAAGGCTCAATATTATGTTTTGGAAATAATACAACTTATCCCTAAAATTGCATCTAGATCATCTACATATAGCATAATCATCAAAGTATTACTATCTTGATGTTTGATATAAATATTATTTTTGGTCTCACATATCCAAAACCACAAGTAAGAAAGAAAGAGTGGATCTTCTAATACCAAGAAATCATTGCCTTCTTAATTCTATACATGGACTTAGTTGATTAACATCCCATGGGGTTACGATTCTTAAGCTCAAAACCAAGTGGCTACAACATGTAATATCCTTCCAAATCTCACCATGAAGGAAGGCACTCTTCACATCCATCTAATATACCTTAAACCATTGGAAGCAACTATAGATAGAATTATCCAAATAGAATCCATATGAGAAATTAGGGTAAATATATCCAAGTAGTCAATACCCTCCTTTTGAGATAAATCCTTAGCAAAAAGGTGTACCTTATGCTTCTCCACCTAACCATCTAAAGTACACTTGGTCTTGTAGACCCGTTTGTACACAACAACATTCTGCCCTTGTAGAAGAGGAACAAACTCCCATATATTATTCTTCATAAAATACTTATACTCAACAAACATAACATTTTCCCACTTTAGTTAGCCCTTAGCCTAGGAATAGATGGAAGAATATATAAAATTACTAACCTTCAAGAGCAATGCCTAAGTGACCTTACAATGTTGCTCTATAGAAAGAATGAGTTGAGCATCCTATAGAAGATTCTAAACCCAACATTGAAAGTATAATCTAATTCATGGCCAAGAGCTGACATAGTATGATATACTGGATAGGCCTAAGGGAATTTCATTGTACAATATATTAATTATTTATAAAACTATGTAATCTCTAATAGTAATTATTAACCTTGTTATGGTTAAACCCTTTTTTAAACTTGTAATTAACCTAAATCCCTCTTGTTATGTTAGGTTCGATCAAACTTTATGATGTAATAAGAGTTCTAGTATTTATATATGCTTGAGATATTATATTATTTGGTACCTTGTAAATAGTTCAAATTAGGGTGTGTTTAATATTTGAGTATATAGTAGGTTTCATGTTATTAAGTGTGAGTATGTGTCATGTAAACAAGTGTGGAGTTATGTGTGTGAGGTGTCATGTTAGTAAGTGTGAGTTATGTGAGTGAAGTGTCATGTTTAGAAGTGAGGAGTTATGAGTAATCATGAGAGACTTTTATTTATGTAAATATGTGAGATTTATTATTATGTAAGAGAGAAATATGAAGAGTTGGATCTCCCATGAGAATGAGGAGATTAATATTTTAATGTAAGCACAAAGGTCAAGTGTCATGTGCATATAAAGAGTCTTGTGTATGCATATATTGAAGACAAAACCTTATAATATGTATCGAACAAGCATTGCAAGTTATATGCATTGCTTATAGTAGATATTTTTTCAATAATATTATGTGACTTTTATGTTCATTATTGTGTGAGATTTGTATTTGAGTTATTGTGAGATTATTGAGAAATTACTAACACTATAAAAACCCCTTCACTCTACTCATTTCTTGAAAAGTTTTGTGTAATATTATCTATAGATATGGTGATTATTTATGGTGCCTACGAGTTCCCTCCAAATTCTTCTTTTGTCATTTTTTTGGTTCTATGTATAATATTTGAGTGCATGGTTTTGCTTCAATGTATTTCTAGAAAATAATTCCAACATGGTATCAGAGCAAGAATGGAACAAAATTACTTTGTCATGCAAGAACAATGCTCTAAGCCTCTAATATTATTTCAATTTTAGAATAAATTTACTATATATTTTTAATTTTCAAAAACTCTTGGCTTAAAAATTCCTCCATTCTCTTGAATTTTTATAAGAAATTCAACCTCATTTTTTTCTCTATAATCAGTTTGTTGAATTACAGACTAACAAGGAAGATATGCTCCATGATCCAATAGATTGCATGCCATTTTTGAATTTAAGCAAGTATTATTTTCCCACCTAACCCTAGTGCCCTTCACAACAAATGGGTTTAATCCCTTTTTCTATGGAAGAGGGACACACTAAATGCCACCCATGGATGATACCATGGAGTCTATGGGTGGAGGAATTAGTGCATTTATGTCTTCCTTTTTTGAGTTTGAGCTACACAATCAACTATTTTGAAGGAAATACAATGCTTGACCTGCTTATAAATCATGTAGTTGAAACTTTTCTTGGTCAATCTATTCCTAACATAAAGCCACGGATGGTGTGATAGTTCATGCTTTACATTGAGAGTAATATGATGTGGTTTGAATTCATGTCCCTAAATTTTAGTTGTTAGATTTGGGCTTGCACTCTTCTATTGGAGCAACATATTATCATCACCTAAATACATATAGGTAGGCTAGTTAGTGGAGCCATTTTAAAAGGGAAGGCCACATGTTCAACCCTTACATCTCCATATTTTGTAAGGATATGATGAGAACATGGGTAGTCTAATGGTGGTGACTTACCCCTCTTCATGCATCAGGCACTATGATATTTTGGATGGTGCATGGGACTCAACATAAAGGATACTCTAATTTGAGCGTCATTGAGGGCATTCAACACCTTTTTGCTCATAAGGTAGAATTTCGATTGATTTCTTGGATGAAATGGCCTTTGTTGGTGCCACAAGGGAATATATATATATATATAATAAAAAATGGTCATGTGTTATAGTTATATTGGTTCAAGAGTGCTAAGTCGACAAAACATTAGTGGACAATTTCAGTGAATCATGGATAGTGAAGTGGCAACAAGTGATTGGTTCCCTTTTTTCTAAGATTTTGAGATTTAATTTTTCAAGTTTTGAGGGATATTGGGGAAAAAATTTTGGAGGCCATATATTTTGCATATGAAATCATTTTGAGCCCTCTTTTTAAAAAATGCATGATTTTTCAAGCTCTACACATTGGTAACATCAATTTATGAACCTATTCCTATGTTTAGGACCAAATTATGTAAAATAGTCCTTAAGTCCTATTGCCCTAATTTGAAAGGAAATATTTACTTTTTTCCCATGTAATTAGAATCTTTGATCTATTTTTTGGAAGATACAATGACTTTTTAAGCCTTAATACTATGAAAAATACCATAGGTTAAATATCACAGGATCGAATATAATATAGCCACAATATAATAAGGTCAAGAATAATAATAAAGAGTAGAATAATATGAGCAAATTAATATGTAGAATAAGGCTTATAATAAATCAAATAACATTCAATAATAAGTAGGAATATGAATTCAATAGCCTTAAACATTCATGTACTAAGCATGAAGAACAACTTCTATAACTTGCACACTCTAATATAAGACACTTGTGCACATATTTATATTACATATTTTCACTCTTACATATAAGAAACTTGTGCACATAGACTCAACTTACACTTGCACACTAACTCACATGACACTTGTGAATTTCCTACACATTGCAATTTTACATGACACTTGTGTATTTTCTTCACATTCAAACTTACATAAAGGGGAATTATAACTCACACTCTAAACTATGACTCAAACTTGATCTATTATTTACACATGTGCCATGAAGGTACCATGGGGATGCATTAGCATGTACCAAATAATGTAATATACTTCAACAAGATACATATGGATTTGTGATATATACAATAGATTTTAAATCTTTTGGAGGCTCATAAGAAAAGAATTTAGGATATGATTTAGTTAATCCCTCTTCGTTCTTCATGATCTCTTTCTTCTTCTAATTTTTTTTCCATGTATTCTTTTTGTTACAACTTTTCTTTTAAGCAGGTTCATGCAAAGCCTCTTTTGGTAGACAAAATTAGGTGGCCCACATGCAAGAGGAAGTCTTCAAATAGGTTGATGTATGTTGTGAATAGAAAAGTTGTACCTTCAAGAAATACCTTTTGTGATAATGAAATATTGAAAGACCTTATATTTAAAAGAGGTGGTGACTTTGAATTTTCTTATTCATTTGAAGTCTTAGCAAAAAAAATTTCTAGATGTGTGCAAGAGTGTCTAATAATGGCAGTGGTGACTACGACCAAGCCTAAGGAGACTCTTATGCATGGAATATTTTTGCAGCTACAAATTTTAAATAATGGAGGATCCAAATGAGTCTACCTCAAGATGTAGAGATCCACCAGAAGAACTCTTATGGGAGGATTAAATCATTGTTACTACTATCTCCTATCCTTAGCCCCTCAGTTCAAATTATGGAGTGAATTATAATTATAATATGATTCATGGTCAAGAGTCAATATTATGCAATATAATGGATAGGCACAGGGAAATTTTATTGTACAATGTATTAATTATGTTGTTATATTTTATTATATAATCCCTATGGGATGTGGCTAACCTTGTTATGGTCAAACCCTCTTTATAACCTATAATTAACATAAATCCCTCTTGTTATATTGGCTTAGGTTAAAATTTATGATGTAATTAAAGTTTTGGTATTGTTATAAATACTCATATCACACTTCTCATTTCATATAGGAGTGTCATGTAATATTATCTATGGATATAGTGATTATTTATGGTATTTATGGAATACCACCAAATTTTTCTTTTGTCCTTTTTTAATTCTATGTGTAAGATTTGAGTGCATGGTTTTATTAAATTTGTTTTTAGAAAATATTGTGAATTCTAACATCCACGTAGGTGTTGGATGAGTTGTAGAATATATAGGCTCATCCTGATATAAAGCAAAATTATAAGCCAAAATTGATGCATCCAATTAGTTCTCACCACACACCTTGTCAACCAATATTATGGCATAAGGAATTGGTGTGTCAAGTTCAATGTTCCTAGAATCTAAGTCTGAGGTGTTGAAGGTGATGTTATCCAATAAGAGGTTAAATCTAAGGTATTTTAGAGGAAAATGAAGGGGAAGATCCAATAGGAATAGATCCCATAAGAACCTTCAAATAATCTGGTCAAGTAATCAAAGAAGTGGGAGGATCTTTAGCTAAAATCTTAGGTGAAGGATTGGATGAAAAGACTAGAAAAACACTCATATAAAAGAATGTCTCTTTGAATGGGAATCTCATGCCTCAAAGGATTATAGTGATAGTATGCCATAGAAGCATATAAATATCCCAACAAAATGCATCTATGATTCTTTTGTGCCTTATTATTTTAAAGTTCTCTAGGTATGTGAGCCCATGCTAAATACAAAAGATATATAATTGGGATACATTAGGCTTATCATATATCAATCTCTCAATGGGCATCGTACCCATAACTTCTTTAATAGGGACTTTGTTGATGATGTATGTTGTACAAGTGACAACCTAGTTTTAGACTTTGTTCTCCATCCTCTTAGCATGATTCATGCAATAAACCATCTCCATTATTACCCTATTTCCTATCAACTGCCCTATTTTGCTTTGGAATATAATTATAAATTCTTTGGAAGGAAATACCATGAAGTTTCACAAAATTATGAAAATCAATGCTCATATACTCACCTACCCTATTTTTCCTAAGACACTTGATCTTTATTTCTAGCTAATTATTTGTAGGTGCTTTGAATACCTTTAACTTCTAAAAGATTTAATCTTTGGTATGAACAACCACACATACTAAGAGAAATCATCAATGCAAAGAAGAATGTACATATTCCAAAAAATGAAAATTAAACTCATGGGTCCATATATATCACTATGAATGAGCTCCAAGGGTCATGTATCACACCTTATATCCATTTTGGAAAGGACTTTCTATGATGCTTCCTCAAAATACATTGCTCACATGCAGGGTAATTATGAGGAAGTCTAATGGCCATTTGATGATGACTCATGTACCTTAGTAACCCATAGGTAAGATATAAATCCTATGATGTTATCATTGATTCTCATCACATGCTTATGCCACCACAACCACAAAATATTTCTTCCCAGAAGAAGTAGAAGTCATTCTTTCCCTATATTTGTATATTTGATCTCACTCACAACCATATCCAAAGTTAATTGTCTTGAATCCATCATTAATGTCCTTAATAATCCAACAATAAGGCCAAAACTCTACCATTTTGTTTGTATGGATGATGCAATAAATAGATAAAATATTGGGGCCAACACTAGTAACATGAAGAACCTCATCAAATGAAGAAGATCCAATATTAACCTTTGTACAACCTACCACTTGTAGGGAAGAGTCATCTTGAGTGACAACACACTCTCTTGAATTCAATATGTTGTAATCATGTAGAAGGTGTTTATGATTTGTTATATATCTTGTTATCTCTAAATCTAGAATTCACTCATCAAAAGAAATGGATTTACAATATGCTAAATTTAACAACTACATGAGCTTGTGAGGTTTCATTGTCATAACTATCCTCATCCTCTGCATAGAAGAAATCAAAATCAACACTCCCTTTTTGCTTCCTCAAGTTTCTTGATGCAAATCTAACAAAAGTATGCTTTATGTTCTTCCTTATTACAAAACTCATAAGTTAGTATTTTAAAGGTGTCTTGGGCTTGTCTCTTACATACCCCATGAATGTAATCATATACTCATAATTTGGCACTCTACAAGACCTACAAATACCTTCCTCACCAATAGTGAGTTCTTACCATATGACCAAACCTATTCGGAACCAACGCAGAGTGACTACACACTCCTCCGTTGGCTCTACCAAGGAACCAAAAAAGGATATGAAATCATTACCATCACTTTTGATGCATCATTCTGAAGTATTTGAGGAACCCCAAGGGTTGCCCTCCCATCGTCATCATGATTTTCCTAAGGAAGATTATACTATTGTTCTTGGCAACCCCTCGCTAATGCTTCATCCTTCTTGATATCCCTGCCTACAAAAGGATGCCATTAAAAAAGTCCAAGAACTTACACAAATCCTTCTTGGAAAACAAATGACAAAGCTTATCACTTTGATCTTTGAGGACAAAGCTCTTTTTAAGGAGGTTGGCATGTTAGGATCCTCAATCCTAACATTATTAGTTAGTATTAGTTAGTATTATTAATCATTTAATTATTATATTATTAACTTATAAAGTGAACCATCACAACCCTTCATAACGTGAACCATCATGTCTCTTCACCAACGTAGCTTTAGGGTAGATATATATATATTAGGTTGGCCATCCATATCAAATAATCCAACAATAAGAATAATAAGCATAGATTCTAAGGAGGGAGCCCCCTATAGTGGTAAAGCGATTACAAGGGATCCCGCTTTGAGTGGCCTGCGATTACATTTACATTAATTTGTTAATAATTTTATAGTAAGACCTTGGGGTCTTACCATTTGGTATCATAGCCATGTGGGATCCAACCATGTGGTATTTTCTCAAATATATTCATCAAATCACTTCTGTGCGTGAGTATCAAACTCGGTTTGAGGATATCACCAAACACAACACAATATTGGATGAATTAATTTTTATCAATGGCTTCATTAGGGGATTAAAAGAGGAAATTAGAATGGAGGTGACAAGGTTCAATCCCTATACCATGATGCAGACCTATGGATTGGAAAAATTAGCTGAAGATAAAATCAATGCACAACAACGATTAGGGAAACCACTTCTGGAAAAATTGGCGACCACTTACATTGCTCCCAAACCTATGCATAATGGAAGGGAACAAAGCACTTACACAACCCCCAAATCTAACCAAACTTTATGAATTAAACATCTTAGCTTTGAGGAGATGAAGGAACGACGAGCAAAAGGACTCTATGATAATTGTGATGAACAATTTGGACCCCACCATAAATGTGCTACACTAACATTGTATTTATTGAAGGAAGTTGATCCCTGTCTCTCCATAGAGCAAGTAGATGAGGTAGTTGTGTCCGAATCGGCCAGTGCACCTACTCACCGCAATGAAGACAATGAGGTCAATGTGCAAGAAGTGATTGATGTACCAAGCAAGGATGAGGTATACATACCCAAAGTGATCAATGCTAGCCAAACATGCACTCTACAAGACCTACAAATACCTTCCTCACCAATAGTGAGTTCTTACCATATGACCAAACCTATTCGAAACCAACGTAGAGTGACTACACACTCCTTCTTTGTTGGCTCTACCAAGGAACCAAAAAAGGATATGAAATCATTACCATCACTTTTGATGCATCATTCTAAAGTATTTGAGGAACCCCAAGGGTTGCCCTCCCATCATCATCATGATTTTCCTAAGGAAGATTCTACTACTTTTCTTGGCAACCCCCTGCTAATGATTCATCCTTCTCGATATCCCTGACCATGAAAGGATTCCATTAAAAGAGTCCAAGAACTTACACAAATCCTTCTTGGAAAACAAAGGGCAAAGCTTCTCACTTTGAGCTTTGAGGACAAAGCTCTTTTTAAGGAGGGTGGCATATTAGGATCCTCAATCCTAACATTATTAGTTAGTATTATTAATCATTTAATTATTATATTATTAACTTATAAAGTGAACCATCATAACCCTTCATAACGTGAACCATCACGTCTCTTCATACATGAACCATCATGTCTCTTCACCAACGTAGCTTTAGGGTAGATATATATATTAGGTTGGCCATCCATATCAAATAATCCAAGAAGAAGAATAATAAGCATAGATTCTAAGGAGGGAGCCCCCTATAGTGGCAAAGCGATTACAAGGGATCCCCCTTTGAGTGGCCTGCGATTACATTTACATTAATTTGTTAATAATTTTATAGTAAGACCTTGGGGTCTTACCATCCTACTATAGAAGGAGAAGATCAAACAAAGTTTGACAAGGCAAACAAAAAATCAAGACTAATCATCATGTTCGGAGTAGTAGATGAGGTCCAAGCATACATTAGGGATACGACCACAGCCAAAGATGCATGGGAGAAGTTAAAGATAGTATTTGAAGCCAAGAATCAAAATCAGATTCTATTCCTCCAAAGCCAACTCCATTGTTTAAAGATGAAGAGTGGAGAAAAGTTGGAATCATTCATGAGGAGAATAACAAAATTATGAGCATCATTACAAGCATTGGAAACTCAAGTATCTGATGAAATATTAGTTCCTATTATTTTGAGATCACTCCCATCAAAGTATAATGTTTTTATGACTACATTAAATATTATTGAGCAAATACCAAGTTTTGAGAAGCTGGTGAACCTACTTCAAAAGGAAGAGGTATCACATTCAAGACAAAAAGAGGAACAAGTACCTCTTAAAAGGAAGAAACCATTTAGAGGCATAAAGAGAAAAAATTCTCATCACAAAAAAGAACATGCATTAGCTGCACATGCCCAACTCAATGATATCTAGTATATTGATTCTGGAGCAACTAGACACATGACAGGAAGAAAATATTGGTTTCAAAATCTAAGGTATTCTAGACATGCAGGAAAATTTTCTCTTGGGGATGACACATCCTATGAAATAAAAGGCACAGGTGATATAAAATTACAACTTGGATCATGCAAATGTAGAATCATAGAAGTTCTATATGTTCCAGGACTCACAAAAATCTACTCTCTATCAATCAACTACTTGACCACAATTTAAAGGTCGAGTTTGATAAGCAACAAGGATCCAAGGTTTGCATCATTCATGATAAAACTAAGAATTCTAAGATTATTGCATATGGAAAAGGAAAAGGAAATATGTTTGAACTTAACACAATGCATCATGACAACTTAGCATTAGTTGTCAACTCCAATATATCTACATCACTTTGGCACCAACGATATGGTCATCTAAGTTATGGCCACCTTATTGCATTACAAAACAAAAATATGGTTGAAGGTCTTCCTTCTTTATAGAAATCTACATAGATTTATCATTGTTGCTTAGTTAGGAAGCAACATCAAGCTCCTTTCAAGACCACAAAATACTAGGCCAAGGCATCTCTTGATTTGATCCATACCGATCTATGTGGACCCATGGCTCCAAGTTACAATGGGACCAGGTACTTTCAACTCTTTGTTGATGATCATACCTAAAAAATGTGGGTATATTTTTTGAAGAGCAAAGATGAAGCTTTCTTCTACTTTCAGCAATTTAAGGCCCAGGTAGAGACCTCCACAGGAAGAAAGATCCATGTCCTCCACTTAGATCAAGGGGGAATTTACTAGCAATGAATTTTTAGCATTTTTGAAGGAACATGGCATTCAATGACAACTAACAACAACCTACTCACCACAACAAAATGGTATTGTAGAACGTAGAAATAGAACAATCATGGAAATGGTACGAAGTATGTTGAAGGATTCACAACTTGGACACTCTTTTTGGGTAGAAGTAGTACATACAACAGTTTACTTACTCAATTGAGCCCCCACTACATCACTTGAACATATCACTCCAGAAGAAGCATGGAGTGGACACAAACCATCAATCTCTCATCTTCAAGTATTTGGTTGTACAACATACATGCACATTCCAAAGAAAAAAGACATAAATTGGATGAAAAATCTCAACAATGCATCTTACTAGGCTATAGTGATGAATCAAAAGCCTACAGACTATTTGATCCAGATTCAAAGAAAGTATATATTAGTCATGATGTTGTCTTTGATGAAGAAGGAAAATCACCTTCATCACCATCACAAGAATCTTCATCTAACTCAGCTCCAATAATGATTGAAAGTGATGAAGAAATTACAAATGAAGAGTTTTTTAGTGATATCAATGATGAAGAAGATCTATCTACTCCACCACAACACACAAGGAGAATGCCTAAGTGGTATACTAGTACATTGAAAGCATCTGGGATAGATGGAATTCCAGACACCTCTTCTACAAGACCAAGAACATGAAGTATGACTCACAATACACAAAATATGGCTCTAATGAGTATAGTTGAGCCATCTATAGTATAGGAAGCCCTTCAGTCTACTGCTTGGAAAAATGCCATGCACACTGAATATCAAGCACTATTGAGAAACAAGACTTGGGATCTTGTTGATCTTCCACCAGGAAAAAAGGCTATTGGATGCAAATGGGTCTTCAAAGTCAAATATAAATCAGATGGTAGTATTGATAAACACAAAGCAAGACTTGTAGCAAAAGGATATGCACAAAAGGAAGGCATAGATTATGAAGAAACTTTTTTCCCTATAGCAAAAATAAAATCCATCAGAATTATCTTTGCTCTAGCTGCACAATTTGGATGGAAAATTCATCAAATGGACGTGAAAAGTGCCTTTCTCAATGGAGATTTAAAAGAAGAAGTTTATATGACTCAACTAGAAGGATTCATCATACCTGGACAAGAAACAAAGGTATGCAAATTGATCAAATCTCTTTATGGTCTCAAACAAGCTCCTCGGGCATGGTATATAAAGATAGATGAACATTTTGGAAAGCATGGTTTTAAAAGGAATTTGTATGATCCAAGTTTGTATCACAAAGAGCAAGGGGGGAGATTGTATTCATCAATGTGTATGTAGATGATTTGGTCATCATAGGAAGTTCTGAAAGTATGATTCTAGCCACAAAAGAAGACTTGAAGAAATCTTTTGACATGACCGATCTCGGGTTATTACACTATTGCCTAGGATTGGAGGTAAAGCAGAACCATCATCACATATTTGTTTCACAAAGAAAATATGCCAAGAATCTCCTTGAGAAATATCACATGGAAGATTGTAAACCTATAGCAACTCCTATGGAATCAGGTCTACAACTCTCATGTTTTGATTCCTCTCCTCCAGTAAATGCAACGCTCTATCGACAAGTTAGTTGGGAGTCTCATCTACCTAACTTACACAAGACTAGATATCAGTTTTATAGTGAGTTATCTCTCATGTTTCATGCAAGAACCAAAGATGACACATTGGAAGGCAGTAAAGAGAATTCTAAGACATATATAGGGCACTACTGAATATGGTTTGGAATTCAAGAGGAGTGATCAATTCCTCTTAACAGGTTATACAGACGCAGATTATGCAGGTTGTATTGATGACCGAAAATCCACCTCTGGCTATGTATTCTTTCTAGGGTCTACACCTATATCATGGGGAAGCAAGAAACAACAAACAATTGCTCGATCTTCCACTGAAGTAGAATACCATGCAGCAGGGGGAGTTGTCTATGAAGCAATATGGCTGAAACATATGTTGACAAATATGGGAGTACCATAAGATAAACCTACAATCATGCATTGTGACAACCAAGGTGTACTAAAACTTGTTCATAATCTAGTATTCCACGAAAGGACCAAGCACATTGACATGGAGTGCCACTTCATCCGTGAACATGTTCAACAATAGAACATCCAACTCAAATTTTGTCCTACTCAAGAACAATGTGCAAACATCTTCACCAAACCACTTGGATGAGTCAAATTTGAAGAATTCCAAAGTTTCCTCTCTAAGACTATGATGTAATAAGGGGGGAATGTTAGGAGTTATTACATCATGTATAATGTGAATATAAGTTGAGTAACCACTCAACACATGGTTTGTAAGGTTCACTAGGGGACAAGGGTAGTTGTAGGATGTTATGCCATATTTGGGCAACTATTGTATTTAAATACCCTTTCACTTTCATAATACAATCATTCAAAGCATTAAGATCTAACAGTAACCAGTAATTTTTAGGAGGAGCTTCACTACAATTAGGGGGATAGAACTAAAGCAAAATATGTCTTATCATCCGTATACTTATGGTTAGACTGAGGTGGTCAATAAATGCTTGGATATATATCTCAAATTCTTTATCTCTAATAAACAATCTAAGTGGAGCCAATGGCTTACCTTAGCAAAATGGTGGTACAACACCACTTTCCATACAATCACTAAGATGACTTTGTATGAGGTAGTATATGACCAATCACCTTTGATACTTACCTCATACCTTATAGGTAGTTCAAATTTTGAGGCAGTTGATACAATCCTCACTCATTGTTAGGAGATATTAGCTATCTTTGAGCATAATTTAATGGTCATCCAAACATAAAACAACAACTAGATCAACACAAGACCAAAAGGTAGTTTATAGAAGGTGATATGATTTTTATTTATCTTCAACCCTACAGATAAATGTCCTTGAAACAAAAGGGGTGACATAAGCTGGAGTCCAAGTTCTACAAGAATTATTAGGTACTCTAGAAGGTAGGGAAGGTTGCTTACAAATTGGAGCTATCGATATCATCCAAGATCCACCTAGTTTTTCATGTGTCTTGCCTAAATAATATGGTAGGGAAACATACTTCAATATAGATGATCCTTCCATAACTAGATGAAGAAGAATCTATTTTTCTCAAACCAGTAGTCATGCTTAATTGATGAACTTGACACTTTTGCTCCTACAACATTATTGAAGTCCTTGTATAGTGATATGGGCTCCAACTAGAAGATACCTCATGGGATCCATTGAAATAACTCCAATAACAATTTTCCACTTTTTAGTTTTCATGACAAAGCTTTTATAATGGAGGTGGCATGTTATGTACCCCACGAGTGTAATCCATATTGGCCCATGTTATTTTACCATATGGCATATATGAATAAAGCTACATGTCCAATTAGTAACAGGTACGAGAATATTGATATAGAATCATATATGTAACTATCTTAGAATCATATATGTAATTGTGATATAATCATATTTGTAACTGTCATAAGAATGTGTAGTTAGGGAATATTATCATAGAATAGTCAAGATATATGCTTGTAATCCTTTTTAAAAGGTAAGGATGTAACCTTAAAAAGGGAGAATATTGGAATGTATTGTTAATGATGTTGTTACCTCAAAGAGGCAAGCAATATCAATACAATTGCTCTTGTTATGAATTTTCATGTATCACTTATTTAATGCTTTTTGTTATTGAAAATGTGATATTAATCCTACTCTTATAGTTAGTTCTTATTTTTATAGTTAAAATTATATTTGGTACAAAATGTATCATCCAAGTACAACTTAGAACTAGGAACTTATGGGTGAAATACTCACATTAATGAAATAAGTTCATACCATTCTCATTCTACTTTAGCTTCTTAAAGTTTCAACCTTTATTACCTCTTTTACATGAGCCTAATTGATGAGAGGATGATCCTTATTTCATTGTATTTCAACTTGATGGTGAAGAATATATTTGAACACTTCATCAAATAGAGGAGAAGGGGAAGTTGGTAAAAAGTCATAAAGAATATCAAACACAATAACAACTATCTCATGTCTCCAAGATATTGTTGAAAATAATGTTGAGAAGCTCAATGATTTTCTCCTTATCCATAGTATATTGTTCCTCTCATGTCTTATTTATCATCCCTCTAGTCGTATGGATGTCATATTGCAACTTCTTAAACTGACTAATATACTCATCAATGGTATCAAAGGAATCCATAGTCAAGGTAGTAAGCCATGCCTCCAATCTCTTGATTTATATGAAATTATAATGATCACACAACCCTAAAATTTTATCAAAAAATTCCTTGGGATCGTAGTGCTACTAGCATGAGTGTCATAGATCTTGTAAACATGAATAGATATCACACCAATAATGTTATCCTTATTATCCCTAACCAACTACTTTTCCTCTTTAGAATCAATCTCTTTAGGTTCCTCATTCATATATTTGATCAACCCATTTCTTTGGAGTAGAGCTTCATTTTACAAGTGGCATAATTTGAACCATTCAACAAGGGCACATGCTAATCCATAAATTTCTTTCCAAAATATAAAATCATGCATGCAATTGTGACAAATAACAAGAATAACATTATAGATATCTTGAAAATAGTGAGATTCAAAAAAAAGAGCTCAAAGCATTTTTTTTGTTGGAGATATTAAATTATTTGATATATTGAAGTACCATAAAGTATTATTGTAAATATTAGATTAGAAAGTGTGTGTGTCTAAAGTATGTGTCAAAGTATAAAGAGTGTTATGTGTTATGTAAAAGGTGTGCAAGTGTGAAAGGTGTCAAGTATGCAAGTGAAGAGTCATAAGTGATAGGTGTCAAGTGTAGAAGTGAAGAGTCATAAGTGTTAGGTGTCAAGTATGGAAGTGAAGAGTCATATAAGATGTATCAATATGTAAAGTGAAAGGTTATGTAATTATAAGAGTTTTGTCATAATGTAAGGCATGTGAAAGGTTGCATATCTCAGGAGTTTGATGAGAGAAATAATCAGAAAATGGAAGAGTTTATGTAAAGTTATATACTAGAGACAATGCTCCATGCTATGTAATATTTTATAATATATTTTGAAAGTAATGAAATGAGTTTTATATTGTAAGTAATATTTGGTCCTAGAGAAATTTTCCTATGAGATAATCAGGAATAATTGCCAACATTCGTATACAAAATTTATGGTCCCCAAATATTTGATCCAAAAATCACACAAAATGCCTCAGAAAACTTTAAAATATTTTTTAGTGCCTACAACGAATAGAAGGCCTCCACATGTTACTACATGAGTGGCTAAGGGGATGTCAATTGGGTATTGACTTGATAGAGTATTTATGAATATGATGATACAGGTTGTCAATTTATAAAATAGGAGGTTGCAAACTAGGTGTCGACTATGCAGGCCACTAGGTAGTGTACCAAAAAATTGGGTTGTGGAACTTATCACACTCTAATTTTCTCTATAACCTAGGAACCAGATTGTGCCACTTGTTTCTCTCTAGTTTTCTCTAAAATTTGTGCTTCACCATCTATATTATTGACTATGTGACTATATGGTCAATGGGTTCAATTTCTTTACCATATCAACCTCTAACATGTTGACTCTTAACATTCCATCACTTGCCATGTCACCATCGGCCATGTCATCATACACCACATCATCATTAGGTTACACATCATAGCTAGCTAACACATCATTAAAAAGTGACATGTTATTATGGTATTCCACATTAGCATCTATCGTTAAAATGGGGTAACATCATCAAGTGCCACATCATTTTCACATGTCATCAAGATCTATGATGAAATTATCATCATTTACCAAATATATGGGCAAGTGGGGTTCAAAATTTATACCTCCAAGGCCCAACACCTTAAGGTACGCTCCCCTGACCACTTTAGCATGGGCATTATTTGAACAAAATAATACCCAAGCTAAATAAAGAACCAACCTTTGTTGACTTTTCCACCCTTCTTTTGCATATGCATCCACATGATGCAAGCACATGTCATACTAACATAAGTGCATTCAATGTTGTGCCATTAATGCACTACTAGAAATATTCTACCTTTTTAAAATTAGAAAATGTATAAATTAAATTTTAAAATAGTTAAAATATATAGATACATATAAACTATATGATGGTATGACAACAAAGTTATAATAATTATAATAGTTATTGACTTGATTTAAACCTAATATTCTCTTAAAAAGAAGATATTCAACCATTAAACTTATACCATTTAATTTTTGTTTTACATACATCAACATAAAATATTTCATTTACAGGATCGATTATCATTTTCGTTCTACATCCTTTTTATGGTTAATGTAAATTTTATATCTTAAAATTGATAAGCGTAGTTCTCGGTCTTACGAAGGGTAATGGTTGGGAGGAGACTTTTCCCTATGCATCGATCATAGGGGTTTATCACACTAATTGAATCCAAAAAAAATAAAAATTTGATTTTCTTTTCCAATATGTCATTTTTTTAACATTTTGTGCTTAAAAGAAAGTTAAACTTTAATGTATCTTAAACTATAGTAATATTTTAAAACTAAAATGAAACTTTCCACAATTGTCTTCTTTTTTTTTGTTGGATATTAAGGGGTTTTACTTGGGTCCCCGACCCTTGCAAATTACATCTCTCTTCTTTAGAGCTTGAGAGTTCACAAATAGATACACTTCTCATCTCAATTGAGATGCTAAAGCTAGAAACCTACATCATTTTACATAAAATGTTTGAATTCTTGATTTTCATTTTCTGAATCTTTTCAAATTTATGTATGAATATAATTACTCCATAATTTAGCATCTTTCTTGACATTTTCCTATAAAAGCCTTCACAATGCCAAAAATTCACTTCTACTATCTATGTCTTACATCTTAGTAGAGTAATATTTCCAAAACATCGCACTATAATAGTTTGCTTTACCAAATCTGGATTGCTAGTTTCCTTCCTGAAACACAAGTGCAACCACAAAAATTATAATAAATAATCTAAATGAAAACACATAAATATTACAAAATAAAGCTGATATTACCAATGGAAAACATTAAAGTAAATCTTAATCATTAATTGATTTAGGCAATCAAAATTCTTTGTCAACTTCAACTAAACTTTCTACTTCCTCTAACCATTGAAAGGAGAATTTAACTTCATGATCCTCAATGAAAACCCCTTTATTGGCTAGCTCATCTGTACATTTGTTTCCTTCCCTTAATATATGTGTAAACCTGATTTCTTCAAACTCTTTAGCAAGATCTTGAATTTCCACAATTATCTCTTATATGTTCCATGGAGCCTTTACTTTCCTCAAAATTGCATTTATTACTATGATAGAATCACCTTCCATCCATACTCTATTCCATTTCATTTGTTTACATATTTTTAATCCTTCTAAAGCTGCCCAAGCTTCAACTTCATTATTTGTCTTAAATCCACTATTGAAAGCATAATGAGACAAAATATCTCCTCTATTATTTATAATTATTCCTCCTCCTATTGGTCATGGATTTCCTTTAGATGCTCCATCAAAATTCAATTTAACCCACTCCACATCTGGTGGTTTCCACTTTATATTTTTTACCTTCTTTTTGCTTGTATTGTACCCAACATCATAATTCCATTTAATGCCTTCTTTTTTGCCTTCTTTTTGCTTGTATTGTATTGCTTCAAAATTAGGGATTGGGTGAGTTGATAGGGTTGGTTTAGACTCCTCTATGGCTAAACATATCTTCTTTTTTATTACCTCTAAACTGCTTTCCTTTCCTTTAAACATTCTTCTATTCCTTTCTAGCCATATAGTCC
Organism: Wollemia nobilis; assembly: GCA_028583015.1. Classification (NCBI taxonomy): domain Eukaryota; kingdom Viridiplantae; phylum Streptophyta; class Pinopsida; order Araucariales; family Araucariaceae; genus Wollemia; species Wollemia nobilis. The sequence continues at coordinate 2,043 of JAQPPZ010011229.1, read as the reverse complement.
AAAGTATTGTATCTTTTGATATATTCCATATTGTACTTTTATAAGTGCTTTGCGATTGCTTTAACCAATCTTCAATTCTACTATTCATCACCATGCATATACCAAACATATTAATAATCCATTGCCATAGAATCCAAACTATTGAGCAATGTTCCAAGAGATGGTCTATACTCTCCTCCTCCTTATTACATAAAACACATTGAGAGGGGCCATGAAAACCCCTTTTCATAAGGTTATCCCAGGATAAAATTCTTCTATGACCTACTAGCCAAACAAACATTTTAACTTTAGGAATGCTTGGGCTATCCCAAATATCTCTCCATATTCTAGTAACATTATTATTATGTTGGTGTTGAACATTATATCCACTTCTAGTTGTGTATTCTCCCGATCTATTCAAATCCCAAATCAATTTAGCACCCCCCAAAATAATTATAGTTGTTATCTTTCTACTCAATTGCCTCCTAGAATCAATGTCTTGTATACTTGTAAAAAAATCTTCTTTCCATTTGTATTTTCCTTCTCAATCCTTGTATAAAATGTTTGAAACCCTATCACCGTATTTGTCTTGAAGCAATCTCATCCAAGGTTTCAAAACTGGATCTAAGTTGAGTGGTTTTTTATCACACCAAGTATCCATCCAAATAGAATTTTTTTCTCCAATTACCACCACCCATATTAAACCTTTAATCATAAGATCAAATATATTTTGTTAAACAATTCCAAATAGTAGAAACATTTGGAAGAGAGAATGTTGTAAATATTAAATTTGGGTCATTGGGATCAACATACTTACTTAGAAGAATTCTTGCCCATTGTCTTTCTCTCTTTGTACAATCTCCAAATAACTTTTCCCCTAAGAGCTAAGTTTGCATCTGTAAGAATTCTTAAACTAAGACCTCCCCTAGTTTTTTCATCACACAACTTGCTCCATTTCACCAAAGGAAATTTCCTTTTGTCATGTAAACCTGACCATAAAAAGGATTGCATAATATAGATTAAACTTTTTGCAACTGACTTTAGCATAGAATACAATGACATATAATATGTTGGAATGGCTTGTAAGATCGACTTAATTAACTGCACTCTTCTTGCTAACAATAATCATCTACCTTTCCAAACTGGAAGTTTATTTTAAACTTTACTAATAATTGGATTCCATAAATCTATCATCATTCTCCCTCAAATAATGGCATCCCTAGATAAGTTGTTGGTAAATTTACCTCCTCCATTTGAAGCAACGTGTAAATTCTTTCTTTGATATTAGCACGAGTGTTAAGGAAGTAAATTTTGGATTTAATCCCATTAACTTGTTGCTCTGAAGCTCTTTCATACTCTTTTAAAAAAATTATTCAAATCTCTAGCCTTATTTATCCTTAAATTTCCAAAAAGGGTTGTATCATCTACAAATTGTTGATGGGTGATGTTATCGATGTTATCATTAACTTCAAGTCCACTTATAAGACCATATTTGTAAGCCTTCTTTAAGTTCCTACTCAAAATTTCTACCATAATAATGAACAAAAAAAGGAGATAGAGGATCTCCTTGTCTAAGGCCTCTCTTGGCTTTAAAATATTTTGTCACTAACCCATTGACCACTACTAAATAAGAAACTGTAGAGACACAAGCTTTAATACATTTCTTCCCAAAACCAAACTTATCTAAAATTGCAAAAATAAAATCTCATTTAACCCTATCATAGGATTTACTCATATCAACTTTTAAGATCATAGCTTTCTCTTTTCTTGAAGCTAGTAAATGTATAACTTCATGAGCTACTACGATCCCATCCAAAATTTGTCTCCCTTTCACAGATCCTCTCTCTTCTGAAATAAATTTTTCTAAAAATGGCCTTAATATATTAGCCATAACTTTGGAAATAATCTTATAAGTCATATTACATAGGCTTATGGGTCTAAAAGAATCAAACAATTCAACATCCTTCTCTTTTGGAATTAGGGTAAGATAAGTTGCATTTATTTTGTAAGGAATATATTTTTTTACCCTAGATTGCTCCACTGCCACCAAAAAAGAGTCCTTCA
>JAQPPZ010011228.1:0-49274 GCA_028583015.1 Wollemia nobilis | reverse complement strand
TATAACCATTTGTCTATGGGAGGCATCCCCTAGTACAGCCACAATCTGAGAACCATGGGAATTAGAAGGGATTTGTACCAGCCTTATGTACTCTCTCTGGACTCTGACTCAATATTAAATATTAGCAAACACTACATATTCATCAGGAGGAAATAATTACAAATAAACAGCATGTTGACAACAAAAGGATTTGCAGATACTCCAAGACTGAATCTAACAGCCACATAACAGTTACATTGATGTGTGTTTTGTCACTTTCATGTGTAGTTTAAGGTTTTATCGCTTACAGTATTAATTTTGGATTTGTATAATATTAATTAATTGTGATATGCATGAAAAAACTTTTTGCTAATGAAAATTTGCATTTTCTTCAATTTTTTTTTTTTTTGCCAATTTCGAGTCAGAGACAAAAAGTGGCCTTGCCGAGTACAAGTTTCTCTACTATGCTATGTACACATGACCTGCCAGCATAACGACTCTTTAAACTACAACATATTTTTGGGTGCTCCATACCTTCATGGCCATCTAGTAAGTTAAATGCTATGTTGCTGGCTACACCCTACCCATTTCCAGATATGCACACGTGATATCTGCTATGAATAAGGAGATGGTATTCCTGGGATAAGCCCTAGATATGGATCTGTATCTCGATATGGCTCAAGTATAGGTGGGAGATGAATAGGTTATGATCAATATAAAATCTGGTTTATATCCAATGGGAATTTGGCAAAGAAAAAGAAAACGTTAAACAGAAAAAAAAAAAAAATGCACATGTACGAATTAGCAATATTTTTCACAAATATTCTGAATCATGCATTCACAACAATCATAAGTGGAAAAAAAGAAGAAGCAATAAAAGATAGCAATAGTAAACGAAATAGAGAAACAAAGGGAGACGACAAGGAGAGCTGAAGGTCGCTGCCCATGAGCACCTCAATATATCACATTTTTATTCACACTTATGATACAAATAGATCCTCATTGAGGGGTATTTATAGTGATACCAAATCCCCAATAAGAGGTTAACCTCAGGCTGACATAAACTTAACCTTGAGGTTAACCTTACAATAAAATAATAATAAATTACCCTTTTAAGCAAGGTTATCCATAAAGGTGGATTAACTAATATCACTAAGGGTGAAATATGAAAGAAGCCCCTAGGCTTACATAAATGATGGATGCCTGTAGGCTTACATAATCACATGCTTGTAAGCTACATTAATGATGCTCAATAACACTTCTTCACACTTTTGGCCTTGGCCTAAACAAGATCAGATTACACAATTTTCAATGACACATACATTACAAAGAGAGGCTGGTCAACTCTTTCTCACGCATATCAACTATATTATATGCTCACATTTTGAATGCTTTTAGCTTGAGAAACTTCTATTTTGATTTTTTCTGTTTTTATGGTACTTTTGGCACATACAAACATGCCTATGAATGTGTATATATTGTATATTATATTTACCAGGTTTGTCCAAATCTGGTACGGTGTGGCCTTTTTGTGCTGGACCGAACCGGTTCGGTTCAGTTTGGTCCTTTTTCTATTTTTTTATATATTCAAAAAATTAAAAAACATAAAATATGGCTTATAAAATATAACTTATACATTTATAAAATATAAAATATAGTTGAATGTAGAAAATATGGAAGAATCTGAATTTTTCTATGTTTTATTTGCATATATTTTTTTATGAATATTTTGTACGAGTGTATGTGTGTATATTTATATATATCCGAACTTTTCTGAACCGAACCAACCTCCCTGGAAAAACCAAACCTACAAACTTTTTTGACCTTTTGAACCTTACCAAGTAACTATGGTTTATATATATATATACTACATCCCAGCTGTATTGTAACCGAGGCATTGTAATTATTTTCTCATTCTCATTTCTATAATCGATAAAATAGCTGTAATGGTATTTGTATTCATGTCCATCCCAAGTAGGTGACATGAACAAGAACTTATACCACTAAATAAAAAATCGTTAAACAGTATCAGATAGTCCTTTGAAACTTTTGGCTTTACTTTAATCATTTCTCATGTCTTGATTATTTTTTAATGGGCTATTTTGATCTTGATAATTGCTTAAGAATATAGATACTGAGCACATATGCTAAAGCATGTGCAGCCTTTTTGGGCTTATGAAAACAAACTTTGTGGAAAGGGCATGATCTACAGAAAAGTGGAACTAAAGTAGCCACTGCAGAAAGACCACTAGGAAGAGATCTGAAACAAAGATCAACTGATTTGTAGGAAACTGGGGCAAATTTCAATGTAGCCTATGAGAAGGTTCCTAGCCATACTGTTCATCAGAGTCTATGGCCTCAGCGTCGATAAATTAATGGGAGGGCTTGTGGAGCAATTGTGTTTGGGTAGCTTTCTTCATGCAAAGTAGCATGTACCTTAATTTGTCACTTGGGTATCATATTCTCTTGTGGGGAAGCATAGTTAAATAAAAATTGTCTCTAGGATAAAACTTGTTCTTTTGTAGATTGAGGAAACAAGCAGATTTTCATAGTGGCATAAGAATGATTAATGTGTATATCTCTCTGTGGTTCTTGACATTATGTTTTTTTGTTTTGTTTTGGGAAAATGGATCTTACATCTATCTCATAGCAGTGTCGAAATCTCACAAGGAATTGAAATTCTTGTAAATCTAGATACTTTCTTCGTTAATAAATAACAGTGAGTCATCTACCTAGCAGCACCATGGCATTTACTCAATAAATCCATTTCAGATAACATTGGAAACAGAGACTGACAGAAAATAGAGTGGAATTATCTACAGGAGACATGGAAAACCATAATTGCCCAGTTCAAACTGATCTTAGGAGTAAGTTCTTGAAGGAGATACACAATTTGGGTTCAAATTTAGTAAAAACTATAATTGGACATATGCTTAATGTGGCTAGACAATTCAACATATATCTCTGGCTACATATGATCCGAGGCAATGCACTTCCTAATTGTTCAATTCTTTAAAGTCTTAATTGGAAAAAGTATGCTCTACATCTTTTTCCAAGAAAAAACGTACGTACTTCTAGAAGAATTGTTTATACATCAGAAACACTTAATAAAATTCTGCAATCCCCGTTCCAACTTATCCCTGAAGTAAATTGTAAAAGCCAGGTAGAAAGATCAGTGTATAATCTTTTAAAATTATGGAACCTTCAAAGGCATGATTGATTTCTCACCAAATCATTGGGCAAGTAAATGAGACATTCTTAATATGTTTTTTAGTCATTTCTGGAACAAATGAGACATCAATAATACCTTGGTGGATCCAGAATAATAGAAGGGCCATGCTTTTCCCTCAGACTATATATAGTATCCAATTTTAGACCTTAAAGTGGATTCCATTATTTCCATAATCTGCACAGAATTTTTTTTTCTTTTTCTTTTCTTTCTTTGAAATCCTATTAGCTGTAGCAGACGGACAAGACGTGGACTTGATGACGACTCAGTCTCTGCAATTAATTGCCAAAAAGTACTCAAAATGAAAATAATGTTCAAAATTTTGCAAGATAGTATGGTTTTCACTTTGAGATAATAGAAAGAATGTCACCATCAAATGACTTTAAGGTCAACTGGTTAAATGCCTAAACATTAAATGAGGAGACCTAGATGCGAATCTTGTCAAATGGTACATGCATAATTGTCAAGCTGTTGAAATACCACTATGTGATCATGATGTAATATATGTGGGACTCATTTAAATTCCATATAACCTATTTTAAAAAATATTATAAAATAACAAAATAAAAATAATGCAACCAATATAAAGATATTTGCTTATCTACTGATATTTATTGTCAAGCTGTTGAAATACCACTATGTGATCATGATGTAATATATGTGGGACTCATTTAAATTCCATATAACCTATTTTAAAAAATATTATAAAATAACAAAATAAAAATAATGCAACCAATATAAAGATATTTGCCTCTTTAATATCTGGTAGCAAAATTCAAACAGCTTAAGAGCAACAATAGATTTAAAACTTGACAAAAGAGTTGATTTTGCTTAATTTTTCAAAGAGTAAAGCAATAGCCTACAGGTGCTTGACCGCCTTAACGTAAATATCTATCTATGTGTAGGTGTGTATTCAACACGGTCCCCATTCACATTACATCATAATCATATTATTGTATTATTATATTATTTCAACGAACAAGTGGAATTATAACAAATTACATTATCATAATATCCATGGAAATGAATCCTGGTTGGGTTTGTTGTGAGTCAAGACATTCTCACCAGTTGATGTCAACTCCACGGGCCTTTTGAAATCCATATTTGGGTTTGTTGTGAGTCAAGACATTCTCACCAGTTGATGTCAACTCCATGGGCCTTTTGAAATCCATATAAAAGATAAAGCATGTCTTCTATTAGATGCTTTATTTTTGTTTTTAATTGGTTAGATAGGGTTGAAATGGTTCCACTTATATTGCATATTAACCACACTATCATAGTATTCCAAGGAACATTATTATGGTATTATAACAAATTACATTATTATGGAAAATGATAAAGTTAATACTGGGGAGGGTGGACTTGGATTTATAACATGGTTACATTCTACCCTATGGTCTATGGCCATTTGACCTCGGTTCATGCATTGCCATGAGTTTGACCCTATGTCTAGATATCCTTGTGGGTTTGCAAAGTGCCTACATAGGGGATTGGAATGGTGGCTTGTGTAACCACTTTATCTATCAATGATTGAAATCAGTCCAATCTATGTTACATCATGACCGTGTTACCACAATATTTAAACAAACCACATAATAATAATATTACAACAAGTAATTATGCATTTGTTAGTTGGCAAGATTTGGACTTGGGTCTTCTTGTTTTTGAAGTTTTAAGGTTCACTCATGGGATTGGAATATTTTTTAATGGTGTGAGACTCCTTTCTCTCCATCACTTGCCCAAAACCTCCTGGGAAAAATGTCATGTTTCACCTATAATATTGGAACTTTGATTCACGGTGTGAAACTCCTTGCATCTTTTGCTTGCCTAAGCGATGGGCAAATATGCAAATTCTATTTTATAGTAAACTCTATTCTTAGTTTCATAGAACTGAAAGTTTGTTTTATTTCATTAATGTAAGATGAATAATTGGGCATATCATATGTTGAGCAATTTGACATTTCTTGGTTTTTTTTCAAAACTTTTGCAATTTAAAAATTTTGTAATATCATCAGAAATAATTAACATGTTTCTCCATTTGATTAGGAATTATAGTTCCAGCTTTTACTCATAAGAAACTTTTGTTTTAATAAGTTATATGTGGCTTTTATTGGGGTCACTCACATCACAATACCAAAATATTACAATTGATGCAACATACCTTTTTATCATAGGTTTTTCATTTCTTTTTGCTTTTAAATATTTTATTCAACTTTTTCGAAGTGTTATGTTTCCACAATTAGCTCCTTGACATCATTTTGATTAAGAGATAAAATCTCACTTGGCCAGTTGCCTTTTAAAATTTGAATTTTACCGGAATGAAAATCAACACCGCAATTTGCTAATTTATCTGCTATTCAATTTTCTTCTCTATAAATATGCTCACAATTCCAAGAGATTGCTTTTAGTAATAGATGATGAACATCAAAAATAATATTATTTTTTATCCAATCTCAACATCCATTTTTGTTAATAACATTGATGATAATTTGTGAGTTCCCCTTAGTTGAAATATATTTCCATCCTTTTTTTTACTGCAATTTTAATCCCTATAAGAAGTCCCTTGCCTCTGCATAGTTGTTAGTTGAAGTTCTATATGATTCTGAATAAGTGAGGAGAATTACCTTCCCTATTTCTAAAAACACCACCTCCACCAGCTTTTCCAGGATTTCCTTTAGAAGCATCATCAAAATTAATTTTGATAAACCCAATTTCTAGACATTTTCATTTTATCATAGATCGAAGGAGATCCTTTGTTTTAATTTCGTTGTCGCAGATAACTCTTCCATATATGTTCAAATTCATTAGCCAAGTTACTAGCATCTCTTTTTCTGCAATTGAGACTTCTCGTGATGAGCACCATATTTGTAGACATTTTGCAAGAGGCAATAATACAGTTCCAAGCTTGGGCATGATTTTGAGATTTATTTTAATTTTTTTTTGTTATTTCTTTCAAGCCATAAATTCCAACAAATAATGGTAGGGCCAATCCTCAACTCTTTTAATGTTGATGGAGCTACCCAATATAATTTCATTTAAAAAAAAAATAACCCCAAATGGTATGAGCAAACGAACAATGAAGAAGTAAATGGTTTGATGTTTTTTAATCCTTCTCACACAAGGCACATCCAAAGGGTCCATAATATTTTTTTTTTTTTGTAGACTCTCTCCTATAAGAATCTTACTTTGAACTGCTAACCAGAGAAATGTTGAGGCCTTAGGGAGAGCCTTTGATGACCAAACGTTTTTCCAAGAAAAATATTTGGGAGAAGGAAATTTTGATTGTTCTATATCCTCATATCCCAACTTGATGGAGTATCCACTATCCTTTGATAAATTCCAAACCAACTCATCATTTCCTGTAAAAATCAACAAATAAAACTCTTGAAGCATATCTTGAAGTTCATCTGCAATTTTTTGAGTTCATCTCCTTTAACCAGGTTACTAAAATAAATCCATGATTCAAAGTTTTTGCTCATAATAATATCGTCTTTGACCTTTGGACCTTTACATGGTAGGCATGCTCGAGCCAATGGTTGCCATTTTGAGTTAGAGATAAGAGGATAAGGCTTCAACCAAACATCAGTCCAAAAATTTGCATAACTCTCCTCATTGACTGACCATCTAATATGTTTCTTTATCAATTGCAAACTCTTTGATATGAAGTTCCATGTTGACAATCCTTTGGGTAGAGTTCTTTTCCTAAATAATTTCATTGCATCAAGAGAACCTATATATTTTTGAAGTAATATTTTTGCCCAATTCTTTCCTTGATCTCTGAATAATCTTCACCCAAGCTTTGCTCTTAATGCCAAATTCATAAGTCTGCAATTTTGCAAGCTTGCTCCTCCAATATTCTTTCTTTTGCAAACCCTATCTCACTTACAAAGAGGAAGCTTAAGTTTTTCCTCACAACCTTTCCATAGAAACTCTCTTTAAATTTTATTAATTTCTCATGCAATACTTGTTGGCAGTCTTGAAAGTGACATCATATAAATATGAATGGATTGCAACGTAGTCTTTATGAGTTGTAGCCTTCCCGCCATGGTTAAGAACTTACCTTTCCAACCTGCTAAGAAAACTTTCATTCTATCCAAAAAAAAGATCTAAAACTCCTTTTTATTTCCTTTATTAGACAAAGGAATACCGAAGTAGGTTGATGGAAAATTTTCAATTTTAAATTTTCACAATAATTTGTTGTAAATCTAGGGCACTATTAATGAAAAAAATCTTGGATATTGTAGTATTTACCAATTGTCTAGTAGCCTTCTTATAGCATGATAATATCAATTTAAACTCTATGGCCTCATTGATTGAGGGATGACCCAAAAGAAAAGTATCATCAACAAATTGAAGATGAGATTTAGAGGGACCATTTTTAGCAACTTGATTACCCTTGATTTTTGCCTTTGAAAAGACTCTCCCTAATGCTTCCATTAGAATAATGAATAGATAAGGAGAAAGTGGATCACGGTGACAAATTCCATAAAATAACTTGAAGTAATCGACATGAGAACCATTGATCAAAATAGAAAAAATTGCAGTGTTATAACAACATTTAATCCACTCACAAAAACTATAATCAAAGCCAAACTTTTTGAGAATAGCATGTAGAAAGTTCCAGGAAATCCTATCATATGATTTGTTTATATCTAATTTCAAAAGCATATTTGGTTTTTTCATGTAATGAAGATAATGTATGGCCTCTTGTGCAATAATTATACCATCAAGAATTTGTTTACCATGAACAAAGCCACCTTGTTTCTCTGAGATAAGACACCCTAGAATACCCCTCAATATGTTTGCCATAATTTTTGAAATGATCTTATAAATCATATTACAAAGGCTTATTGGACGAAAATTATCAAAATATTTTGTCACATTTCTTGGGAACCAAGGTAATAAAAGTATCATTGATCTCACTTATTATAGCCTTCCTTTTTCGGGCCTCTTCAACCGCAACTAACATATCACTCTTCAATAAATCCCAAAATTTTTGAAAGAAAATTATAGGAAATCCATTGGGGCTAGGTGCCTTGTTAGGATGGAAAGAGAAAACTGCTTCATGGAGCTCCTCCATAGATATCTTTTTCATTAAGCTTTCATTTTGTCCTTCAGTGATAATTGATGAAATATTTTGTAGAAGTTTTTCTTGTGCCTTATCTTGCTTTGAATTTGACAAAATATTTTTGAAATAATTAATTGCTTTATTCCTTATATCTTCTTCGTTCTCAATATTTCTTCGATTTGATATGACGACCAAAAACATTGTTTTTGTCGTAGCATGAAAATATTTTGTATTTCTATCTCCTTGAGCCTCTCTAGATGCTTTGGAACCAATATGATTCCTTTTTCAATACATTATGATAATCATAAAGTAATTCTTTTTCTTTCACATAAGAATCATGATCCATTCCATTAATTTCTACCGTCTTTTGTAAAAATTTGAGCTTGGATTCAATTTCTTTCTTTTCTTTAAAAATGTTACCAAAAGATTTGGCATTCCATATCTTCATTTGCTCCTTTAAATATTTCAACTTTTGAACAAACTTGTATATACATGATCTTTCAAATTTTGATTCATCCCACCATAACATAACCATATGGAAAAAATCAGGGTCTTGGAGCCACATAGATTGGAAGCAAAATGGCTTTGGATGACCATTATTAGGTAACTTACAAGTCAAAATAATGGGTTTGTGATTTGATCTTGCTCACAATAAAATATCTAAAGAGATTGTATACTTTGTTTGCAACCATTTATTGGATAACAAGAATCTATCCAATCTTTTTCCTATATGATTTTGCCCAATGTATCTATTATCCCATGTATAATGCAAGTATGAGGGACTAACATCCCAAAGGTCATTTGAATTGACAAATTAAGCAAAATCTTGCATTGATTTAAACCATCTTGAAATGCCACCATTATTTTCCAAAGGAGATAGAACAATATTAAAACCACCCCCAAAAATCCATAGATCACAATGAATTATCATTGTATTTGACAAAAATATGCTAAGGTCATTCCAATATCTTTCACGAGGAGTAACTATAGTTGGAGCATATACATTTATAACCTCAACTTTGATGTTTTCTTCTTTCCTGCAAAATAATCCAACAACCCAATTACTTTTTGCTTCTAATAGTTGTCCATCCCATATTATTGCAATACCGCTTGAAGCTCCTGTAGAAGAAACTGCTAAACAATCACTCGTCTTTCAAATATTTTTAAAAACATCCTTACATTCCTCATTGTTTAAGTTTGTTTTTTGTATTAAAATAAACTTAGGACTATAATAACCTATTAATTCCTTAATAACTATTTTTTTAGGGGTTTTATTCATACCTCTAATATTCCATGATATCATTTTCATCATAAATACTTTTTATTTTTGTTAGTGGGCTTAGCCCCACTTCTTGTTAACACTTGTGATATTTTTATTTGGCTTACCGGATCAAGATCCTTTTGAGTTTCTTTTTCTCTTTTTTCGTTCTTTGAAGGCCTTCCTCTCCTTCCATTCCTGCCAACACTCTCATCTTCATCAATCTTCGTACTACTTCATACTACTTCCATTTTTATTAGAAGGAGAAGATTTTATGCTACTTAAGGATTATAAAGGCGATTTACTTAGATTAAGCTTGACCTCCTTCACCTCATTTGCTTTAAAATTTGCATCCCCATCTTCCTTTGCTTTAAAATTTACCTGCCCCTCTTCCTTCGCACCTTTAGCTCCTATATCTGAACTTGCTCATTTTACTTACTCATCCCTCATATCATTTTTTTCTTCTAATGAATGATTCGAGTGAACTGCAATGGCCTTTGCCATTTGATGATGTAAAGGGATTCTTCTAGCCACTTTCTTAGGAGTAGAAAATCCTTGATTTGACCTAGCTTCTTTAGTGATATGATCTCCTTGTTTCAAATTAAAGCTATCCTCATGCCCAAAAATTTCCATCTCTTCTCCATCATTTTCACTTTGCAGTCTCTTGCCATGTGCCTAGTTTCATGACATTTGCAACATCGGAATGCAATGTTTTCATAATCCACTTGTTGATCCCATTCTCTTGATTCAAATTTAATCCTAATCGACTACGGAAAAGGTTTAGAAATATCCATGGCAACACATATTCGAGTGTATACATTATGCCTTCTCTTCTTAGTAGTTGGTTCCTCTTGGATGAATTCACCTAGAGTATTACCAATATTCTTCCATACCTCCTTATTGATGAGTTGATAAGGAAGTCCAAAAAGCCTAATCCATATTGGAAGCCTTTTAATAGTTTCTGTGTCCACAAAAAAATTCTCATTCCAAGGTCTTCAATATAATGCATCTTTGCCCCTAAACCATGGGCCTCTATCCATTATTTTATCCCTTATTTATGAACTAGAGAAAATAATGAGGAAAAACCCTTTTGGAAGAAAAGTCATGGAGTAATTTGAATTCAATCCCCATTTCCACTTGATCCAATTTTGAATCTTAGAAAAAGCTGGTTAGTATCCATGAAACTTACATATTAACCCTTTGGTTTTAAGAACCATTATATCATGCTCAATCATATCATCCGTGATAATTACTTATGGTGTAGTATTTGTTATTTGGAATGAGTTTGCCATAGATTCACTCTTCCTCTTATTGCTAGCTAGGGCATCCATACTTCCAACTTGGCCATCCATATTTTTAGTAAGGACTTTCACAAATGACTTTCTTTCCATGTTACTTGGATTTTTTTCAAATGAATCCTTTAAATTCTCCTAAGATATGGAACAAAAAGTAGCACTTGTTCCTTGATCACACTTTGCTTTCTACTTCATGCTTCCCTGCTCACACTTCCTCGTCACTCCTGGCTTGTGCTCGCACTTGCTTTTGGTTGCACTCACTCTCGGTTTGTGCTTGCACCCATTTCTGACTGCATTCACCCTCGACTTGTGCTCGCGTTCGCTTTCGATTGGAATCACCCCTGGCTCGCGTTTGCTTCCAGCTGCATTCACCCTCGGCTCGCGCTCGTGCTTGCACTCGCTTTTGATTGCACTCACCCTCGGCTCGTGCTCGCGCTCGCACTTGCACTTGCTTTCGACTGCACTCACCCTCGGCTCACGCTCGCGCTCGCACTTGCTTTCAATTGCACTCACCCTCGGCTCGCGCTCGCGCTCGCACTTGCTTTCAATTGCACTCACCCTCGGCTCGCGCTCGCGCTCGCACTTGCTTTCAATTGCACTCACCCTCGGCTCGCGCTTGCGCTCACATCCGCTTCTGGTTGCACTCACTCCCGGCTCGCGCTCGCATTCGCTTTCGATTGCACTCGCTCTTGACTCGCGCTCACGCTCGCACTCACTTCTGGTTGCACTCACTCCTGGTTCGTGCTCACACTCGCTTCCGACTGCACTCACTTTTGGTTTCACTCTTAAGAAACTTATTTGCAATGTGTTAAATGTATTTGAAGTTCTAGAAATAACATGTTTCTATATCTGATTAAGATTTATAGTTCTAACTTTACTCACAAGTAACTTATTTCATTGCCCTTTTGCAAGAGAAGTGTGGAATTCAATTTTGCCTTTGACTCAAGGGAAAGGATAGTGGCCTACTAGGAACCTTTTGGATAACATGCAACAATGGTTCAAAGAAAGAGGATTAAAGGAGTATAGATGTGTCCCTTTGATAGTGGCATGGGGCTTATGATTGGCTAGAAATGCCAAGTTGTTTGAAGGTAAGGAAATTCCAGTGATTCTGGTGCAAATGCAAATTAAGTCCACTTTTGAAAGTAAAAAAACTTCCAAAACCAAAACTGAGCAGACATATAGGAATGCTAATAGTGGATTTGATATGGAACTCTAGAAAGCTGCAAATTTTATTATCACGAATGCTTAAATAAGCATCATGAAACAAACAAGAGGCATACAATAATTTGCCTACGAAATCTAGATAGCAAGATAAGATAGCTATCTACCAGCTAGCTAGCATCATAACAAACTATCAAGCTATGCTTAGATGCTAACAATCTAATCTCTATAAGCAATATAACAAACTAACAATAACGTGAGTTGGAAGAAGCTTCACATAGTACATCGAAGAAACTAAAGAAAAGAAAGAAAAATAATTCAGTATATCATAAGTGATCCTCATCATCCCTCCCCAGTCCCCACCATAGAAGCATTGGAATCCAATGCTCGCAAACGAGAGGGAAAATTGCAAGACATTTGATGGTGTGATATCCAATGAGCTTGGTGTGGAAGCTGACCTCGAAGGGCAACAAGGTAAGAAGTGGAAGAACCCTATCTAATCTAACGAGTCTTCATGTCGAACACTTGATCAAAATCAAGTGAAAGCTGAAAATCACGTACCACATATGTAGGATGGTTGATGATAGGATCGGTTTCCAAAGTAGAATCATGATATGGCTTTAGAAGATCCACATTGATGATGTCATGAAAATGCCAAGGTGAGTCGAAAGATCTAGGCGAAAGACATTCGTAGACACTTGCTAAAGATTGCTAAAGGCCCATAGCAGAGTGGTTTGATCTTACTATGTACCTTCTCTGAAAAACATCATTTATCCAGGTATAGAGCCAAACTTTGTCTCCAACCTGAAAATGATGAAGAATACGATGTTTATCTATAGCTCGCCATTGTTGCTACCGAGTCTTCTGTAAACTTTGAACCGTATTAAACTGAAGGCTCTGCAAGTGTTGTATGAAAGAGGTTGCCTTATCTTGCTCCTTCTGAATGTGTACAATAGTTGGAGAGGGCAAGGATAGAGGCAACTCATATGGGGCCAAAGGCTGAAAACCAAGACAAACCTCAAAAGGAGAGTGTCTTGTGGAAGTGTGAACTGCTCTATTGTAGGTATGCTCTATGTGAGTGAGGCTCAAATCCCACTTAGTTGGAGAAGTGTGGTGATAGATCCTTAAACTCTATACAAGAGTGTGATTAACCACTTTAGTTTGCCCACATGATTGTGGATGAAAGGCAATGGATAAGTTAAGAGAGAATTTTAAAATCTTCCACAAAGAGCACCAAAAGTGGCCCACAAAGCATGAATGTCTATTAGATACAATGCTGATAGGGAGACCAAAGGAATGCCATATTGTTTCAAAGAAAAGTTGTGTTAAGTCAGGTGCAGAACTTGTCCTTCGAAACGAAATAAAATTAGCCATCTTACTAAATCAATCCATAACCACAAAAACATAATCATGTTGTTGAACTCATGGGAAACCCACTCATCAAGTCCATGGAAACACTTTCCCAAGGACGAGAAGGAATAGACAAAGGAACAATGAGGCCCAACTTCTTGTTTCCTTTTTTGGAGCAACAACAAACAACATACTACCTCAAAAATCGCAAGACATCATGTTGTATGTGAGGCTAGTAGAAAAACCACTGCAAGTGATGAAGAGTCTTGTGTTTTCCAAAATGTCCACCATAGAGTGTAGAATGGGTCTCTTTGAGAAGATACAACCAATGCTCTTGTGGCACACAAAGTTTATCTAACTTATACAACAAAGCATTCTTCATATGAAAATACTGAAAATGATTTAGATTGGAAGAAGAGGGATGTAAAAGGTGTTGGTAAACTTTCCCAAAATTTGGATCAAGAGCATATCGGCCAGGCCAATTTTGGAAACCAACATTGGAAGTAGTCACAACTGTCAAGTTGTTGGAGGGCGACTCAAACAATCTGCTATAGTGTTACTAGTCCCTTTCTTGTATTTGATCACCACGTGAAACTGTTGCAAATAGGCTACCCACTTCATGTGACGAGTTTCTTCAATCTTGTTTTTTTGATTGAAGAAAATTAAGAGAGATGTAATTTGTATGTACAATAGTCTCTTTACCAAGAAGGTAATTTCTCCAATACTTAATGGCTTGCACCAAGGCTTAGAACTCTTTGTTATAGTTGGAGTAGTTCTGTTAGTAGCTGAGAATGTATCGAAATGGTAGGCCACTAGATGGTCATTTTGTTTCAATACTGCTCCAAGGGCAAACTGTGATGTATTTGTCTCTATCTCAAAAGGTTGAGAGAGGTAAGGAAGGAAAAGGACAAGAGTTGTACATAGTTTGTGTTTCAATGTATCAAAGGTGCGAGCATGATCCTTTGTCCATTGAAACATAACTTTGGCTTTGGTCAAATGATGCAAGGGGGTTGCAATAGTGGAATATCTAGGAATGAACTTGCGATAGAAATTTGCAAGTCCAGGGAAACTCCTTAACTCAGTGATGATGGAAGGAGTTGGCCAATTAGGAGGACTTCATTCTTGGGAGGATCTACTTGAATGCCTTGATCATTGATGATGAAGCCAAGATAGGAAATTGAGGATTGAGCAAAAGAACATTTTGGAAGGTTTGCAAACAATTAATTCTTTTGAAGGGTTTTACGAACCTACTGTAGGTTGTCTCGATGGGCCTTCCAAGTAGTAGAGTACATAAGAATGTCATCCAAATAAATGATCACAAATTTGTCTAGATTGTCTTTGAACACATCATTCATTAACCTCATGAATGTAGTTGGAGCATTAGTAAGACCAAAGGACATAACAAACCATTCAAAAAGCCCCAACTTAGTCTTAAATGTTGTTTTCCATGTGTCTTCTGCTTGTACCCGGACCTGGTGGTCCCCACTCTTGAGATCAAATTTGGAAAATAACTTAGCCCCTTGTAGTTGATCCAAAAGATCATCAATTTTGGGAAGTGGATATTTGTTCTTGATTGTGATTTTTTTTAAGGTCCTAAAATCAATACATAGCCATCAAGTACCATCTTTCTTGAGCACAAGCAAGATTGGTGAGGCATAAGGAGAGGTACTTGGTTTAATAAATCCCTTAGACAAGTCATGGATTTGCTCTTTAATTTCTTCCATTTGAAACATTGTCTGTCTGTACATTGGTGCATTAGGAAGAAAAACACTACGAGTATTTTCTATGCTATGATTGATATCTCGAACAAGAGGAAGTGTGGAAGGTTCTTAAAAACATGAGGATATGATTGTAAAATTCTGTTAAGTGAAGCATGCCTTGAAGACTTGTGAAGTGGTGCTTGGATTCCTTCATTTTGTGGCCTTATGAAAATGAGTGCCAAATCTTGTGCTTGATTTACAACTTTGCGTGCTTGTCTACAACTTACGACCAAATTGGTTATTTGTTGAGTGCACTTAATTAGATATGCCTTATTATCTAATTGCAAAGTGTAAGTATTTTTTTATGCATCATAAGTAGCCTTCCTATCATATTGATAGGGTTTGCCAACTAGTAATCCACAACAATCCATGGGAGTGACATCACATGTTACTTTGTCCACAAACTTAGGACCAAAAGCAATGGGAACTATGCAGGTGTGTGTGATGTTGGAAGTGGTCCCACTATCCTTCCATCCAATAGAATAAGGATGAGGATGAGGGCTCATAGGCAGCTTCAACTTTTCAACAACGAACCTCGCAATTAGATTTTTCAGCGAGTTGTTAATTATACAATCAACTGAGTAGTCATGAGTTAGGTGTGACTTTGTGACAAACAAATTGTCATGGTCACCTATTGAAGAGTTGTGATTCATTAGGGTGACATTGTTTAGTCTACCCTTTAATTCATTGTATACTCTATCTTCCCCTATAGTTTCAATGGTACCATCTTTTGGGTCCTCATTTGGAGACTATACAATCAATGATTTTTTCTTCATATTTTTGAGCTTATAACATTGGAATTTACTGTCCTTTCTTCTTACAAAATTCACAAATATTTTGAGACTTAGAGTGAGAAGAAGAATAATAGGAAATGAATGAAGAGGGAGAAGTAGAAGAAAAGGAGAGAGAACTTTTTTGCATTCTGTTCTTGTTGCTGTTGATTTGGTGCCTTCCAAGTGCTTGTAGAAATTGAAGATCAAGATCCTCATGATCGAGCAACAAGTTTCTTCTTTGCAAGTTGTACATGGTTGAAAACGACATCAAGTGTCGCTAAGGGAGTGTATTTTAACTCCCCATACAAATGCTTCTATAAACCACTCTTGAATTTGGTGATGGGTGCTTCAGTTGCATATTTCATGCCAAGCAAAATCCGCAACCTATTGAATTGGAATATGTAATGTTGCACAAACATGTTACTTTGCCTTAATATGTACCATTTTATACAACGATCTTGTTCATAGTTTGAAGGATATAAAGTTTCCTTCAAAGCCTTGATCAGGTCATCCCAAGTTTTGATTTGGGCTTCTTGCCGTTCCATACTCAAAATATTTGCTAATCCAAAGAAGTTTGAGTTTGGCAAAGGGAACCTTATCTTCAACAGGAATTCTAGTGTAGGAGAACCATGTCTTCATGTCCAATATCCAATCGGCTAGGACTTCTGGATATCTAGAACCATCATATGGGTTGAATTCACATTTAGTCTTAGCACAAAGATCATTATTGTCGATCTTCACATCACCTGGAGCGTTTTAGACCATTATATATGATGAGAACATCAACATACAACACAATCACTAAAGTTTCCCCATATTAATATTTTATGTAAACATCATGTTCAACCTCACATCGCTAAAACCTATAACTAAGGAAAAATAAATCGATCCTCTCATACCATGCATGACGAGCCTACTTAGGTCTATACAAGGACCTAGTCAGACAATAAACCAATGGAGTGGATCTCTCAACCTCAAAACCAGGTGGCTACTACTTGTAGACTTCCTCCTAAAGATTCCCATGTAAAAAAGATCTCTTCATATCCATCTAATCTACCTTCCAACCATATGATGCAACAATGGAGAGAATAATCTTGATTGAATCCATCCTGGCTACTACTCAAATGTCTCAAAATAGTCCACTCCCTCCTATCGAGAGAATCCCTTATCAACAAGGTTTACCTTGTGCTTCTCTACTTGACCATATGAAGTGTATTTGGTCATGTTGAACTATTTGTAGCCAACAATATTCTTCTCTTTTGAAAGAGAAACCACCTCCCAAGTCTTGTTCTTCATCAGAGCCTAGTACTCTACTAACATATCATCTTCCCATTTTGGTTTACCCTTAACATAAGAATATGTGAGAGGATCTTGAGAATGTGTTACCTTCTAAAGCAATGTTTGGGAAGGAGTCTTTTGATGTAACTCAAGAGAAAAAATAGGCCAAGCATCCTTGAAAAGTATCTTAACCTCGTTAGAATAACAAATTATATCCTAAGTTGTTACTAGGATAATCTATGTGGCTGAGATTAGCTCAGTTTGTTATGATCCAATGGATTAGATTGTACACCTTTGCTATTTAAGCAAGGTCTGTTTCATTCAATAATATCAAGTATTCCTTTTTCTAACATAACCCACTTGGGTGTTGGATGTATCAAGGAAGAATCATATTTATCCTATAAAAACTTAATATTAGAAGCTATAACTAAAGAATCCAACTTATCACCACTCACCTCATCATGTAAGACTAAAGCATCATGAACTAATGTATCCTACTCACTATGCCTTGATCCTAGAGAAGAGTGTTTCCTATGGTGCACCTGTGAAGGGGTAAAATTAATAGGTAAAAGGCTTCCACTCAAAGATGAAGATAAAATAAATACTCTTTAATAGGAATAGATCCAACCAAAATATTGGAAGAAACAACTGAATTAGAGATGGTCAAAGAATCAAATGTATCAGTTGCTAGAAGATTATGTGGTGGGGCGAAAGGAGTACTTAGAGGAACCTCATCAAATATGGCATCTCTCCAAATCAAAACATTATGTCTCTGAGGACATAAAGATAATATGCGAGATATCCAAATACCCCATAAGAATACACTTTCTTCTAAAGATCCTTGGGTTTGAGTCCATGATGAAGACCCCAAGATATAAAATTGGGACATGTCAAGATAAACTTGTGTCAATCTCTCAAGAGGTATCATGCCCTGAACTACCCTAGTAGGAACTCTATTGATGATACAACCTCACCCTAGAACTTATGATCCATCCCCTTGGCATAAATCATGCATCATATCTTTTACATGATCACCCTCTTTTTCTCTTAGCCACAACATTCTTTTTAGGAGTATATTGAACAATCCTCTAATATGCAACCCCATGAGAAGCCAAAAATCATAAAAGGTACAACTAATATATTTACCACCATATGTCCCTAGATATTTTATTCTCCTATCTAGCTAATTTTCAACAAGGGTCTTGAAGGTCTTAAACTTCTCAAAGACCTCATCCGTAGTGTGAATGGTGTACAACCACACATATCTAAAGAAATCATCAAAAAAATAAGTAACTACGTGTTTCTTAAGAGAGATGGTGTGCCCATAGGTACACAAATATCACTATGTATGATCTCCAAGGGATGAGATGCTCACATTACAACCCTTTTTGGAAAATTAACCCTATTATGCTTTCCTAGAATACATCCCTCACATGCACCACTTGGAGAGGATATGCATGGAAGCCTAATGGCCATTTGATGTTGACTCATGTATCTCAAAGATCCATAGATGAGATGCCCAACCCTATAATGCTACTTATAACTTTTATTATCTACATGTGCAACCATAGAAATAAAGTTTTCCTTCCTAGAGGGAGGGGAAGAAGATGCAGGTCTTTCTCCCCATTGATATATATGACCAATCTTCACAATGATTAAAAGCATCAATTTTGAACCCGTTGTTTATAACCTTGATTACCCATCTACTAGACCAAAACTCTACCTTTGTATTTTTATGAGTAAAAGAATAGGGATAACATTAGAAACATGAAGTGCCTTATCAAAAGACAAAGATCCAATGTTAATGACTCCACACCCTACAACTTGTAATGAAGAATCATCTCCAATCACTAATTGTTCCCTTGTGTGTGCTTTGTTATATATTTGTAGGAGATGTTTGTGTTTTATCATGTGCCTAGTTTCCCCTAAATTTGCAATCTAATCATTTTAAAAAGTGGATGCCTAAATGTGAAATGAACCACTACATGTGCTTGTGAGGTTTCTTCATAAAAAATATCCTCACCTTGTACATAGAACAAAGCAACATCAACACCCTCTTTCTTGTTGCTTCCTCAAGTTACTTGATTTCAATCCTACAAAATTTTACCTTTTGACCTTTCATTTTTAGTAAAATCACATTGATTCTTGAAAGACTTGTTAGGATTCTTCTCATTTTGTTTTGGCTTCTTGTCATTCTGAACTTTGGCAACAACTGCTTTTGGGTCAGACTAATTAAAAATAGAAATTTCTATGCCTATTTATTCTATCCTAATGGTGCAAAAAATACTTGAATACCCCAT
Source organism: Wollemia nobilis (assembly GCA_028583015.1). NCBI lineage: Eukaryota > Viridiplantae > Streptophyta > Pinopsida > Araucariales > Araucariaceae > Wollemia > Wollemia nobilis. Next base: position 29,823 of record JAQPPZ010011228.1, on the reverse strand, counting down.
CAATGGGTTATGAAGAAGAATCTAAAAAGTGCACTCAAAGCATCTCAAAGAGAATAAAAACTATCTCACATATTATAGACACATAATTGAAGACAATGTTGAGTAGTTTAGTATTTCCTTCTCCAATGCTTCCTATATTTATCTTCTCTCTTTGGGTAGTCCTCTTGAAATTTGGATATTCTCTTGTAGCTTCTTAAAACAATTGATATACTCATAGGTAGTATCAAATGATTCCATGGAAAAGGTTGCTAGCTTAGTGTCCCATCAACCAATTTGCACGGAATCAATTTGGTCACACAATCCCTAAATTTTCTAAAGTAGCACTTCATGATCCATGGTGCTACTAACATGAATGTCATATATATTGTCAACATGAAGAGAAATGACACTATGAGCCTCATCCTTCTTGTCCCTATAGATTTGCTTCTATTTTTCAAATTTAGTATCATGAGGCTCCTCATACACATATTTAAGTAACCTCTTACTTTAGAGTGGAGATTCAATGTTGAATTTCTAGGTAGCATAATTAGGACCACTCAAAAAGATCATAAGGTGATCAATAACTATTCTACCAAAATACAAAAAATTACATTAAGTTATGACTAGAAACAACATCACCAATGCAAAGATCTTGAAAAATAGTATGAGTTGGAAAAAAGAGGCTCAAAACACTTTTGTATGTAAAAGTTATGGCGCTTAGAAGTTTTGACCTAAAATCACAAAAAATACCTCCAAAGTCTTTTAACAAATTAAAAACATTTTAGTGTCTCTAGCAAGTGAGAGGTCATTATGTGTCATTCTATGAGTGGATGAGGGGGTTCCAAGCATGCACTAATTGTGTATCAAATCGATGAATTGCATGATGCAACTTGTCATGATCTAATTTGCTATTGAAATAAAAGCCACATTGCACCACTTGTTGCATCCTAATTGACTTTGAAATGCATGCATTGCCAAGTTTGTTGTTGACTGTGTGAGTTGTTTGTCAAGTTTGATGAGTTGAAAAAATATGATTGGCTAAACATGTATTCATGTATGCCTAACGACATACAAAGTTCCAAGTTTTCCATTGTATGACTTGCCATGTTGACCCAATCAAAACATGGCATGTCAACACATACATTAACCCTTGCATTACCTACCACATGTCACCTCGAGATTAAAGCCATATTACCAACTACGTTAACAACTCCATAAACTACCATGTATCATGCCATGTCACCTGTATAGACTACATGCCACTTATACAATTGTCATATGTCACCTCAGGATTCACACATTTGTCACCAAGTCAATTGTAGATATCACCATGTCAACTATCATATATTACCTTAATATTTGTGCACCCGCTTCTAAGTCACCAAAATGGCCTACCATGTCATCTATATGGATTTCCATATGTTTCCTTACAATTTATGCATTGGTCACCAAATTAGTTATACAGACAATCACATTGGCCATATAGATTGCTACGTCATTTGTACAACTCTGCCATATCATCACAACCGCGCAAAGGGGTGACATTATCCAATGTCATGTCATCACAAGGTGCCACAACATCATAGGATTCCACATCATGCATGGTGACATCGTTAATGCTTTTCAAAATGATTGGGTATGGTAGGGCTTCAAATTTGATACCTCCCATGACCCAATGTCTTAAAGGGCTTTGGCTACCCAACCCTCCAAGCACCATGCTTGGGAGGCAAAAGGATACAATCAAATATAAACATAACTATGCTTCCAATTTTGCCCCTTTTGATTCCCTACACTGATGTATGCTTGCATCATACTAATGTAAGCATGCCCACGTGTGCATTTTTGTTGCATTTCCAAGGAGTATTCTTTGAAATATTCCCTAGAACATTCCTCTTTAAATTTTCAAAATTTCAAAAATTGGAGGGAAGTGACAAATTTTAACCACATACAAATTTAGAGTATTTGGATGTAGAATGAGTTAAAGTGGTAAACTAAGAACCATCTAAAAATTAAATATAGAATCTATAAATTCTAATTATTATTTATATCTATCATGGTTTTCCCTAAATAACCCTTTGATCAAACACAACCAATTGGGATATCCTCTCACGCCAATGCAACAAAAAAACTTGTCAACATTTTTTACAACTTTTCAAGTGACTTAGAGGTCTTTGCTAAGCATGGAAGCATACCCTTGGATTCTATGGCACCAAGGGTCTATCTAAAAAATTTAGCCTCTTATTTTCTTTTTTCACAATAACCAAATAGTCTACCCTCTCATATGTATTGCTATTGGGAAAAATATTGGAAGAGAAAAAGAAATGGATTTTTAAAAAATATGTAAAAGAAAAATGAGGATTTAAAAACCTTAAAAAATTCAATCCTAAAAGTAGGGCATCCATTTGATAAAAAATAATAAAAATTGAATTCCAATGAGAGGAAAAAGGAACATGTTGATGAATTCTTCTCTTGGAGCAAATATGCAAATCCTAGTGAGATCCTCACAATCCAAGTCCACTTAGGATATTATTATAAAGCCTTTCTTCTAATTATGCCATTAACCTTCAAAAGAAAATATTCTTAGCTTGCTCTAATAATAGTTGTCCTTGAGAGAAGTTGGAAGAAAATAATTGTCAATAAAAGCAATTGAGTAATGGAGATTGATATCCTCTTTGATACCTTGTTGGATTTCACAACAATTTCTAGAAATGAATGGAATCAAGCATTATCCAATTTTGCTTAGCAAAGGAATACCTAGAACAAAAAATAACATAAAATATAATGGGATGTCTGTGAACACCAAATAGTCTCACTAAAATGAAAATAAAATTACACTCCAAACAATGATAAAAAGATGGTTGGTATGAAGGGACATTTATGACCAATTACAAGTTACCTTTGGATCAAGGTTGTGACATTGATATTTAAGAATCAAATATTATTAAAAAATACCAAAGCACATTTTTTAAGGTTTACATGGGACCAAAGGGAAATATGATTGATACAAGTACAAAAGTCAGTTGTGGACTCAACATAAGCTTAATCACCATATATTCAAATATGATTAAGATAGAAGCTCTTTAGTGTAATAAGGGACTATTGAAATTTGCTAATGGAATTCAATATGAGACTAATGATATGGGTAAGGAACTGTACAAGGCCACGAAGAAGGAAACACATCTTGTGATTGCTCTTCATGTGGACAAGATGTATGGTAATCATATTACTAGTCACTTTGACCCTAAAGACTTGTTAGATGACTTTAGTAAGATATGTGACTATAGATTCCTCTCAAATTAATAATTTAGAATGAGATATTGCTACCTTGACTATGAACATTTTGGGACAATTAAGAAGTATATCAATCATTTCAAGAAATTGCAAGAGGACATCTTATTGCCAAAGGAATCAATGAGAAGATGAAGGATGTCGTTGAGTACCTTATTAGGGTCTTCCACAATGTTTAAAAAACTTATGAACTGGTTCACATATTCTTTTCTAATCATCATGTTGAGGATTAAAAATGGTCCTTACACTTTGGGTTCCACGACCCCCCACAATTTGGTTCTTGTTAGGTGCATCTAGTGCCTATGCCATGCTTGGAGTGCCAGTTTCGGAAGTCTAGGGAGTGTGGGACATGGCTCCTTCAGATGACCTCTAGGATTTTTACCAAGGATGACTCCTTGTTTGGATGTGATATTTAGCGCTTCACTAAGTTCCTAAGCTAGCCTAATCTAATGGGTTCTTTCTAGAAAAAAGAATAAGAGAGAAAATCAGTAAAACCTAACTATCCTAAATAACCTAAGCCATAGGTGGTGATGCATAAAATATTACAATTTCAATTCTACATATCATTGGGATTAATGAACACATGAATCAAACATGACAACTAAAGTGAACACAATCCCAATCACATATGATTGCAAATCAAAAGACCTATGGAAATAAGGATAGATACTAGTCATAGCCTCCCTTAGAAAGATACACAAATACAAAGACCAAGACATAAATACTATAGCAGTTATAACTATTTGCATTCATGTTAGAGCATCTTACATTCATACACAATAGGAAGAGTCCCGATGACCTATACATGCAATTACCCAAGGCTCAAGTCTAGACTAAAATACAAAATGAAAAGAGGAGGATAAATTGCTCAAGGTTAGATACTAAACACGACAACAAATCAACCTCTATATGTCCTAAAAAAGGTTATTTATAATGTGTACATTAAATTTAAAATTCAAAATCCCCCCTAGATGGTGAGGGGTAGGAACCTTGCATTTATTGATGGCTAAGGTTGAGGTACGATATTGAAAAATATGGAGTTGGTTCAGGTCTATTGCTATAAATGTTGTTTAGGGAGGTAAATCACCTTCGAACGTGTCATTAATTGGCCCTACTCTTGGTGAATGAGTCTCGATAGCACTATGCACTATATTTTGGCTAATGGATTTTTGCTTTTGGTTACCAGGTTTCAGTGCTACATCCCAATTGATGCCTCCTTTAGGAAGTTTGGTTGCTCCATTGGGGCCTTTACAATTTTACCTTAGCGTCTTCAATGGCCTTGGGAATTTTGGCAAGAGTCTGCCACAAAACATAGTGTAATAAAGAATTTACTACTATAATAAAAACTTCGAGTGGACCTCCGATTGTCCAGAGATAGAATCCCAAATCTTGATAGTCTTATTGTTAGGCATAAAGTCAAGCTTGAAGTTTGTTTACTATCTCAATAAATTTTTTCCATTCCTTTTTCACTAGGACTTTAGATCACATGTAGTGTCAATAGAAATTCTACGACTCACATAGTTCCTCGATGAGGGGAAAAACATATCCATTTTGGGTCTTTTGGAGGAGTGCTTCCAGCTCGATGATAGGATTTACGACCACATTTACCTTTTTCTTCCAAGGATAGGTCTGGGGTAATCTCAATGGTCTTTAGTTGGCCAAGTCACTACTTGTACTCATCTTCCAATTGAAAGTCACCATTGGGATCTAAAGAGGAAGGAAGTCCAACTACCATAATGATAAAATGTGCCCCTTTTATTATTTTATATTTTAGGATAGGGTATCAATTTTTTTCAAGAAATTACGAGCTACTTTCTAGGAAGCTAAGTCTATGATGACTCTTTGGAACATGATATCTTTGTTTGCAACCCTTGCTAGAGTTCATCGTTGGAGGTCAGCCTGGGCTAGGAAGACCTAAAATTTGGGCTTACCTATACTAGGAATTGGTGGTTTCTTCAAATTGTCCAAGCTTCTTGCTGGATTTTATAGTCAATTGCAAGAAGGAGCCCCTCTACCTCCCAAAAATCTCCTTTCCACAAAGTTTGGATGATTTTTGTGAACTGTTTAGTGTTGCTAGGTCTTTGTTCCAATTTGGCTACCTTCTTCTAGTATCCTATCTTGGCCTTCTTTTCATTAAACTTTGTAGAGAGGTGGGCTTCCTAGCTTTTAGCATCTTGGCTTTGGTATGTGAATTCTTAAGCAATTGATTGGCCTTCTCTAATTCTTGTTCCCTTTCAACAAGACTTTTTGTTGCTATCATGTATTTGTGACTTAATAGTTTGACCACTTGTTTGGTACTATCAATCCTCTTCTCCAATGATGCATCTTTGAAGATTAAATGTACAGTGATATCTGGTAATCATAAGATCACATCTCCTCTAGCACTTCAGAAACCATTGGCTCAAAAATACCAGTCCCTCCCTTTGGGGAAGAACATATATATTCTTCTATGAGGTGGCGAGTTGGACAACTCGTCACTTTGCTTTGTACTTTGACTACTAATGATTATGTTTCAAGGCCTCCTACATATAAGGGATAAGCTCTAGGATAGAGGAGGTCATTGGAGGATCAATTATTTGCAACATGTTTTTAGGTGGTAACGACATAGATTTTATGAATGACAAGGGGGTCAAAGGATCTATCAGGGAAACTGTAGTGGAAGGAGTTATGATGCTTGATGATGGGATGTAAGTTATGGGTGATTGTGGTAGGGGGAGACCTTGGGATGTGGAAAAATTTATGGGAGTAGAAGAAATGGTGAAACAGTGGAAGAAATGCCTTGAGAGGATACTTCAAAATAGGAAAAAATAGAGAACTGTTGAGATAGCGGTTGAGTACCAATGAGGACTTCTTGCTCTGAGATTGCACTCTTGGGATCTTTTCTCTCTTTTGATGATTTTTGAGGACTCATTTGAGGTCCTTCTTTTGGTAGTGTGAGTTCCTTGGCTTGAGACTTACTTCTTTTCTTCTTTGTCAACTTTTCAATGTTCAGGTAGGACTTTCACTTCTTCTTGGAATTTTTATTCTTTTCTTTAGATTCTTTACCTAATGATTACACCAATTGGGTCACAATTACTTACATTAGGTTATTTGAAATGGGGGGTCCATGGTGCATAACTCTATCTCCAGTGGAGGTCTCGAAGATGATGGACTGATGATTGGCAAAGCCTTTTGCTTATTTTCTAGTTTATATTTTGTTGCATGTGTATTATTTGCTCAACCTCCTCCAGATTGTTGTCATTCTTAGATGCATTTGCCTCATCATACATATCGCTAAATTGTTTATATTTTGAGTTTTCCTTAGGCATAGAGACTGTATTCTTTATCAGTTTCAAGTAAATCCACCAATCCCAGATTTTGGCATCGTTTTATTCCTGGTACTGCAAATGTTCTTCCTTATTCTTGAAAATTTTATTTTTGGGATCTACTATGTCCTTGGGTTTTCTAGGATTTCCCAAGTCAAACCATGACTCAAGTTGCTTTAGGTAGGTCAAGAAATCTTCTCTTTGAAGTGGTGTAAAGTTAATTTCCTCAAGACTCTGGTGGAGTTCCAATTTTGGTTGCATCTAGAGTGTAAACTTCTTTGCATTTATTATATTGAATAGCCATTCCTAAACCAACCTTCTAGATCATATGCCCATGGATCATCTAAATTTTCAATCTCCAAGATTTTGAGATTTTCTTCTATTAGGGGTATGACCCTCCTCTTCAACTAGTTAATCCCACCTACGTGCATTAGAAGCTTGAAATAACTAGCTTTACTTTGTCCTACCCTGTAGATGGTGTCTCCCATGTTTAGTTGCTATAAAATTTCCAAGACGAATACCATTTTTGGTACATATAAGGGTAACAAATATACTAGATTGGAGAAACTAGGGATGTGGATAATTGTATAGTCCTCCAGAAAGAACCATTCCCCTTTATAGTTGTAGCGCATATTTCAATAATATTCCATTGGAATGCATTGTGATCTTGAACCTTTTGACGCCCATAGGATCAAAATCAAAAAAATGTCTACAAAAGTGTAGTAAGAGGATTTCCAGAAAAGGGCTTCCATCTAGATAGATACAGATCATATTTGACTGCCTTCCTCTATAATTCTTAGTTACAAGATGTTGTACAACCAAGAATTCTAAGCTAGTTCCAAGTGTGTAAATTATGAGGGGTACCTAAAGGATACAAAGGTGTTTAAGCCCTCTAATCCTTGATGAATCCATTTGGAAAGGTAGGCACTAAAGTTGAGGATTAGTTCCCAAACTCAGGGTGTATATTTCAAGGTAAATATGACTCCTAGCTCTTCTTTGTCCACCTTCTTATCCTTGTCCTTTCCAAAGATGAATATTTCCATGCTCAAGATATCCTTAGTATTATATTTGAACAAGGTCCATTACATAGGAATGCTTGGCATGGTGTTCAACTATGTCTTCATGGATTTCCATATTTAGAGGTTTCAACGACTATGGGTGCCACTTGTAGAGTTGGTCAATGATGAAGGGATCAAAATCCACCCCTTGAGATACCATTAAAATGTCTCATATGGCCTCTAGTAAAATCATAATTTGGAAGCATCCATCATCTCCATGCACTATCCCTTGTCGAGCATCCAATATTGTAGTGCTTGCTTCTACAAACTCTAAACATTGGTGGACTTGGGGCATCATATATTGAGCCAAGTAAGACATCCAAATCTTGGATGAAAAAGATTCGACCTTTCACATCTTGGTAACTTTGAAAGGTGCCTTCTCTCAGACCTTTTATGTTCGTAGACATCTTGGGATCAACTACTTTTTTTTGTCGTATCAGTGAGGATGATTACTGGTTTATTTGTTTTGGCATCTCCAGGGAATACCTTCTTAGTGTTAGACTTGGTAGCATGAGCAAGGTACCCTTCTTTGCCGTCTCCATGGCATCTAAGAATATTTCCTAGCTTTCCATCTTAGTGGTTTGATTGAACTCTCGAGTATTTCAAACTTTCTTGTTTATTTATGTACAATGGTGGAGGCAAAATAACTTAGAGATTTTATTAATTCCTATAACCATTACAATTTTTTTTTGCATATGCTCATTTTTGCATGAAATTGGATACACTATGGAGGTGGCCTTATTTTTGCTATTGGAGCCTTCTTGATTCATGTGCTACCTAGTTTGTAATTGACTGATTTTAAATTTACTGCCAGAGTAAAGTAGGCCTTAGCGACAATGACTGCCATGTCAACAACCATTTTGTTGCTCCAAATATCAAGGTATAATCAAACAATTAGTCTTTAAATCCTTTAATTAATGCTTTTATTTGAAAGGACATGCATGGGTAGATGTTTATTTCAGACTAATGCACCGATGGGGTTTGCAACATTATGATATTTCACAACTTTGCCCTTTTGAGTACCACACTTTGTGCCATCCTCCCTATTTTAATCTTCACACTACTTCCAGTTTTCCCTTCCTCTTCTCTCTTTATTTTTTCTTTTTTATTGGTAATACCTTTTTAGATGATTCTTGTTGATCAAAATTAGAAGTGGTAGCCCTTTCGGTTCAACAAGCTCCATGTCATTTTCTGCCTTTAGTCTGGTGATCACTTAGGGCCCACTCTAGATGGAATCGAATTTGGTATGGTGGGCAATGGTATTTTTGTCCAACCATATTTTTACATCCTCTTGATTTTTCCTAAGATGAACTCTTACCATATCCCTTTGTTCCTGTAGCTTCAATAAAATTTCATATTATTAATGATATGATATCACGTTCCTAGAACTTCAGCTAATGGAGTAGCTGGAGGATCGATAATTAAATATATATAAGTAGTCAAACTTCCCAACCATAAAACAAGGAGAAAGGGAAGCAACCGATACCTTTCTTTGGAGTTATCCTATCTTCCCATATTGCTTGGTAGTTATGTCGATGCCACAATCTTTGGTTGTCTACACCTATCCTCTTCAAGATCCTTAGCAAATTTGTATTTGAAGACTTTGCCAGGAAATTCCCCTAGGGTAATAGTTAGAGGAGGCTTTCATATAAATTCCATAATTAAGAGAAATTTTACTTACCTCTATTTTGACAAATGCTGGCATGTTATCAATTTTAATAGTATGTTGCACCCCAAACCAAATGACAATTTTCTCTAGAAAGTTCATGATGACCTTTTCGATAGCTTGCTTGAGTGGGGTTGCCTTTGTCCATCTTGTAAAGTAATCTTTGGCGGTCAAGATCCATCAATACCCTTCACTAAAGGGTCGATAAATTGATCTGATTAAGTTGAGTCCCCATTGTGAGAAAGTTTCATCAACTCCAATAGGCTTGAGGGGCATGGAAGTGTTTTGGTTCCTTTTGGTAAAGAATTTGTATTTTTCACACCCCCTTACCTGTTGATGAGTGTCATTGAACATAGTCGACCAATAATACTTGTTTGGGACTAGGTACAGTCCCTTTGAACCAAGTATTGAATCCCTTGCAATGCGGTTCTTGTCAGGTGCATTTGGTGCCCTGTGCCTTTCTTGAGGTGTTAGTCCCAAGAAGCTTGAGGAACGTGGGACCTCGTTCCCTCGAACAACCTCTAGGATTTTTTACCAAGTCCAAATCCTTATCTAGATGTAATCTTTGATGTTCTTCCTTCTACAATAGCCTATCCTACCAGGAGCTTGTCAGGGAAAAGGGTAAAGAGAGAAAAGTAGTAAAATACAACCTAACTAGCCGAACTAGCCTATACTACAAGTGATGATGCACCAAATATTACGATTCCCATTATATACTTTAGTGGGATTTATGAACACATGAATGAAACATGAAAAATAAATCAAACATGGTCCCAATCATGCATGGATACAAATCAAAATTTTTTTGGTGATAGCTAGGATGGATACTAGTCACAACCCCCCACAAAAAGATACATGAATACTTAGACTAGGACAAAAATACTAGAATAGTCATAGCTCATTGTATTCATGTTAAAATCACATTACGTTCACACATAATTTAAAGAGGCTTGGTGGCCTGTACATGCAATTGAATTAAGACTTGAGTCTAGATTGATATACAAAATGGAAAGAGAAGGGAAAATTGCTCAAGGTCATATACTAGACATAATAACAATTCAACCTCCATTTTTTGTCCTTGGGGATGGGTATTTATAATATTACATCAAAATTTAAAATTCAAAATCCCCCTGAAATGGCTATGTGGAAGCACCTACGTCATTCTTGGTTGCTCGATTAGAGGGGCTAAATCACATTTATTTTTGGGATATTTGGAGCTGATTGGGGGGTCAAGTCACCATAAATGCCTCCATGGGTTGCATAATCTCTTTATACATGTGCCATTAATGAGTTCACCTTCTTCCATGGAAAATTGAACTTGGGTGGTTGCTTTTACCAATGGGAGTGTGCTTTGTTGGTCATGGCCTTGTCCTTTCTTGATTTCTAACCCATCCTTGCAAATTTCCCCTCTCTTGTGTTGGTCCACTAGGTTTTGGAAATGGTTTGGCCTTGAACCTTTCCTCTGATGATACGATCGCTTTAGTGACTCCCATTCTTGCATTTCTTGCCAATATCTGGCTTGGTGGATGCTGCCTTTGATGTTGTCCTACTCCTTATGATTGTTGATTATCTAAATACTTCTCTAAATTCGGTTCCACCAAACCTCATGTGATGGGCATGCTTCCAATTCTATGTGGATTTTACATGCTATTCTCATCCCTTTTGCCATGGTTCCTCTAGGGGATCTATATGTGGATTAATAAGGTCTAGCAACCTTGCTAATGTTAGGCAGTAAAGCATTAGTCACAATATTATTGATGTGGTAGGTTTAAATAATACAATAGGTAGCTTAGAATAGCATTAGGGATATTTAGGAAATAATATCCCCTAAGGTAGGAAGCGAGTGAATTAGGAGTCCTCCCCCCTAAGTCAGCTAACAACTAACCTACTAACCTAGTTACGTAGTCAAAATGACTACAACTACTAACTAACCCTAGGTAAATAGTAATAGGTAATTTACTAGTGGTAAAAAGTAACAAGCTACTTTTTACCATGCGGTAAATCAACTTCTACTTAGGTGAAATTTACAAATTACCTAAATGAGGTAATAATCATAGTTACTAACATAGTAACTCTAACATCCCCCCTTATTACATTATTTGGGTAATACATACATATCCCTCTATACAACAATATTTGGGTAAAGTATATAACTGCCCCAATACAGTGAAGAAAATGTTGATCTGTTGGTTATTTGCTTTGCTCTGTCACAGTGCTCTGGCTGCTCCTAAGCAAAATGTGGGTCATTCCTCACTTTGTCTTCATGCCAACGAATGTCCTTATGGTAATCACATCATCCAACCGAATTGCATGGGTAACCAGCTGCTGCAATTGCTAGGTGCAGTAGAATAGATCACTTCATACAAGGTTCATTCATTTACAATATGAATTTGCAAAAGATAAGGCAGCTAAGGTGTCGGTCGTTGCCGAAAATGCACCCTTATAAGTTCCCCCCTTCTTGTTGCAAAATATAGTGTAATTAATTTCTGAAGGAAGTGTGACTAAGGTGGCGGTCAAAGCCGAAAATGCACCTTTATAAGCCATCTTACCTTTTTACAAAAATTGTGAAGAAAAGAAATTTATATCCCCCCTCAATTGCAAAAAGTGTGCAATGCAAGAGTGTTGTGAAGGATTTTACAAATATTGCCTCCTAGACAATTTTACATCACAAAAAGTCACTCCTCTTGTTACAAGTACTTCAAACACCTAGAATTTGCTATTTATGAAGCCTAAAAGAGGTACAAGCACCCCTTATTGCAAGGTATTCAAAAAAAATACTTATGCTATTTATGAAGCCAAAAAAGAGGAGAGAGAGAAAATGGTGCTTTTGCCCATGGTGACACATGTGTTTTCCCTCTATAAAACTGTTCTAGCAATTAGCACTCTGTGTGCTATCTTTGAACAAGAAACATAATCAGAATGAGACACTTCACAAGAAATATGGCTTCTGTGTTGTGCCTTTGCCATTGTAGTTTTGCTTTTTTTGAAACCAACACTGAATGGTGTCTTGGTTTTCATTGTTACAAGTTGTGCAAAACTATGTTTTCTAGGCAGTTTCATCAAAAAAGTTCATCAAATCATCCTTCCTTATTGCAAGTACTTCAAGCATGGTTGCTGTGATGAAGTATAAAAGAAAATATATAGTTTGTATGATGACTTCTATTTTTTTTTTTTTTGGTAATTAAGGATCAATTTCATTGCAAACGGGTTTCCTAGGTTGACCCAAAACCTTTTACAATAATCAGCACAGAGCTGTTATGGATAAGAAAACAAAAGGGCGCACCATAGCCACCTGTCACCAATAACCCCCACCTCCGCGATTTCGCGACAAGTCGCGAAAACGAGACAAGTCGCGAAATTGCGACAGCAACCGGCCAAGCGCTACGCTTTTCAGCAACACCGCGATTTCGCGACAAGTCGCGAAAATGCGACATGTCGCGATTTCGCGACAAAAAACATCCAGCAGTATCCAAAGCCAAAAAATCCGCGATTTCGCGACAGGTCGCGAAAAGGTGACAAGTCGCGAAATCGCGACAACAACGAGCCTTCTGCTTCACCTTCATGCAGCACCGCGATTTCGCGACAAGCCGCGAAAAAATGACACGTCGCGATTTCGCGACAATTTTTTCCCTTTTGCTTTGCCTGCAAACCCGCCCGCGATTTTGCGACAGGTCGCGAAAATGCGACAAGTCGCGATTTCGCGACAATTTTCTGCCTTCAGCAACAATTTCCAACCACTTCGCGATTTCGCTCCTTGTCACAAAAATGGAAAGTCTTATCAAAATTAACTTCAACTTTAACTTTTTCTCTCGACATCTATCTGCCTTTAGTTTCACTATCTGCATCTCCGCGAAATCGTGACAAGTCGCGAAAATGCGACATGTCGCGATTTCGCGACATCTAACAGCCTTTCGCACCATAGTCACATCCGCGTCGCGAAAACGCGACATACTTGCCGGGAGCTTCCTTCTGCCGCTGTTGGTCGCGAAATCGCGACAACTTTCCATACTTAGCAAAATCCAAGCTTGGGCGCCGCAAAACTGCATCAAGCCGCGAAAATGAGACACTCCGCGAAAACGCGACAAAAATACTCTAAGCTCTTGAATGTTTCTTTTGGGCGCGACAACGCGACATGTCACGATTTCGCGACACTTTTCGGTCAACGCCACTCCTGCTTTGCTTTGACCGCGAAAGGGCGACACGTCGCGAAATCACGACGGTTTAGTAGGGCGCTCTCTTCTGACTCTGTCGGTCGCGAAATCGCGCCAAACTTCCACACTTAGCTTTTTCCAGCCTCGAGCACCACAAAAACTCAGCAGGTCGCAAAAATGCATCAAGCCGCGAAATCGCGACAAAAAATCATGAAGCTCAACACTGCTTCTCATAGGCGCGAAAGCGCGACAAGTCACGATTTCACGACAATTTTGGGTCAACACATCGCCGCCTCTACTTTGACCGCGATACGACGACACGTCGCGATATCGCGACAAAAACCTTATGAGCTTTTCACTGCAACTTTGGAGCGCGACACCGCGACAAGTCGCGATATCGCGACAACTGATGGTCAAAACCTTTGCTGCTCTGCGTTGACCGCGATACGGCGACATGTCGCGATATCGCGACAGTTTTGGAACATGGTCACACTTGTGTTTTTTGGTCGCGAAAACGCAATAGAAAATCTTCGGGAGACAGAACACTTCTCTTCCTTTTTCCAACTTCCACAGATGCAACATCATTGGCGGTCGTTTTGGATAATCTTGTCCACTTCACTTGGAACCCCGAGTTCCCAAGTGACCAAACCATCAGCTTCCACTCCTAAATTGGCTAAGATATCAGCAGATTTATTAGCTTCCCTAAACACATGCTCGGCTCTTCGCTCATTCCTGGCTTGGTAGAGGTACCTCGCCTCTTCTATGACAGTCTTAAACCGCCACGGAGGAGTTTTCCCATTGTTGATAAGGTTAATGATATGCATGGAATCTCCTTCAACAATAAGATTATCTTCTATGTCCTGAGCCAACTGAAGACCCCTCCAGAGCGCTCTAGCTTCCGCCTCATTGTTAGTTCTGGTTCCTAACTGCTCAGAAAAGGCCATCACCAAACATCCTTGATGATTTCTCACTACACCTCCAGCCCCTGCTTTGCCAGGATTACCTTTGGAAGCCCCATCAAAGTTGAGCTTGAGCCATCCAACAGGGGGCGGATTCCACTTGACATTAACTCTGGGATTAACCTTGGGGGTCATGGGATTTTCAGCCAGGGTAAAATTTAAAGAGTGAGCGATCAGTCTCTCCCAGAGGGGAGGGTTGCGAGCTTCAAGGGGGATAAGGCTAACGTTTTCACGGGCAAAGGAAATGATCTTATTGGTGATGGAAGAGGCATCATGGCAGGACTCATGGAAAGCTCTATGATTTCGTTCAAGCCAAATCCGCCACGAGAAAATGATGAAGACAGACCTTCCAAAAAAACTTCAATCTAAGGCTGACAAAGGGATTTGGCCATTGGTGGAAGAGGTCAAGGATGGTAGCAGGTCTGACCCAACAAATGTTAAAGGCTTGCAATAACCTATTGAGGATGCTCGAAGAGACCGGGCATTCAAGGAAAATATGGAGGGTGGACTCCCAATTGGCCCTGCACAAACAACAACGGTTAGCAACAATCAAACCTTTCCTAATCAAGTTGTCAATAGTAAGAATCCTGCCTTGGATCACCAACCACGAGAACATAGCAACTTTGGGAATAAGCTTTTTGACCCACACCAACTGAGGCTGGAGGATGGGGTCCTGAGAATCAACCATTAGCATATAAGCAGATTTGACTGTGAACTGCCCATTTTCGGAAGGTGCCCAAATCACCTGATCCTGCCCAGGACTCATGGAAATGAATTGAAGACGCAATATGCTTTGGATTTCTTCTGAGACTGCTTCAAGCCCAGGGATCCTAATCTGTTTCCAGCTAAGCCTTCCTCTATCCTGCCTCATAAAGTCAGCAACTTTCCTTCCATATAAAACCTCCGTGATTCTTTTGACCCTAGCAAGGTGAGAAACCTGAGACAAAGCTACTTCCTTGGCCCACCTGTCATCCCAGAACCTGATCTTCTGACCATTGCCAAGGACCCATCTTAGGCCTTTCTTTAGGACTTCTCTGCTAGATAGGATAGCTCTCCAGAACGCAGAACCTCTTCTATGCACCGTATCATCTAGGAAATCAAGATCTTGAAGATATTTCCTTCTAATTATGGCAGTCCACTCATTTTCCTCATTGTTAATAAGGCGCCAAGCTTGTTTAGCTACTAAAGTTGTGTTTAGATGTGCAATTCTTCTCAGTCCAAGCCCTCCGAATTCTTTCGGTCTACAAACCTTGCCCCAGCCCACAAGGTGGATCCTCTGTTTTTCTTCAGATCCAGACCAGAGAAAGTTCTTTTGAATCTGTTCTATTTTTTGAAAAATTCTGGTTGGAGCTCTAAAGACAGAAAGAAAATAAACTGGAATGCTCTGGAGGGAGGCCTTGGTGAGGGTGAGTTTCCCGGCCTGAGACAGAAAATGACCTTTCCAACCAGCCAGTTTCTTTTGGATTCTTTCTACCACTCTATCCCACATAGAACTACACGGAGAGCCGTAGAAGAGGGGGAGGCCTAGGTACGTGGTCGGGAGAGACGCTATCGAACAACCCAAGATGTGAGCAATTATGGCTTGTCTCTGATTTGGGGTGTTAAGGAAATAAAGCTTGCTTTTGTTAAAATTCACCTTTTGGCCCGCCGCATCTTCATAGAGTTGGAGGATGAGCTTGATCCTTCTAGCTTCAACCATAGACGACTGGGTCAACAACAAAGTGTCATCCACAAATTGTTGGTGACTAATAGGGTTGATGAGAGAGGTGGCTTTGATCCCTGAAATTAACCCAGTATTGCATGCTGCTTTAATAGTTCTTCCCAGAGCCTCTGCCACAATGACGAACAACATTGGGCTAATTGGATCTCCTTGTCTGAGCCCTCTGTGACTCTGGAAGTACCCAGCTGTCGTACCATTGACCAGAACTGAGAACCAGGGTTCAGAAATGCACTCTTTTATCAGCCTGACCCACTGAGGATGAAAACCGAACTTCAGGAGAACAGTCATCAGAAAATCCCAGTTGATACGGTCAAAAGCTTTGTTCATATCGAGCTTTAGGGCTAAGACCGCCTTGTTGGTTTGACTTGCGAGTGCAAAGCTTCATGGACGGTAATCACACCATCCAAAATCGATCTCCCTTTGACAGAGCTGCCTTGGCTTGAATCGATAATGAGGGGAAGAATTTCTTTCATCCTATTAGCAATGGCTTTTGAAAATATCTTGTAGGACACATTGCAAAGACTAATCGGTCTGAAATCTGCCATGGTCTCCGGAGATGGGCCCTTAGGAATCAGGGTGATAAAGGTGGACTTGAACCCTCGCGGTATATGTTTTGAAGCCTGAAATTCTTTGATAGCAGAGATGACATCCGGTCCTACCGTATCCCAGAAAGCTTGGTAGAACCGAGGAGGGAACCCATCGGGGCCGGGGGGCCTTCTCGGGATCCATGCTAAACAGGGCTTTTCTAATTTCCTCGTCAGTGAAGGGAGCAAGAAGCTTACCATTTATGGCCTCACCAACCAAACTCGGAATGGACTGAAGGAGGGTTTCCTTGGCTTCTTCTTTAACCTGGGATTCATCCCCGAGAAGGGAGCTGAAGTAAGCTACTGCTTCCTCCCTGATCTCCATTAAATCTTGGGTTTTGGATCCATCAGCTTTGGTTAACTCTCTGATCTTATTATTACTTATGTTCCTCAAGGTGGTAACATGAAAAAACTTTGAGTTCGAATCTCCATCCTTTAGCCATAGAGCCCTGGATTTTTGTCTCCAGTAGGTCTCCTCACATGCTAAGATATTATGATATTCTGACAGATTGGCTAGTTCCTCCTTCCTAGTAGCTTCATCATTGGTACCACTCTGGATCGAGTTGTCAATGACCTGCAACCTTTCCCTCACTTTTTCCTTGTTCTCAAACAGGTTCCCAAAAACCTCCTTATTCCAAGTTCTAAGGTTATTCTTAACTAATTTCAGCTTTTGAGCAAGAATAAAACCTGAACTTCCATGGAAAGGTTGCTGCCACCAAATGGACATGCTTTCTTTTAGATCCGGGTGTCTGATCCACATCGACTGAAAACGAAAGGGTTTTTTGAAAGAGTTAGACTTTGGGACCTCCAAGAGGATGGGGTTGTGATCAGAAGAGATTTTGGGGAAGGTATGCAAGGTGGAGTCTCCAAACCCAGCCATCGCCTCCTTGGATAAGAAGAACCTGTCAAGTCTTTCCTGGATCAGTTGGCTGCCAGACCTCCTGTTGCTCCAAGTATACTTGGCTCCTCTTAGCTTCACATCCATCAGTTGATTCGAGTTAACAAACTCGTTGAAGTCTTCCATGCTTCTGGAGGGGAGCCCAGATCCACCCTTTTTGTCTGATGGGTATAGCGGCGTGTTGAAGTCACCTGCCACAACCCAGGGGATGTCATGGAAAGCATCACCCAGATTGCCCAAAAACTCCCACAAAGAGGCTCTCCCCTGAACAGAGTTAGGAGCATACACATTGGAACAGATCCACGATCTATTATTTTCAAAATCATGGAAAAACACACTTAACACCCTGTCGTCCTCTTGGATGACACTGCCTTCCACTACCCGAGGGTCCCACAAAACCATGAGGCCCCCAGACGTTCCCCTTGCTGGAATAAACACCATTTCCCCTTGATTCCACATCTTTTTAGCTATCGATTTTGATTGGACTTCATCTAATTTTGTTTCTTGCAACATCAAAATTGTTGGATTGTATTGCCTTCTTAGCGAACTAACCACTCTCTGAGTGGGCCGGCCATTGAGGCCTCTCACATTCCATGAGAGAACCTTCATTTAGATTGTTTAGAGTTCTTCCCTTTCCCCCTTCCCTGAGGAGGTTTTCCTGATTTGTTATCTTCGAACCCTGGGATAACTTGTTGGATCAGAGTTTTCTGTTTACCGCTGGCAATTTCATTGTCAGTCCTCATTCTGTTATGCTCTGCGTTTGAAATCCTCCCCTTCTTTCTCTCACAACCAAAGTCAATGGGTGACTTAGTCGTGCTCCTGGTCTTTTTGGGGCTAAATTGAGGGGGATCTAACTGTTGAAGAACCGGACTCCCACATTCCTCGAAATCATCCAGTTCTATCATCTCAGTCCTCGAGTCTAACTCCTCCATCTTCTTCCTGTATTCTCCTGGTTTGAAAGAAGAATCTTCTATCTGGTTGGGCGGACTTCTGGCTATGATATTGGGGAGGTCTGGTTTAGAAGACGAAATCTCCTCCACTCTTTTTCTATAATCTCTGGGGCTAAGCCTAGCCCCTTCCTGAGGGATTGGAGGGATATTTGATATGGGATTAGACGGGCCCGCCTTTGATGGGGATTCTAGGGTTTCAGGGAGAGCACATTGCCTGTTATCCTCTTCTACTTCCTCGATCTCCCCTTCTGCTGGTAGATCGGCTAAAATATTGAACTGATTTGAGCTTGGAGATTTAGGGCTTACCTGGTTTTTCGGATCTTTGGTGAGATGATGCTTGTCTTTGCTCTGAGAATGCCTTGCACTCTGATAGTCTTTCTCCTGAGACATGTAGTTATTTTTGAACGGCCTAAACCCTCCTTTGCCACCAGGGCCTCTTTTTAGAGGGAGGTTCCTAGGAAGCCCTTTCTCATTTGCGTGATTGCTTTCCGATCTGGGGATGTCTCTCTTTGTTGCTAGTGTAGGGCACTGATTTTGCAGGTGGCCTTGTGATTTACACTCAGGGCAATAAGCTGGCTTATTTTCGTATTCCACCGTCTGATATCTAAGATAGTTGCCATACTCAAGTTCCACAACATTTGGTAGTTCAGATTCAAGATTGGCATTGACGCAGAGTCTTGCATGAGTCATCCTTGTCCTAGCCAAGGTTGCATGATCTATGGACACCAGTTCACCAATCGTTCTGGCGATGCCATGTAGCCAATACTCGTTGACAAACTGAGCTGGAAGATTGGGAAGCCGCACCCAAATGGGAGCAGTATTAATGTTCTATTTTTCAGGGTCAAAATCTTCACCCCATTTCCTAAGGAAAAGGCTGCGTTTCCCTAAAAACCAGGGTCCTCCAGTGAGAACGCGGCTCGCATCCTCCTTATTGTTAAATCTTAAGATGAAAAACCCCCTGGAAAGGGCAACAACCTCCAAACTACCCGTCGTCCTCCATTTGGATAGGGCCCAAGAACGAATAGTTTCTATATCTGGCCTTCCACCCAGAAACTTGCCCACTAAAGAAAACTCTTCCATGGCTAAACATGGCCCCATCGAATCGATAGGTGCCTTTACCCTGTTATTTACCGGAATGAGGGGCGGGAGAGAAAGAAAGACACTCTTTCTCCCTAAGACTGTATCCGCAAAGGATCGGGCTCCTCTGGGGCCCGCCCCGCTCAGCTGGGTCCCTTTGTCCGGGTCTTTATGGGGGGGGTCGCACTCTCTCTGGATAACCTCTGCTGCCGCCGCTGGCCTCCCATCCTCTGGATCCGTGCCTGGATCAAGCTCAAGGGTCCTGCCCAAACCCTCTGAACCACCGCTGCTTTTCCCGCCTAAAAAATTTGAAAACTCGCCGCCGCTGCTCCTCTCCTCCATCTCGCTCAATATTTCCTTATGACTTTTACTTTTTTGATTGCCTTTACAAGTTTTATTTCCCTCTTATCAAAAACTGTGTTTGAAGGAAGAAAGGAATTATCCCCCTTTAGTGCAAAGGATTGCAACTTTTAAGGTTCCTTATTTTCAAAAACTTGTTCTTTCTTTTGATTACCCTAAAAGAGTACCAAAAGATAATTCACTCAAACAGATATTTGATGGCACCTGCCTTAACACCCTTCAAGAAGGATGAAAATTTTGAGGAATTTAAGCCAAACAAATAAGAGTGAATTAGGGGTTTTGTTGATTTAGGAGAGAATATCAAGTGTTATTGGCTTTAAATCTGTGCATGGATGTACACAAATTTGTGAAATTTTGAGGTATGGATGTTCTTGATTATATGACTTATAGTTGCAAAAAGAATGATGCAACAATCAAACAAGAAATGGCCTCAAAATTCTTATCACCTAGTTTGCCAATTTAAGGTGTCGAGTAAAATCGAAAATGCACCTTTTTAAATTTTTGCAACAAAATGTGTATTTTGTGTTGTGCAAAAAAAAAAAATGATATTTTTATGTCTCCTACTTTGTTTTCCAATTTTGCAAAAGAAGTACAATTTTGCAAAATGAACAATTTGAGCACTCCTTCCAAGACAAGTCGACACACGACCCGCATTTGAAAGGCTTCCAGAACTAGTCGAAACACGACTTAGTTTTTGTGGACCCAAGGTTACAATTTCTTCTCAATTTTGCAAAAAAATAAGATGTGCAATTTCTTGTCATTTATCCCTCCTTGGAGAAAACAATTGCACAAATCTTTGTCTTTGAATTTTGCAAGTTGTGGTGTCTCCTTATTTTCTAATTTTGCAATAAAGAATCAATGTGTTTGATTTTTGTCTCCCTTTTATGGTGTAAAATTGAAAAGGTTTGAGAAGATTTATAAGGGCTCTCAAATTTGCAACAAAAGTGTGCTCTTTCTATGTCTTAATCTCCAGTTTGTGAGAAAACATAAGCACCTTAGAATTGGTAGTTTGCAAAAAAAAAAAGCCCTATTTCATTTAATTCTAATTTGTAATATTTTAAAGAAAGTTTAATTCAAAATATTTTAATTAATAATAAAAAATAAAATAAATGTTTTAAAAAATAAAACATTACTTAAAATTTAAATTATTAAAAAAAAAAAAAACTTTAATTAAAATTGCAAAATTTTTTTTACCTTAGGTTTTGCTGCGACCTTGTGTAAAAGAATAGAGCGCTCGGCCCCGACGGGAGTCGAACTCCCGACCTCCCGTCGGGCAACGCCTTAGAGCTGGCCCTTCCGTCGGTCGGGCTAGCTGGCCCGACGAAGACTATTAGGAGTAACCTTCATGTTGAAGGCTCCCCCTCTCATGGAACTGCAGCGAGCACGCTTGCGCACACTTGTAAGCCTTTAAAAAAGGCTTGGGACATTTAGTCCCACATTGCCCATGCGACAATGTTAATGCTGCATAAAATCAGCAAAGCACGAGAAGTGCTTTGATTGCCCTCGGGCAATCAAGGTCCAGTCGGACCCCTTTTGTAGCTGCCCACGTGGCGCGGTCGGAGGGGTCCACGTGTCAGGTGGCACACATGGCTGTCCGCCACGTGGCCACCACGTGTCCAATCCGAGTTTGGCCCGTCGTCCAGTGGCTGTCCACCACGTCAGCTCAGTCAGGTCCATGTGTCTAGTCCATGTGTCACGGTGCAGTCAGCGTATGAGTCTAGGTGGTGCCACGTGTCAGTCACCCATTGGTCTGAGTCAACACCTCGAGATCTATGCCCGAGCGCATGTGGGTCCCTTCGGTCGTCAGATTTCGTTGTCTGCCTGCCCTCGCATTCTGGTCGTCGGATCTGAGTCCGATGCTCGCTCCACGGGAGGGCTATCCTACCCTCCTTGGCGGGCCGGTCGCTTGTATCCGGCCGTCGGTTGTTATAGTCTCCTCTCCGATCGACGACAATCAGAGGGGTGCATTGGCCCTCTTGTGGGCCTCTCCACATGGGTCTGTCAGGCCTGACAGGTCTGACAACCACTTGCTGTCAGATCTGTGGGTCTGCGGGCCCTCTCCACGCAGGTCTATGGGCCTGAGGGATCGGGACACAGCCCGATCACAGCAGCGATCCACCTCGGATGAGGGGGATCGGGTCATTGCTGATATGGTCGATCCTCCTATGGGCTATGAGACTGGTCAGGGAGTTCGACCTGGCCGGTCAAGCTCCTGCGGGCCCTCCCTTGACCCTGTCCTGCACGATAGGAGAAAAAAAAAAACTTAACCTAAGGTAACTCTAATAGCTAAATACTTTCTTGACTCATCCCACCCCCTTCTCTTCTTATCTCAAAGGTCCTTAGGTTTCCCCTTATGAGTATGTTGCTCATGCCATTGAGCAACTACACCTAGGTATATGGAGTTCTCCAATCTAATAACCGAAAGAGGATGGCTTGACTTTGGGGCCTACCCACCAGGTTAGTGGATGGGTCTCGATGAACCAAGCTATTAGAGGTCCTACCATCAACAAAACCCTTTTAGTCACCACCATAAGGATTCTGGGGTTTCTATTGATGGTGGGATGCAACTTTGTCACCACCAAAAATATTGTTATCCCTTGTTGCTTAGATATGGGGGTAGCAACCTTGCTAGAACAACTATCTATACTTGCTTTCATTTTTGGAATATGGTACTGCTAATGGATTTGTGACTACAAGAACACGTATCCATCCTTTGAGAAGATGGATTTTGAGAACCTGGCACCCTCCTTCAAGCAGGCAGAGTGGGATAAGTTGCAAGAGGTAAGGATGGATATGATGGAAAAACCATGGTTAGTGAGTACATGGAAGCTCACTAATTGCATTTCATATAGGAGAATCCTGATTGTTATTGCATTTTGCACATGTTTCGTTTAATAGATTATGTGTCATATCCAGCTTATATCATGTTTGACTGCATAAAGAATTATTTAATTAAATAAATAATAAAATAGAAACAAAATAATATAAAATAATTAAAAATAGTAATGGTATTAAATAAAAGAAATTAATATATATATATATATATATATATATATATATATATATATATAATATAAAAATATAAAAATAAATATATTGTACTCTATTTTTCCTATGACATGTTTCTATCCGTCCATATAATGCTTCCTCATAAACTTTCCTTCCAAGTGTGATGCCACACACCAATGGTTTAGTGTGCATGATTGGCCTATGTGTCGATCGATTTCTAGGTTTCATTTTATATTTATAAAAGAAAGTTCTACCTTAGCTTGGAGGTATTATCCTAGCTTTCCTCAATCGGTGTTTCTGTGTATTCTTCGTGCTCAAATGAAAGGCAAATTGAGAATTGATTGCTATCGGCTTACTAGGTCGAAGCTTTCTAACTTTTAGCACTTGAAGTTATTGTGTTGTTCGCTTGTTTGTTGATATTGAAATGTTATCCTTCAATATGCCCGTGTATATTTATACTTTAATAGGTGTTGAATTCGGTTAACTTGGGTGTTACTACTGCATTGTTCTTAATCTGGTTGGTGTCCCATTCGTGTGTTAAGCCACTACGAGCTCCTATTAATGTGTATCCTCTTGTTTATCAAATAAGAATTGAATTGTGTATACAATAATTACTGCTGTTAATTACGGCTTCGTTACTATATTAGATAGAAAAGTATATTATTATATTGGTTCACCTCATTGCCCTTTTACTGGCCTTGTAAGATTATTGAGTTAAGAGTAAGACTTGTTTAATCAAGTAGATGATGCTACTCCTGATTTGCCTAAATATTAAGAATTTAATAATTAAATATAAAGCTATGAGAACTTAAAACTAGTATGTGAATTTGGATTGCATTGTATTAGTGTTTGGTAGAGTAATTCAATTAGCTGCATTCATATGGGGACCGTGCTGATCCCACACTCCTAAAAAAACCCACTCTACCTATCAGACGCAAGTTGGGCACTTCTGATTAGTATATAGAAGAAAAATCCAAGCTATACTGATGATGGAATTCTAATCTTGTCGCAGATAAATATTAAGGATTTCATATCCTATTCTAGTGGCCTTCGACACACCACCGTAACAAAGTGGAGAATTAAATTATGGAAAAACTACAGTGTACAACTGGGTATTCTCGCCTGTGACAATGCTGCCTTCCTAGTTTGGATTAGAAATAATTATACCTGTGTATTTCCTTCTACTTGACTGGATAGTGTCACCTCTATGGTTTATTCTATGTATGAAAATGATTATCTAGATCAATAGTGTTGACTATTAAATATGTTTTTCTTTTATTTTGTTTGCCTTGCTTTACCATTTTAGAATGAAGAGGCACGAGCCTGTAATTGTTTACATCTTAGAAGGATATTTAATAAATATTTTGGAGTGATTCTCTATTTCTTTTCAACTTTAGAAAATTTCTTTGATAATTGGATTTAATTACTTTGACCTTACAATATAGGCAGTAGTATCCATTTATAGTTAAAGGATGAATAATTTAGAGGAGAGATTAGTTTTTGATTATCGTTTTGGCGATGCAAAAAGTATTATTCCTTAAGTTTATTTTAAAAATAGGGGAGAAACATAACTTTGGTAGTCCAATGTGCATCCCAAACAAAATTTCTAATTAAACACTTAGTACAATTTGTAGTGAAGGAATGATATCTTGGACCGATAACATCATTATATAATTATATATTCATAGTGAAAATGAAAACCAATTGAGTATAGCAGAATTTAGTTAGTTTTTGAGTGCTAAATTATAATTATAATTCAATTATTTTAGGGTAATTCACGAAGGGAATGAATACTCTATTTTATTAATTTTTATTTTAAAATGATTGATAAATTATAAACATAGTAATAGAGTAATTCCTGTGTATTGCACTTATAGAAAGGGGAATAATGATAAATTTCATATCCGGATTTTATTTCCAGAACCTTAGAAATGATATATTGATATAAACCCAATTAATATAACTCTGTTTGGTTTCTCTTTTCTTTGGTGGATGAATGGAAAATTTACCTAGGAAGTGAATGAATTACTTAGGGTGCTTTATGAACGATATTCTGGGCTTGTGATGCGCAATCCTAAACGATGACTTTAATTAAAGTTGTAGAATGTTGAAAAGACCTTGTTTTATCCACTATATGTATATAACATGGAGGATTAAATTAGAAACCGAAACATCTTCCTGGGTTGGAAAATATTGTTAATAAGTTTGAACGATCCTTATTGCAATCTTGTAAAACTGTTACTAAAATATCAATTAGAAGCGATGCTTGAATGCTATCTGAATATACCAGAATTTAATTGAATTCAGGTGCCTTATTATATAGGATTTAAATATAACATTTTAGAGGAGTTTTGTGGAGGAAATTAATACCGTATTTGTTTTGGACGATTGATAAATAACAAATGCAACTTTAAGGTTAAACTAAAATTTGAAAAGTTCCTTTGTTCACGCTGGTTTGGCGCTACGTAGCTAATATAACAATATATGACCTGTTTCATATAGAGTCTCATTATCACCCAAAGATGAAAAATAGTTATTAAATTCAAATAGATTATATCAACGATTGATTTATTTACTTTCTAGAAAGTATTGCTAATATAACAATATATGACATGTTTCATATAGAGTCTCATTATCACCCAAAGATGAAAAATAGTTATTAAAATTAAATAGAGTATATCAATGATTAATTTCTTTACTTTCTAGAAAGTATTATCTTCAATTTACTGTTCGTTTTCATAGAAATTATCCAACTTGAGTATAGCTATTAAATCAGTTGGATGCCACATACGAAGACTTCAAATTAAATAAGTTTTTATTTTTATTTATTTTTAATTTCTTGAATTGTCAAACATAGCTTAATAGGGTATTTTCCTTATCATATCCATTTGATGGGATGGTTTAAAGAGCAATTATTTGATAAGTTAAAAGTTAAATTTAATTTCTTTAAGAGCGGATTTGTTTTGGTATCTCAATTTGTTTGTTTTCTTTGTGATGTTTAAAGTTGAATATGGAAAGAAACATTTAAGCTTGGATTGTTATTTATTGAGCAATAAAAGGTTAGCATGAAATGATGCACGACCCTTGTTAAATATATCGTTGATTTTAAGTGGATATAATATAAGTATATTCTTGTTGACTTTTTAAAGTAAGATAAGGTTCTTTTATATATATAATGTAAAAACATATTTGAATTTTTGAGTTCAATGAATTTGGTTATATTTTAAGAATTTATAAATTTAGAAGAGAGTTAGTAGTTGCATTTATTAAAAATAATGTAAGCTATAATTATATAATGTAAAAACATATTTGAATTTGTGAGTTCAATGAATTTGGTTATGTTTTAAGAATTTATTCATTTAGAAGAGAGTTAGTAGTTGCATTTATTAAAAATAATGTAAGCTATATATATATATATATACATAAAAGCTTTGGGTCTTATACTTTGATAAGATGATGTTTTATTTATTAAAAAAGAAATATCTTTATATTCCAATAATGTTTTTTTTTTTTTTTTTTACATGGTGGAATCAGTAGCCGCCACGAATCCGGGAAGGCTGTCCAACTTTTCCAATGTTTGTGTTTGTTGGAATAAAATAGAAGTTATATTTTGGTTAATGATTCTATTTAGAAATAGTTCTTAGAAATAATTTGCTAGAGATAATATTAACCACGGATGGATAAAAAAAACATACATAATGAGTTAATCTTAAATATCATAGACACCCAGCCAAACATCATGAAGTATAACAATTAACCATCAAGGAGGATGGAATTTCAAACCACTTTTAATTCATCAAGGAGGATGAATTAGTAAATATTTTTGATGTTTCATCAAGTCGAATGAACATCCACCCAACATCGATGATTGAGAGTTAGTTAATCAATGTGATTCGAGAACGACCACTTTCTAGCAAAACAGATCCGGACAAGTGGTCCTTTTTTCAAGAACAAGTAATGAGGGATGGTATGGGACGTCACCTTTAGGTCATTGTGCGAGTAGTATGGTGAGAGGTCCCTTGCTCATTATACAGTTGGGAGATAACTAGCATGATACTGGTACTAGGCGATAGCTATCAAGATACCAATGCTAGTAGACTCTACGATGAGTTGGTATGGGACAACTCCCCATCAATCGTGACATGATAATAGATACCTAGATCTAAACTAGTGTAATGGTGGGCCCTAGTTGACTCTAAAAGAAGTTGGAATCTCAACTAGGCATAAGGTATATTTACGCTACACCCTTGCATGTTTAAAATCTAGGATAGAAATTAGGCCAAAGGAACCTAAGTCCTCAATGCTAAGGGATGGGGAATTATGCATCCACCCTCTAGGTGTTATGGGCCTTAGAGGATAACCTCAACCATGAACCTAAACCTCTAGTAAAGGAGAATTTGGGTTCACAAAAATGCATATTTTTGCGGAATTTGGCCAATATTGACCACTTGAGAGACCTTATGTAGTGATCAACATTCTCGAAGTGAGTTTCACTATGTATTTGTACTAATAAAATATCGAGTGATCTTCAAAAATTGCACCTTATACCTTATCTAGACCATGAAACCATTTTAAATTTTCTCTTTGTGGTTCCAGTAGGCTAGATTGGAATGGACAACTAGGTGTGTTAGATCTGGGTTGTTACAATGAGTGAATGACCTTATCTCGTTGCATGAGGAGCTTCGAGTATTCCAAGCAGTTTTTGGCATAGACTACCCTCTGTTGGCATTTTATTCACATCAACTACTTGATATATGAATGGAGCTATAGGGCCTCTCACTTGCTTAGCTTTGGGTGATGGTCTTGCTCAACTTATATTTAGGAAAGAGGTCTACCTCTCTATAATAAAATTTTCACTATAGTTTGGTAAGTCATAGGGGACTTTTGCTTGTAGGAGTTAAAGAACCCAACAAACGATAGCCTTTTTCTTTGGGTATGGAGTCTATGGGCAGATTTTGGAGGCTTGGTAGAAGGAGGTATAAGGTGTATATGAGAAATTTATGTGTGTAATTTCTAGTTTGTTTTGTTGAGTAGTGTCATGCAAGAAAAGGAGTAATAAGTTGTTATAGTGGTTTGATATTTTATTATAATTCTTGTATGGTGAAATATATTTTGAGAAGGAAATTCATATGAATGTTTTGAGAAAGTATTTTGATATCTAATCCTTGAAGTGGCATTATAAAATTATTTATTTATGATATAGGTTTTAGAGACATATCTCCATAAGAGCAAATTAAAAGGTATGGACACATCACTCCTTGTTTAAAGCGTTTGTTGAAGTGAATGTTTTGGAACATAAGGTGGAGTGAAAAGGATTGCTTGATAAGCATTGTTGGAAATATTTGAGTTAGGTTTTTACTTCATTGTTGAATATTTTAGAAAAAAATTGGGATAGAATTTGAGAACAATCTGTGTTTCTATTATTGAAAGTGATTAAGACATTTGTACTAGAGATTATGAACTACTTGTGCTAGAGTTGAAGACAAGTTAGTACATATTTGTGAAATATTTTAAACATTGGTTTAAGAGATATTGATTGCAATTGTGGAAGTGGTTGAGATAAATTTTGTGAAGGGAAATTATGCATTAAAGTGATTGATATTTGAGAGAAAGTTTACAAGATAGATAGATCAGTTTTGTAAAACAAGCTATACATTGTTTGATTTGATTTGAAAGATATTTGTCAAGAGATAGAGATTGGTTAATTAAGTACAAGATTTGTGAGTGTGAAACATATTGAGTTTTTGATAAATCATATCATTCTCTATATGTTCCAGAGGTTAAACTAATTCTAAGTAGAATTTATATGTATGAAGAAAGTTTTTCTAAATGATATTTAGGTTGTGTTTGCATGCAAGTTTTGAAAATATTTGAGCAGGTTTTGTGAGTGGCTTGAAGGTATATTTGAGCAAGTATTTTGATAAGTCTTGACGGAATATTTGAGAAAGTATTTTGAGAAGGATTTAATATAAATTTGAGCAAGTCTTTGAGAAGGCTTGAGGATAAATTTAAGAAAGTCTTTCAAGAAGTCTTGAAGGCATATTTGAGAAAGTCTTTTAATAAGGATTGAAGATAATTTGAGAAAGTATTTTTAGAAGGTTTGAAGGTAGATTTGAGCAAGTATTTTAGAATGCTTGAGGATATATTTGAGCAAGTATTGTGAATATTTGAAATAGAATTGAGAGAAAATATGATTGTCAATTTGTTCAAGCCTTGTGTTAAGGCTTGTGGTAGATTTGAGATAGAATTTGGTATAGATTTGTGAGTAGATTTAGAGAAAATTTATGTTGGACTTGGGATAGATATTAGTGTAGATTTGAGATATATTTGAGAGTAGGCTTTGGATGTGATAGAGCAAAGAGGAAAGATGTCTCCAGTGGATAGAGGTCAATTAGCTAATGTAGTGGGGATAGAGGTCTCCTATAGAGATAGATCCATAAGCCATAACAATGGGGGTAGAAGTCTTCTAGAAGTTCACCAACCAAAGCTATGGGGACAGATCTCTCTTGTGGATAGATATACATGAACTAGAGTAGAGGAAAAGATTTCTCTTGTGGATTAAGATCTGTGAACCAGCTAGGAAGATAGATTTATTTTATGGAGAGAGATCCATGAACTAGTTGAGGAGATAGAGTTCTCCTGGATCAAGTTCCATGAACCAAGAGCAAAGGGGAAAGAGTTATCCTGTGGAGAGATATCCACAAACTAGAGCAAGGGGAGAACTCCAGTAATTCTCAAGTGTTTTAGATGTCGTAAATTTGGACATCTTGAAGATAGTTGTACAAGGGATGGTTATAGTGTCAATGATGATGAATATGA
>JAQPPZ010011226.1:0-40000 GCA_028583015.1 Wollemia nobilis | reverse complement strand
TTGGGACCTTTTTTCTCTTAAACATGATGGTGTACATTTTCTTATCCCTAAGTTTCACAAACTTGAGAATCTTATGTTCAATCCTCATTCCCAATTCATGGGGTGCAAAAATAGATACATTGTAAGAGTTGACCTACCATTTTATCAATACAAGTATTTGATAATATTATTTATGTTAGTTTTAAATAGTAAGCTATTACTACCATAAGAAGCAGAAAAATAGGAAAGTGATGAAATAACTTGAGAAGAATACAGTATTATCCAAGTAGATGTTGAAGTAATCAACATTGAAGAACCAATACAAGATAATTTAGATGTGAGAAAGTTGAATATGAGGATAGTCAAAGTCATCCAATAGAGAAATAATTCTCTATATAAAGGGGAATTAGATTAGAGTGGTATGAGCCACCAAAAAATAATATAATACTAAAAACAAAGCAGTAGATAAAAGGGAGCTATTAGAGCTACCAAAATTTAAAAAAAAAGAAAACCAAAAGGAAAAGATTAATCCGCTTGGGTTATTTCATAGCCAACAAAACATTGATGTTAATTGTGAGCAAAGGAAAGAGTAAAATCCAAATAATATGAGACATTCCTCTTTTTTTGGTACTATTACGAAAGGAGAGTTTTGAAAGGAGTCCCTCAACCTTTTACATCAACTCCACCTAGGGAGAAAACAACATAGAAAAACACAATTGCACAAGATAGTAAGATAATCCCGACATAAAGGGAAGACCAAAAAGATAACTAGACAAAACAATGGAATAACTCCAAAAATAAAAAGGAGAACCCCCAAACAAGTCAACAAGATTAGAGATGATCTAGTTGTGGACCTTCTCAACCAACTCCATCCCCTGTATGATTTCTCCCACAATCTAAGTCAACTCCTATATGTAATCTATGACAATTTTTAATGAGCCCAAAATGACACGCTATTTAATTTCCAACACCTTAAGCTTATGGGAGGCATTAACCGTTCAATCGCTAGCAAAATCAAGATAATAAATCCCCTTAACTAATTTTTCCTTTAGGTTATCCTTGGTTAGAAGATCGGAGTCTGATTGATGAGGACCCAAGGGTCTATCTTTTTGGGGACATTTTTTGAGAGGTATTTAGATTTTCTCAATGAACCCCCTCTTACACCATTGGTAGCATTTAGAACACCTCCATACCTCCTACTGGATTGAGCCTCCCTAAGAAAATTCTAGAGAATAATGTCTCGATACATTGGATGGACAAGCCTTACCCTTAATTCCTTTGGATGAAACAGGTAACTTTCTAGCAACTTTATCATATCTTGAGCCCATGGAAAATGAATAAAAAATTTCACTACCCAGGATATCACTTGAACCTTTTGACTTTGCTTTGTGAGAAAAGAGCACCAGAATCAGTTGAGATTTAATGGACTTTAGAACATCCTTTGCCACTAGGAATTTCTCTTTAGAAAACTATTCAAACACCAACAAGGCTAGACCTTGATGGATGAGGTTCAAACCTTTACCACCTTGAACATTAGTCATAGACTTCTTCATGGACTAAAAGAGAAATAAGGGGATATTTATCCAATTTTGATTCCTCAAGTGATTCAAGAACATCACATGAAAGTTCTGAATCACATAATTAGATGGATCAAGAGTAAATTAAACCGTGATTACTTTTATCACTCTATCCCATGGTGCTATGAGTGCCTTGGTGCTTGACCCATTTTGTTCCCTCGAGAGGTACTCATCCACATCTAGGAAAAGAATTATTTCCTTAAGAAGGGAATTTTTCTTCGTATTATGGCAAGCACCATCCAATGGGAGACCAATGGTTCTACTAATCTACTTGGTTAAAATCTCAAAATGCTAGTTACCCACCTTCACCTAGCCATCATTCTAAGAATGATCCAACCATATTGACAGATTCAAGTTCTGGCCATGAAATTTTTGAATACAACTCAATAAACCACCATTCTTAAGGATCAACTTGACCTCCTCATTGACAACCATCGAATCTAGTTCTAAGTGTAACTTTGTAGGATGGAATCTTGGGCTAGATTTCTTAACTTTACCTATGAAGTAATAAAACAAAAGCTAACATACAAATACCCCTATCGATATCAAAGGAAAATACCACTCCTCAAGAAATACCAGAATGCAGCAATCCGATGAAGCTAACAAGACTAAAAATGGAGAGCGGAAACCAAGGACAAAATAATCCAACAAATCAATCTCTCGAAGTCCAACAAAGATAGAAAACAAAGCATCAAAGAGATTAATTAAAGAATATTCCAAAGCAGACTTTGATTTCCTAGAAATATCTTGAAAACAAAAAGAAATAGGAAATATGGATCTCCCCATACCCTCTACCCATTGAGCCATTTTAAAAAAATAGAACACCTAAAGAATATGAGAGAGGCCTAGACAGTAGAGCAAGAGAAGACAACATACCTCAAAACTAAAAATTTGACACAAGAGTTCCACCTATCACCAAATATAACATAAAAAATATATATATGAAAAGGTGTCACATATCAAGGCCTTTGATAAGGGGAGGAAAAACATCCGAAAGTAGATATAATCAACACCACATATGTACTAGATAGAATGCCAACTTAGTTAACCATGAGGGATTTGCATATCATGGTTGTAGGAATCAACACGGTAAGAGACAAGAGCCAACCACACGGTAAAATACTTTCTACCATAAATATATTCAAATAGAATATCTTGTGGTTAGTAGTCATAATCATTTTGACTACATTAGTTGTTAGTGGTTAGTGCGTTGTTAGTCAAGCATATAGTTGTTAGCGATATTAGTGTTATAGGTTAGTAGGTTAGTATGTTTTGTTAGCATTAAATTAGGATGTTATTTTCTAAATATCCTTAGGCTATTCATAGTCTAAATTGTTTGTATTTAAACCTATATCAATTATAAATAATATTTTATTGCGTATGGTTTGCTCCTCATATTCTAGCATTGGCATTAGAGCTATAGAGACTCAACTGGGCAAGCAAAACTATTATGAGCATCTCTGGACAAGGCGAGAGGTCTTCTCATTATAGTTGGATCAAGGGGCTAAAATCTTAAGACACAGGACCCCGTAGCCAGGCACAGAGGCATTTTTGGTGGAAATTCTTTGAAGTGAGGTATTTCAGGATATTATTTCTCCATTTTTGGTTAACTAGATTTAATTATTCTCCAATTTTACCTGTAGGTCCATAGTCCACCCATGTGAGGCAGGTGGCCCACATGGATAGGCTAGAAAACCTACCTCCATGAAGGGAGAAAAGCTTCCCACTAGACCAGCCACCAGACAACTCTTTCAAGTGACCGACCCACTGCAGGTAGCTGATGTCCACTATGGAGGTGGAGATTGAAATATTGGACTCTAAAAATCGACCCGTGATGTCCCACCTCTACACGAGGGTAGGAGCATCCTATTATCAGTGACCAAAATCTCAAACTTTGTATTACACACCAAACCTAGCCGTCGGCTAGGTATTCCAGGAGTAAAACAATTCATATATATATAGTAGATAGATTATTCAAAATGGGATCATCGTGTTTTTATTTTCTTATTCTCTGCATTTCATATTTGCCTTCACGACAGGGACATGCCCTCCCTGAGTGGCAAACTATTTCCAGTTGATTTAATTTATTTACTGTCGTGGATTTCATATTGCTTTGTTGTATTGCATTTGAGGAATTTGATCAGAATTTAATATAAACGAATGAAGTTAATTCGTTCTAAGTGGTATCAGGAGTCTACGATTCTAAAATAGGTGGTGGTCTGAGGCATTTTCAAACCCAAAAATTTGTTACGTGCTCTCATTTCATCAGTCATCGATGATAACGACAAAGCGTTCTTCGCATTCAGGAAGGCTTCACAATAATCCAAGCATTTTTTTGGTACATTACATCTATCTAAATAACGAAATCCATAGTCCTACGACATCTTAGAACGTGTCTGTTCAGCGGGAAGCCACGTTTCGTGAAATCATGACAAATTAAAAAACCAGGCAGTCGAATCTCCAGTATTTTGCGTACAAAAATAATTCGGTGGATCAGTCAGAAGGTAAAACGAGCTATACGCCATTACAACTCATCGTAAAAATCCTCTGAAACTCACGCAGTCACAATCGAAAACTGGGGGCCAATCAGAGCGCATAATTTAAAATTCGCTCGCGACAAACCTAAGGTCAGTACAAAGAAATTAAATTAATATTATTTTTTTTCGCAAGCAGGGGCAATTGTCCCACATCGTATGTGTGGGAGGCACGAAAGGATTTATAACAAGGAACCCGCAAGTACAGAGGTGTGACTTCGGTCACACAAGCCCACTTGTTCATCGTGCGTAACAAACCTTTCTCCTTCTTGTCATTAGCTTCTTGTCCATGTGTCGTCTTCGTATCCTTAGCTACCTATCTGTGTGTCCTCTTGTTGTTGTCGAGTTGTTTTGGGTTGTTTCGTATCGTGAATTGTGTCCTGGTTGCGTCGGGTAGTATCGTGTCGAAGTTAAGTCCATCGTTGTTTGGTCTGCTCCTCGCTCACGTGTCGTGTTGTCCGATCCGCTCACGTGTCGTGTCAATTTTTTGGTCCTTCCTCGTTGTCTGGTCTATGTGCCTTGTGTCAAATCCCAGTTCAGTTTTTGTATTCCGCAACTTGCTGTCAAAAGTTGTCACTAAAAGCTATCAAAAGTTGTTGTTGAGGAGGAGCCCAAATTCAAATTCGCATCACAGTTTCTATATTTCGTAACTCGCTGTCAAAAGTTGTCACTAAAAGCTATCAAAAGTTGCTATTGAGGAGGAGCCCAAATTCAAATCCGCGTCACAGTTGGAGCGACAGTTGAAGCGGATCCAAATTTTTGCTAGAATCAACCAATTTTGCTGTAGTCCAAGCTCAAAAGCTTCTAAGCAGGTTATGCTAACTAATGCATGAGCAAAAGGTGGACCAAAGGATCTGACGGTCGATTATCAAGCTCGAAGACGACCAATAACAATGCAAGAAGACCTAATCGAAGCCCAGGTACAAAAAATTCTCCTTCTCCTTTCAAAATTGGCAGTTATAATCCACATCATCCACTGGTAGACACTATGGCTACTAACCCTCCCCCAACTCATGACAACATCACACAAGGAGACTCAAGTAAATCGGCCATTTCCAACGATGAAGCTCTTCGACTCTTAATAGATGGTATGCAAGAAATTAGTGAAAACCTAAAAACCCTAGTGAGCGCACAAAACCAGCGTAATCCCACTACTAATCCCCACAATCACTCCCATGCCCAAAGGAATGAAGAAAATGACACTCAGGATGACGATTGGGAACGGCAAGGAGGCAATTCGGATAATTACAGGGATCGCTATCATAGACAGCGGTATAACCAAGATCAGGAAAGGGATATGGGTTATCACCAACCGAGAGGCCCTAATAATTTTCCACGCATTGATATGCCCACTTTTGAGGGTCATGATCCTCGTGGTTGGATAGCCAAAATGGAAGGCATTCTCGACTTATACCAAATTAAGGAATTTGATAAAGTCCCTTTCGCTGCATCAAAATTAGGCACTGAGGCCTACCAATGGTTCGTATGGCTTAAGCGAGAGAAAGGAGCTACTATTAACTGGAAAAAATTCACTACTTACTTTTTAGAAAGATTTGATGAAGGAGCTACATCGTCATACACAGTAAGATTGTTATCTCTTAAACAAGAAGGTTCGGTTAGCGAGTTTGTTTCGGAGTTCACCAGTTTACTACCATATACATTAGACCTCAGCCCCGACACAGTGGTGGGAGCTTTTTGCAATGGATTGAAAGAAAATATTAGGGTGGAGGTGGACATTCAAAATCCAACCGCACTGAACAATTGTATAAGAATAGCCAAGCTGGCTGAGAAGAGAATTCAGTTGTATGCACGGCGTGAAAACTATAGTCGTCCTCCATATCGCAACAATTCCTTTCGTAGAAATGATCAACCCTCAAGATACTTTTGCTATAAATGTCGCAATCATCATCCCGGGGAACAAGCTTGTGCCCAAAAACAAAACTTTCATATTGAGTGTGATCAATATGAAGGAGAAGAGGACGAAACTTACCAACAAGAAGAACCTATGCAAGAAGAACTACCAATTACTCTAGAAGAGAAGGAAGAGGATACAATGGCGATCTCCGTACATGCCCTCATGGGATTAACCACCCACCATACCATCAAGGTACCAGGATTTCTCCGACAGAAAAAGGTGAATGTGCTAATTGATTTCGGCAGTACCCACAATTTTATCGACATCAAAACAACAAAAGCTTTGAATCTATTCATTAACTCTTCCAACAAAGACAAATTCCAGGTTCTAGTGGCCAACGGGGTGAACGCGCAATGTGTTGGTCGAACATCTCAAGTTTCCATAAAAATGGGTACTTATACCTGGTTTGGATCCCTTTTCGTCATGAATTTAGGGAACTCTGATGTCATTTTGGGAGTTGAATGGTTGGAAACATTAGACACGGTTAGCTTCAATTTCAAAAAATTATTTGTGGAATGGAAGGAAAACGGACGAGTCATTCGCTTACAAGGCATTACTACTCCTCCATCACAAATGGTGAGCTCTCATAGTATGGAGAAGATGTTAAAAAAGGGTGGATATGGTTTTATAGCTCAAATTAATTGTTTGGAAAAACAATCTCGAGCAACTTCGGATATTACTGCTCCAGAGTTACGAGACATCATAACACATTACGAAGAGGTTTTCCAAGAACCTAAAGGATTACCACCTAAACGATCTCATGACCATGCCATCCATTTGATTCTAGGGAGTGTCCCACCTAACCATCGTCCTTACCGCTATCCTCAACCACAAAAGACAAAAATCGAACAGATCATTCAGGATCTGCTAGATCATGGAGTCATTCGTCACAACACTAGCCCTTATTCCTCACCTGTAGTTCTGCTAGACGAAAAGATAACTCTTGGCGTATGTGTCCCGATTTTCGTTCTCTCAATAAACTCACTATCAAGGACAAATTTCCTATCCCTGTCATAGATGACCTACTAGATGAGTTGCATGGTGCAAATTTTTTTACAAAATTAGACCTTCGCTCAGGATTTCACCAAATCCGTGTCCGAGAAGAAGATATTCCCAAAACTGCTTTTCGTACTCATGAAGGTCATTACGAATTTTTGGTCATGCCTTTTGGTCTCACCAATGCACCATCCACATTCCAAAGTCTCATGAACCAAGTGTTTCGTCCACTCCTCCGTAAGTTTGTGTTAGTTTTTTTTGATGATATTCTCATATACAGACAAAACATGGACGGACCATTTACATCATGTGGATAAAGCCCTTCACATTTTACACAGAGAAAAGCTATTTGTCAAACGTTCCAAATGTTCATTTGGTGTCCAAGAAGTCGAGTATCTTGGTCATATAGTTTCACACGAGGGTGTCAAAGTCGACCCCAATAAGATTAAGGCAATTCAAGAGTGGCCTTTACCTAAAACCATCAAGAAACTTCGTGGTTTTTTGGGTCTCACGGGCTACTATCGCAAGTTTGTACAAAATTATGGTAAGATTGCAGCACCTCTCACAGCACTCACAAAGAAGGATGCTTTTCGTTGGTCGGAAGAGGCCACTCAAGCCTTCGAAGCTCTTAAGAAGGCCATGTGTACAACTCCAGTATTAGCAACTCCCAATTTTCACAAACCATTTATTATCGAATGTGATGCATCAGGAACAGGAATTGGGGCTATATTAATGCAAGAAGGTCATCCGTTGGCATTTGAAAGTAAACAACTCTCCGAGAAAAATTTGGGAAGATCAACATACGAAAAAGAAATGTTGGCTATTCTTCACGCAGTAGAAAAATGGAGACACTACCTAATCAATAGCCGCTTCATTATAAAAACAGATCATAGTAGTCTCAAACATTTTCTTGAGCAAAGGTTTTCATATCCGAAACAAAATAAGTGGTTAACCAAACTATTGGGCTATGATTTTGTTATCGAATACAAGAAAGGGAAGGAAAATATAGCCGTCGATGCGCTGTCCAGGAAATATGAAGACGAAGTAGTCATTAACGCTATTTCAGGTCCTTGCTCCCAATGGGTGAATCAATTACAAGATGAATGGTTGTCCAATAGCGAAACTGCTCAGATACTTCAAGAATTATCTATAGGGTCCTCTAAACACCCTTTGTTCTCTTATGAAGATAAAATCCTCCGAAAGAAGAACCGCATTTACATTCCACACAATTCAGAACTCAAATCAAAGATCCTCGACGAATCGCACGCTTCTCCATCAGCAGGACATTCAAGATTTTTGAAAACATATTTAAGGGTCAAACAATCATTTTGTTGGAAAGGATTAAAAGCAGAAGTCAAACAATGGGTAGCAGAATGCGAAGTTTGCCAGTGCAATAAAGGAGAAACAGTCAAATCACCAGGGTTGTTACAACCATTACCCATCCCTGAACGACAGTGGGAACATATATCCATGGATTTTATTGAAGGTCTTCCAAAGTCAGAAGGCAGGACAGTAATCTTCGTAGTCGTAGACCGGTTATCCAAATACGCTCACTTTCAGGCTTTACAACATCCATTTTCCGCAAGCAAGGTGGCAAAGGTATTTATGGATTCAATTTTCAAATTACATGGTATGCCAAAAAATATTGTAAGTGATAGAGACCCCATCTTCACTAGTAACTTTTGGCGGGAATTATTTCGACTTAGTGGTACCAAATTGAACATGTCCTCAGCCTACCATCCACGGACAGATGGTCAAACAGAAGTAGTTAACAAATGTTTGGGTACGTACTTAAGATGTTTCGCTCAAGATAAACAATACCAATGGAGCCGGTGGTTAGCATTGGCGAGAATGGTGGTACAACACTTCTTACCATTACTCAATTAAGATGTCTCCATTTGAAGCATTGTATGGCACCAAGCCTCCAACCGTCGCAGATTACGTACAAGGATCATCCAAAGTAGCCAAAGTGGATGATTGGTTCCAACAAAGGCAGTCTACACTCACCATCCTCAAAGAGAATTTAGTCCAAGCACAAAATCGTATGAAACAACAACAAGACTTGCACCGATCAGAGAGAACTTTTAATATAGGTGATTGGGTTTTCCTAAGGTTGCAACCTTACAAACAATCATCGTTAAGGATAAAGTCCAGCCAAAAGTTGGCTCCACGATTCTATGGTCCCTACAAAATTGTGCGCCGCATTGGAGAAGTAGCCTATCAATTAGAGCTACCTACATCATCACGAATACACCCGGTATTTCATGTTTCATGTCTCAAAAAAGTAATTGGTCAGAAAGTGCAAAGTCAATCAGAATTACCGGTGCTCGATGAGGAAGGACGCATACATCTCCAACCCGAAGATATACTACAACACAGAATACGAAGACTGAGATCACGTCAGATTCAAGAATTTCTCATCAAATGGCAAGATTTACCAGAGGAGGATGCCACATGGGAACCTGAAAGTATTTTCCAGACATTTCCAGCTTTGAGGACAAAGCTTTCCGAGGAGGGGAGTCATGTTACACACCAAACCTAGCCGTCGGCTAGGTATTCCAAGAGTAAAATATTTCATATATATAGTAGTTAGATTATTCAAAATAAAATCATCGTTTTTATATTTTTATTCTCTGCATTTCGTAATTGCCTTCACGACGGGGACGTGCCCTCCCTGAGTGGCAAACTATTTCCATTTGATTTAATTTATTTACTGTCATGGTTTTCATATTGCTTCGTCGTATTGCATTTGAGGAATTTGATCAGAATTTAATATAAACGAACGAAGTTAATTCGTTCTACTTTGATGACCAGCTCATGGTGGCCCACCTCTATGTGAGGGCAAGAGCACTCTCTCATAGACAACCAGAATCTTGGAGCCCTGTGTCTCACAGAATCTGATGGATGGCATGACTCCTAAGGACAAGTTGCTACACCTGGTACACATCTTAAGAATGGAATCTAAAATGCATATTGAGGATGTTACCTAGCATGCATATTAAAGATGATACTAGACATATGGACTGACACTTGGCAGTTATGTGGCAGACTAGCCATGTGCCACCTAGTAGATACGTGGTATACTGACCACGTTACACCTATATAGAATCATATTGAAGGACTCAGAATGATGTGGTAGACACATCATATGCTAACCACATATCCACCTGACACATGGACTTGACTAAGACTGACATGGCAGACATGTGGCAGACTAGCCATGTGTCCACCTGACATGTGGACCCCTCTGCGTGCACCACGTGGGTGGTAGCAAAAGGGGCCCTAAATTTGATTACCCAAAGGAAATAAAAAGCCTTTGAGATGCTTGGGCCTTTTATTCTGCCCAAAAAGCATCCATAGGGTGGATGTGAGATAAAAATCCCAAAGAAAGTTTTTTTTTCCCCTCTCGAGCATGGGAGCTTCAATAAAGTGAAGGGCTTTCCCTTCACATTTCATCGGGCGGCATAGCCCGACTGGCCTAAGAGATAGTCATTGGGATTATACCCATAGGGTCATGAGTTTGAATCCTAGTAGGGTGAATGCATCAAATATTTTAAACAAAATTGCATTTTTTTCCAAAAGTAATTAAATTTTTTTTATTTTTAATGTATTTTTTAATTTTTTTAGTTATTTTTTCTAATAATTTAATATATTTTTTGTCTAAAAATCATTTTTAAACCAAAATTAAGGTGATATTTTTATCAAAAAAAAGTTTTAATACTTAAATTATGTTGAAATAAATTAAAAAAATTCATTAAAATTAAAAAAATTTAGACCTATTTTTTGCAAATTTCATACAAAAGAGTGTTTTTGTTTTTCTCCTAGAGGGGAATATAAGACAAATAAATAACACATTTTTTTTTGCAAATCTAGGGATCCCTAAAATCTTCTCAAAACCTTGTTAATATTACAAGCAATAAAGGATCAAACTTGAATTCTTTTTTGCCAAATTGTAACATAAGGAGACACCAAATTTACAAAATCCAAAATTTCAAATTTGTGCATTTGTTTTCTCCAAGGAAGAATGTAATAAAATAAATTGCACATTTTATTTTTCGCAAACATGAGAATATATTGAAGACCTTGGGTCCATAAAAACCAAGTCGTGTGTCGACTAGTTCAGGAAATCCTTTCAAATGTAGGTCGTGTGTTGACTTGACTTGAAAGGAGTGCTAATTTGTTAATTTTGTAAAACAAAAGGGGGAAGACAAGAAATTGTATCTCTTTGCAAAACTGTAGCAGAAAGTGAGGAGCAATTAAAAATTAGACCTTTTTATTTTGCAATATAAAAAGGAAAGGCAATTATTTTATGCCACATTCTTTGCAAAATTGAAAAACAAGAGGAGACTTTGAATATCAATTTTTTGCACAACACAAATCAAAATTCTATTGCAAAAGTTGGTAATAAGGTGCATTTTTTATATTACTCGAAACATTTATTACAAATTGGCAAATTAGGTGCATTTTTGGTTGCATATGACACCTAAGTGATAAAAATTTTTATGGGTACTTTTTGATTGATTATTGCATTTAATTTCTTGTTCTTTGCAATTATAATTCATCAAAATCAAGAGCACTCAAAACCCCAAAATTTCATAGTAATTTGTGCATTTCATTGCACAAGTATAAGCTATTTTTAAAATTGATATTCTCTCCATGAAACCCTAAAATTCACTCTTATTTTTTTGGCTAAATTTCCTCAAAATGATTATCTCTCTTTACGAGGATTTTCAGGTAGGTGTCATTAAATATCTTTTGCATGAATTTTCTTTCATTTCTTATTTGTATGGCACAATTTCCTGAAACTGGTCATCTTTCTTCAAAGAGAGTTTTTAGGCTGGTGCCATTAAATACCACTTAAGAGTGAAAGAAAGATCATCTTGGTACATATTCTACAACTTTCATCATGGCAACTATCAACAAATACCTAAATGATACACAATTGCTTAGAAGTTCTACCTATTTAGCGTGGAAAACCAAGATGAAAGCCATACTGACTGTAGTGTAAATGTGGGATTTAGTCGATGGTAGTGAAACAAGACCCACATCAATAAGAGTAGATCATAAAGCATAGGACAAAAAGAATAATCATCTTCTCATATTTATTCTCCTAGCAACTATTGATGAAATCTAGCCTCACATAAGTAAAGCTAAAACTAGTAAAGATGACTGCCAAGGGTAGGAGCATACCTCTACATGAGGGTAGGATCATCCTATGATCGGTGACCAAAATCTCAAACTCTGGTGACCAGCTCATGGTGGCCCACCTCTATGTGAGGGCAGGAGTGCCCTCTCATCGATAACCAAAATATTGGAACCCTATGTCTCACTGAATTTGATGGATGGCATGACTCCCAATGACAACTTACTACACCTGGTACACATCTTAAGACTGGAATCTGACATACATATTTAGGATGGTACCTAGCATGCATCTTGAAGATGATACTAGACATGTGGACTGACACTTGGTAGTCATGTGGTGAAATAGCCATGTGCCACCTAGCAGATACATGGTAGACTAACCATGTTCCACCTAGATAGAATCATACTAAATAACTCATACTGATGTGGCAGACACATCATAAACTGACCACATATCCACTTGACACATGGACTTGACTAAGACTGACATGGTAGACATGTGGTGGACTAGCCATGTGTCCACCTGACATGTGATCCCTCTACGTGCACCACATGGGAGGTAGCAAAAGGGTTACTGAATTTGATTACCCAAAGGAAATAAAAATCCTCTGAGAGGCTTGGGCCTTTTATTCTACCCAACAAGCATCCACAGGGCGGATGTGAGATAAAAATACCAAAGAAAAGTTTTTTTTTCTCGCTCGAGCATGGGAGCTTCAATAAAGTGAAGGGCTTTCCCTTCACATTTCATCGAACGACATAAGCCGACTGGCCGAAGATCCAGTCATTGGGATTATACCCACAGGGTCATGAGTTCGACTCCTAGCAGGGTAATGCATAAAATATTTTAAACAAAATTGTATTTTTTTCCAAAAGTAATTAATTTTTTTTTTTTTTTTTATGTATTAAGTTATTTTTTTAATAATTTAATATATTTTTTGTCTAAAAATCATTTTTTTAACCAAAATTAAGGTGATATTTCTATCAAAAAAAAGTATTATTACTTAAATTATGC
Source organism: Wollemia nobilis (assembly GCA_028583015.1). NCBI lineage: Eukaryota > Viridiplantae > Streptophyta > Pinopsida > Araucariales > Araucariaceae > Wollemia > Wollemia nobilis. The sequence goes on along the minus strand of JAQPPZ010011226.1, from coordinate 26,842 downwards.
TAAAATAAATTAAAAAATTTCATTAAAATTGAAAATTTTTAGACCTATTTTTTGCAAATTTCATACAAAAGAGTGTTTTTGTTTTTCTCCTAAAGAGAAATATAAGACAAATAAATAACACATTTTTTTTGTAAATCTAGGGAGCCCTAAAATCTTCTCAAAACCTTGTTAATATTACAAACAATAAAGGATCAAACTTGAATTCTTTTTTGCCAAATTGTAACACAAGGAGACACCAAATTTGCAAAATCCAATATTTCAAATTTGTGCTTTTATTTTCTCCAAGAAAGAATGTAATAAAATAAATTTCACATTTTATTTATGGCAAACATGAGAAGATATTGAATACCTTGGGTCCATAAAAACCAAGTCGTGTGTCGACTAGTTTAGGAAAGCCTTTCAAACGTGGGTCATGTGTCGACTTGACTTGAAAGGAGTGCTACTTTGTTAATTTTGCAAAACAAAAGGGGGAAGACAAGAAATTGTATTTCTTTGCAAAACTGTAACACAAAGTGAAGAGCACTTAAAAATTAGACCTTTTTATTTTGCAATATAAAAAGGAAAGGCAATTGTTTTATGCCACATTCTTTGAAAATTTGAAAAACAAGAGGAGACTTTGAATATCAAATTTTTGCACAACACAAATCAAAATTCTATTGTAAAATTTGGTAATAAGGTGCATTTTCGATATTACTTGACATGTTTATTACAAATTTGCAAATTAGGTGCATTTTTGTTTGCATCCAACACCTAAGTGATAAAAAATTTTGTGGGTACTTTTTGAATTATTATTGCATTTAATTTCTTGTTCTTTGCAATTATAATTCATCAAAATCAAGAGTACTCAAAACTCCAAAATTTCACAATAATGTATGTGTTTCATTGCACAAGTATAAGCCATTTTTAAAATTGATATTCTCTCCATGAAACCCTAAAATTCACTCTTATTTTTTTGGCTAAATTTCCTCAAAACGATTATCTCTCTTTAGGAGGATTTTCATGCAGGTGTCATTAAATATCTTTTTGAGTGAATTTTCTTTCATTTCTTATTTTTATGGCTCAATTTCCTCAAACTAATCATCTTTCTTCAAAGAGAGTTTTTAGGCTGGTGCCATTAAATACCACTTAAGAGTGAAATAAATATCATCTTGGTGCAAATTCTAGAACTTTTGTCATAGCAACTATCAACAAATACCTAAATGATACACAATTGCTTAGAAGTTCTAACTATTCCTCATGGAAAACCAAGATGAAAGCCATACTGATTGTAGAGTAAATGTGGTATTTAGTGGATGGCAATGAAACAATATCCACATCAATAAGAGTAGATCATAAAGTATACGACAAAATTAACAATCATCTTCTCATATTGATTCTCCTAGCTACTACTGATGAAATCTAGCCTCACATAAGTGAAGCTAAAACTGGTAAAGATGCATGGGATGCATTAAGTACCATTTTTGAAGGTAAATATCAATCGACTATTTTAAACATTCAAACTCAACTTCATACACTCCATATGAAGTTAGGAGAAATAGTAGAGCTATTCCTTTCTAGAGTGGCAGAACTGAAGTCAAATATGAATGCTTTAGGAGCAAAAGTATAAGATATTATTTTGACTTCAGTAATACTGAGGGCTCTTCCAAAATCCAAAAAAATGTTAATAATGTCCCTTAATGTATCTCAAAGAATAGTCATCTTTGTGGATTTAGTCAATTTGTTTCAAACAGAGGAAGCAAATTAGCTCCAAAGCGATAAAGTGTCGAACAATGCACTGTACTCAAAAAATCAAGGTGGAAAGAAGAAAGGAAACTTTCAAAATAGATGATCATCTTCAAAATATAAAGGAATGCAACCTCAAAAGAAGTTTTGCACAAATTGTAACAAGGATAACCATGACACAAATCGGTTTTGGTTTAAAAATAAGTAAAACAAAAATGGCAAAGTCACATCACAAAGGTAAAATAGACAAAGAAGCAATGTTGCTAGTGAAGTGTCTAATTCTAATTCTAATTTTGGTTTAGAAAGAGCACACAAAGTACTCATGGCTCAAACAACATTGTAAAGGTAAATAAATTTGTCACCCTAGGCAAGCACCATTTCAACCCTCTTTTTAGGCTTCATAAATAGCAAAAGTTTTTATTTTAAGTACTTGCAATAAAGGGGTGATTGAACCTCTTTTTAGGCTTCATAAAATAGGAAACTCTTTCTTTATGAAGTCTTTGTAATAAAAGGGAAGGATTTTATAGTGTAATTTTATAAAATTTTCCTAGGAGGCAATCTTTTTAAAAGCCTTAAAAAGCTTCATGGGTTGCATATAAGGAAGGATAAACATTTTTTTCCTACTTCACACAATTTTTGGAGAAATGGAGGAAGACTTATAAGAGTGCATTTTTGGCAGCGATCGACACCTTAGTCACACTTCTTGCAAAAAATCCATTACAAGTTTTGCAACAAGGGAGAAAAATTATAAGGGTGCATTTTCGGTAGTGACCGACACCATAGCTACCTTATCAAAACTTTTACAAAATTATATTGTAACTAAATTAACCTTGTATGTAGTGATCTACTCTAGTACACCTAGTGGTTGCAGTGGTTCATTACCCATGCAATCCGGTTGGATGACAAGATTACAATAAGGACATTTGTTGATGTGAAAACAAAGTGAGTAATGACCCATTTTTTTGCTTAGAGTAGCCAGAGCACTATGACAGAGCCCAAGCCAGAGGAAGAGCCAACATATCAACATATTTTTCACTGTATTGGGGAAGTTATATACATTACCCAAATAATGTAATAAGGGGGCATGTTAGAGTTACTATGCTTATTACCTAATTTGGTAATTAGTAGATTCTCCTAGGTAGATGTTATCTACCGCATGGTAAATTTAATATTTACATTTACTTTTGCTCTTACTTTCTACCACGAAGATATTCACTATAAAATATCTTGTGGTTAATAATCATAATAATTTTGACTACGTTAATTGTTAGTGATTGATGCGTTATTAATCAAACGCGTAATTATTACTAATATTAGTATTATAAGTTAGTAAGTTAACGCATTTTATTAACGTTAACTTAAGATATGATTTTGTAAATATGCTTAGGCTATTCATAACCTAAATTGTTTGTATTTAAACCTATGTCAATTATCAATAATATTTTATTGCCTATAGTTCGCTCTCCGAACATCTTTGCCAACCCGAGCAACCAACCAACCTAAGAATCGGCTTATATTATTATACATGAGTATAAACTATTGCATATCCAATTACCATTATATAATATTTAAATATTAATTTTTTTTGGTTACCATTATTGTTTTCCTATATGATAGTTACTTTGTTACTTTTAAGTTTCTTATTAAAAGAAAAAAAAACTCCTTTCGAAACAGAACATAACATGTTATTTAGAAACAAACACAATATTTTGTGATGATTTCTCAACTTGCATTGCATCTTATTTTGTTGACCTGTGATTATTATTTCTATGATTCGTGCTGTTGTTCAAAATTATTTTGTTGAATGTTTCAATCGGGATGTGTATTAACTATTATTTCTATGATTTCTATTTAAAAAAAAAAGAAAATTAACCGGCTGAAGAGGAATTATATATGATATTATTTTAATCGGATTGAATGAGCCTATCGCGCTCCGTGTGGGATAGATAATGGCGGTCATTGGATGCATGTGGCATAACCTCTGATGCCACCACATTTTAGTTACGTGTTATTTCTTCCGTGAACCATTCTAACTTCCCTTTCATTTCATACACCTTTTTTTCCTATTTTCCTGGTGGTGTTTCACTTTCACCAGAGCCTTCATATGTATGCTTCTGTTAGAGAAACTAGACCACAGGTTATTTATGATATAGTTTCTTAATTTTTTAGGAAAACGTTTACAAATTACATCGACAACCACCAACAATCACCTAAAAGGGGTTTAAACATAAGATCACTTAAGAAACAACCATCATCTTAGCTACACTGCTGACCTCTTAATTCTTTTTTAGTATTATATTATGACATTCCAGATAAAATTAATTATCATAATTAATTTAATTATTTTTCTAAATAGTAATAATCATTTCAAATTCAATTTTAATAACATATAATTTAATAATAAGTACATGTTATAGTCATCCACAATATCATGAGAAGATCTTAACACATTAACCTAAACAATAAACAAATAAAATAAAATAACATTTTTCTTCGTGGTTATCCTAAAGCATCAAGTTCTCTCATCCAAAAAATATTATTTATATATTATAATATAATATAAATATAAATATGATGGTATTCTAACTAATTATATTTTTAAACAAAAATATAAGAATCTTTCAAGTTATTTTTATGAATTATTAATTCTTTTATAATCCATTTGAATTAAAACATCACTTTTATATATTATTTAAAATAATAATAATAATAAGTCTTTTGCATTTATTCAAATGTAAACTGTTATATTTATCCAATCCGAAATGCTGACCCCAAATGCAGACGTCTATATTTACCCAATCCCAAATGCAGCCTAGTTTTTCCAAATGTAGTCTTTTGCATTTACATAGTCCCAAATGTAGCCAAATGTAGCCTGCATTTTCCATACACAGTTTGTTATGATTGCACAGTCCCAAGCAACCAAATTTAGACCCATGAAACCAGTTTCAGATCTAGATCAGCACAGGTAACACAGTAAGGTATGTTTTTATTATTTTAGATTCTACATATTTTTAAGGTTTTTGCAATTTCATTTTGAGGGTTTTGTAAAAAAAAATTATATTGATATAGCCCTTACACATTGACAACCATGGATATGCTATTGATCCCTTTTGTTTGTATTTTTTGTGTGCATGTAATAGGTTTTTGAAGCAAGGGTGGCCCATAAGTATACGCAAGCCCATCCACATTCTAATTGTAGTTTGAAGACATTGACACTCATCTTTTCTAATTGTAGTTTGAAGACATCGACACTCACCTTCATTTGATCTACAGAAAAAGTATTTTCCCCCTTTATATTGTATTCAAAAGCAAGCAAGCTCTATTGAAAGAACCCATGCACACTGGGGTAACTTAGCTCCCATTCATTAATATAAATACATAACTCTCTATTTTCATTGCATTCATTTGTTTTGTATATTCTATTGTTGGAGTGCATTTTTGTTGCCATAGTATTAAAAAATATTTTAAAGTATCTTATACATGATTAAATATAATTTAAAAGGTATTATTTTATATTACCTATTGTGTATATTTATTCATTGCCCTACAATATGGAACATAAGGCTTTAGTAACATTCTAGTTTTATATTTTTCTTGTGGATTAACTTAGACATTTAAAAAACATTTTTCATAAGTTATATAATCTAAGCATTAAATTTTATTTATGTTACTTTTATATTAAAAATTTAAATCAAAATTAATTTTTAATATTCTTATTAGAAGGAAAAAATATTAAAAAATTATATTATCTATGATATAAAGTAAAATATTAGGAATAAGAATACTTAAAAATAAACCAACTTTAAATAAAAGTACAATATTATATTTTTTAAATTTAAAAAAATAAATAATATATAAGAAGACCACAAAATTCAACTTTTATGATTAATGTCATGTTATTTGATGGTTTTATAATACTTATTGCAGACTTTGAACATGTTTTGAACTAGTATATGTAAAACAATAAATGTATCCTTATAGCATACATCCCATTATAGATAGAATCTCCATTTCCATTGCATGGCCAACAATTCTTTGAATCCTATTTTTAATTGAGTTATCTCTTTCAAAAGCATGATGATAAATTCTTGGATGTAAGTCAAATGATACTTAAACTTCTCTTAAAAAATATTACAAGCATTCTCTTTCCTTTAGTATTTCATAGACAATCACTATTTCATACTCCTTACAACCAAATATCATTACCATTTCTTCATTCTATAATGTATCACTACTAAATACAATATATCTCCTCCCATGCAATTATTTAGCTGTATATTTATATATATCCCCAAGACTATTATAGATCTCCTGGGAATCTACATCTCCTAATAAATATTATCAATGGATATCCTCGCTCGTAGTCCCCTAAAACTTTATCAAATAATCCACATAAATGGTGAAGTGTATTAACTACCATAGGTGTTTAATTACATTCAACTATTAACTACCACATATACCAATAGGAAAACACACAAACATAACATTGTGCTCTGTTACCATACCAATGTTTAAATATCATTTATTAGTAACCTGTCTCTTTGTACTGCCTCTTATTGGCGAGATTGAGGAGCAACATTTAGTTATTATGCGAGAAGAAGAGGAGAGGACGTCGGAAAGAACCAAATCATGCTGTCCACATTAGATTTAATCAAAACAATTGTTTAATTCTTTAAAAAGCAAAGCAAATCAGATAGATAGCAACAACCCAATCCAATCAAATCCATGGAGGGAAGAATCCCTCTCAAGGCCACATAAACACCACAGGGCTACGCACATTATGCTTTCCGTCCATCCACATGAGTGAGCCGAAGGCGAAGCTCGTTCCCTTGCGACTTGGGTTAGGGACCTTTTTGCTCTTAAACACGACGGTGTATGTTTTCTTATCCCCGAGTTTTGAAAACCGGAGCGTCGTGGGTTTGACCTTCACTCTCACTTCGTGGGGCGCAGAAACAGAGACATTGTAAGAGGAGCCCGCAGTGCCGACGTTGGTCACGGTCCGCGTAAGGCGGACGACGGAAGAAACGAAATTCGCGACGAACGACGGGTAATTCAGATCCGCGGGCGAATAATTAACAGCGTCGGCGCAAGAGAAATTCTCGACGGGGAAATTATTAATATTGTCGCCTGTGTAGTTAAGGCTGCAGAGGAATTTCAGGTAGTCTTCGAGGCGGAGATCGTAGACGAGCCCCGGTGAGAGCGCCGCCTGGGGGTCCACGTGGCCGGCGCCATGCACCAAGGGCGTGGAGGGCTTGCCCGTCGCGAGGTCCAGTATGGGCCCGCCAGCGTTGTCGACGGTCGTGGCCGTGGTCATCAGCGCCGACTTGATGGCCGCGGGGCTCCAGTCAGGGTGCGCCCCTTTGAGCAACGCAGCGATCCCGCTAACGTGCGGACACGACATCGATGTCCCCGAAGCGATACTGAAGGCTACTCTGCGAGTGTCCACCGCCAGGCCCGTGGGCCCCGCTTCCCCCGTCCATGCCGCCAGGATGTTCACCCCTGGCGCCGTCATGTCCGGCTTCAAGATCTCGGGCGTTATCGGGAACGCGCTTGGCCCCCGTGAGCTGAACGCCGCCATGACGGGAGCGGGCTTGACGCCGAGCACCGTGCCATGGAACTTCATCGTGGCCACAGGCGAGGCGGCGGAGAACAGGTACTGCTTTATGGCGTTCCCTTCCTTCTCCCCCACGGCCACCGCGGGCAGGATGTGCGCATCGGCCACCGTTTCCTCGCCGTTCTCCGCTGTGTTCGCCAGAATCATCCCGGCGCCGCCCGCCTCCTTTACCACGAATCCTTTCTCGGCGCGCGCGTTCTGCCCGCTGTCGCAGAGGACGATTTTTCCGGCCACCAGCTTCGGATCGAGAGTCCCATTAACGCAGAAGCTGGCGTTCTCGGCGCCCCTCAGGCTCGAGTTGCCGGCGTAAATCAACGGTAGCAGGCGTTCCGGGAGTGGCTTTCCGGCGTAGAGCGACGCGCCCTGGTATTGCATCCCGTCGCCGAGAACAGCGGATGCCGAGAAGTCCCGGTTGATGGTGCTGGCGCCCACGGTGGCGACCCACGGGGCGACGTTCATGACCGTGGACGGGCCCGGCCCTTTGTTATCTATTGCCCCGAGTGCCCCGTAAGCGACGGGGTCCTGATGATACTCGAAGCCGCTGCCGATCCCCAACGAAAGCGAGAGCACGTCGACGCCGTCGGCCACGGCGTCCTCCATGGCCGCGAGGATGTCGGTGGCGCGGCACCCGTTTTTCCAGCACACCTTGTAGACCGCGATGCGCACGCGTGTGCCCATGCCGCGGGCGGTGCCGTTGGCGTAGCCCATCATGTTCGCGTACTGCACGGGCAACCCCGCCACCGTAGACGCCGTGTGTGTACCGTGTCCTTCGACGTCGCGCGCCGACTCCGTGTCGGTGTCGTTGCTACCGCTAGCGGCCTCCCAGTCCCACCCCAACACGTTATAATAAGCTCGAGCGCCAACGAGCTTCCTGTTGCACCGGAACCCCTCCCCACCCTTGCACTGGCCCTTCCACTTCGCCGGCAGGGGACCGAACCCGGCATCGCTGAAGCTCTCACTTTCGGGCCACACGCCCGTGTCCAACACGCCCACAATCACGTCGTTTCCATATTCCGACCGCGGCCACAGCCCAGCATTCGGGTTGAGACCCAGGAATTCGGGTGTCAGGGTGGTGTGGAGCTGGTAAACCTTGTCGGGATGAATTCCGAGCACCCCGGGCGCTGCCCTCAAGGTCTCCACCTGGTGGGCGCGCAACCGGGCGGCGAACCCATGGAACACCTCCTTATAACGATAAATTACTTTTGTAGACATGGACTCCGCCAGCGATGCGTACCAGTGGTCGTGGCTGGCGTAAGACGCCGGTTTCTGCCACGAAGCCATATAAACAATATACGCTTTTACAGCTTCCTGACTTTGAGCTTCTGCCACCGCCATGCTGATAATCCCAACCAACAGCAACCATTTTGGGAAGTGACCTGCCATTTTCTGGATACAAATCTTTGACAAACCAGACTTCATCCATCGCTCTTATATAGCATTAAATCCGTAATCTATGCACACCGCTGCCTGTGAATCAGTGTAATTACATATAGAGTTAAGCCATTGTTATCTGTCACGGGGGAGCTTATTCACTTACAAGCTCGGGAGCAGCATTTTAAGGGTGAGTGGATCCGGAAATGTTCGAATTGTGTTGTGTTGCCCTCACCGCCGTGGCAGTAAAATGACCGTGTGGGCCTGTGCTAAACTTTTTTTTTCGTAAGAAACCTTTTTTTTCGTAAGTAGGATGTGGTTGTAGAAGAGGTATTTTAGTGGAACGGAATTCCAACATAGGAATTGTCACAAGTAACAGGCTTGTTTTGCGGCAATTGGGGAGTTGGCCATATTCTTCAAATTTATAAGTTTTGCCTTTTTTTTAAATTACTTCTTTAAGTTCAACCAACACATTTTTATTAGATAAGTTAAATTATATAGTTTTTAATTTTTAATTAAAATATTTATTTTTAATTAAAACTTTTGATTATCATTTTCATTTTTATAATTTATTTAAATTTGTTAGATAGTTTGTAATTTGACTTATCATTTATATATTTATTTATGTTGTGCAAATAACCTAAAATCCTAAAATGTAAGGTAGATTATAGATAGCGCATTTGTCATTATGTTGTTCTAGAAATATTTGACTTATTAGATTTTTCCTTTGAATATTTATTTTCACTTTTATTTCCTTTTGAATTTGGATCTACATATATGATTTTATTATTATTTACATTATTTTAAATAATTTTAATTCCTTTTTCATTATGTCTTTGTAAATTCTTTTTAATGTTTGCTCCATATAAATAATGAATAGCTAAGACCACCACTATTTAATAAGACAATATATTTCTTTAACACATTTTCTTGGAAATTTTGCATTTGTTTTATTATCAAAAAATTTCATCTCATTCTTAAGCCTTTTAATTTATGATCTCTTACTATGTGTCAAATCTTATAATATATCTAAAATACAAATGCAATATTTTTAAAATTCACTTTTGATCCCCATTCTCTTGATCCAAATGTAATCTTATGATTTTTAAAATATCGATGCAAACGCTTATTTGGGTATGCATAGGATGTTTTTTATATTAAGTAGTGTTGATTCGAGAAATTGGATGGCTTTTAATTGAAGTGTTGCTACTCCAAATCTAAATTTCAACAAGGTTGGATGCATTTGCCAAATGATTTCATAAAACTCTAGATTAAGGCTACCTCCTTACTTTCCTTTTTTGGAACACTAATTTGAAATATTTAAATTGCATGAAGTAAAATACATAAAATATATACATGAAAATAAATGTAAAATTTACCCAGGGTCAAAATAATTACTCCTTATAAAACTAAATATTTGGGAATAACTTTAACAAAATGTTGCACCTATGGAAGTTGCATGGCTTAAAAGGCTCCAAAAATGCTTAGTGCACCACATAGTGCCAAAACATTGTTTTTTATGATATTTCACTTAAAATTTGTACTTATTTTCACTTTTGTGAATTGTTTGAGCAATTCAAAAGGTTTGTTGAATGGTTCACTTACTTTTGCAAGCAATTCATTTGTGTTAACAAGTAAACAATACACCCTTGTTGAGTAAATTGCTTTTTGAAGAAATTGACATATTTGTTGAGTAAATTGTCCCTCTTAACCAATCGATAGGTTTTGCAAATAAATCATAACTTCTACAAAAATCACTAATTTTATATTTAAATTTATTTGAGAATTTCCATACCATCTAGTCTCCAAGTGTTATTCATTGCTTTCAAAATATATAAATTTTGGCAAATGTAGTACCAATGTACTACATTTATGGTGATTTCATTGGATGCCAAGAAGAATTGAAATAAAATCCTAGATTATCCTAGATTAGATAAGTTAAATTATACAATTTTTAATTTTTTAATTAAAAATATTTATTTTTAATAAAAATCTTTGATTTTAATTGTCACTTTCATATTTATAATTAAAAAAAATTAGATAGTTTATAATTTGAATTATCATTTATGTAATTATTTATGTTGTCCAAATACCCAAAAATGTAAGGTAGACTATAGATAGAGCATTTGTCATTATGTTGCTCTAGAAATATTTGACTTATCTCTCTCATTGTCTTAGACACTTTTTTTCATTTTTTTATTTTATTTTATTTTAATTTGGACCTACATATATTAATTCATCATTATCTACATCTTATTATTTGTTTTATAATTTATTTTCCATTGTGTTCTTCTTAATTTTTTTAATGTTTGCTCCAAATGAATAGCTACGACCTTCCCCATTTAATAAGACAAGATATTTTCTAAACACATTTAATAGCTAAGACCTTCACCATTTAATAAGACAAGATTCTTTAGAACATTTATTTGGAGTGAAATTTATTTTTATATGAGCTAGTTTATATTTTAATATCATCTCCGCATGTCATTTTTGCATTTATCTCATTTTCAAAACTTTTCATCTCTTTCTCAAGCCTTTTATTTTTTGATATCTTACTATGTGGTAAATATTATAACATATTTAGAATACAAATGCAATGTTTTTAAAATCCACTTTTGATCATTTTCCTTATCCAAATGTAATCTTATGGTTTTTAAAATATTTTTAGAATATTGATGGAAACACTTATTTGGGTATACATAGGATGTTTTTAATTTTAAGTTGTGTTGATTCTAGGAACTGGCCTCACTTCTAATTTAAGTGTTGCAACCCTAAATCTATTTTTCAACAAGGTTGGATGCATTTCTCAAATGCTTCCTTAGACCTATGGATTAAGGCTACCTTCTTGCTTTCCTTGTTTGGAACTCTAAATTGAAATATTTAAATTGCATGAAGTAAAATACATAAAAGATATACTTGAAAATATATATAAAATTTAAAAGGTGAAATCAAAATTCATAAAGTAAACTAATGAAGTTTAGAGTACAAGACATGAAAGAGAATACAATTGTTGCACTATAGAAAGGATAACATTCAATCAAACAATACATGAGAAAGAAAATAATATTAATGACTATCCATTCATTTGATTATGAAATTGATAAGTGAAAGACAAGATAGGTTAGAAATGATATATCCCAAATTTTGTGCCCTTGACATGTTACATTTTGATGAATGAGCCATGAGAGATAACAATCACAATATGCAAAATAATATGAAAGAATAAATCTGCTAGAAGATTGAAGTATGATAAAATATTACAATGTAGCTATGGAAGAAGTGAGAACTCCATTAACAAAGCTATAGATCTACATCATATTCATCACCAATAAATGGTGTGGAACATAGAACTACATGATCCACTAACCTATGTTGTTTGACTATATCCCTCGGCTATCTTATCAATCTATCTAAGAGGACATACTTATATAAAAAATAGGATTGTTGGCCAACACTCTATCTAGTTGTGCATAGGATAACTTTCATATGTACAACTTGCACATTGAAACTTGTCCACTTATTACATTGCATGAAGTAACTAGATAACTTGCACAAGAATTAATTAAGATATGTATATTGGAGGATACATTTACATAAACCAAATAATGGAATAGAAACTATTTACAACACCCCCTGTATTACATTATTTGGGTATTGAAGGATTTAGTCTTCAATATAGATTTTCATCATCTTCTTCTAATTCATCTTTGTAGTCTTCTTCCTTTACATTCTTTGTATTTAGGTTCAATAGATAGTTTGTGTTGGGAGCTTCTTTTTCCTTGGATTTACTTTTGATTAATTTTTTTGTGTTCATACCGAAGGTTGAGATACTATCAGGTTCTTGTGAATATGATTCTCCTTTCCTATCTATAGTCTGTATATAAGCTTCTAAACAACTACTCAAGGTATACTATTTTGAGTTAGAAGAACTAGAAGTATTGATGCTACATGAAGATTGGAAATATTTTTCAATATTTGATCCATCAAATTTTGACTTATTTTTGAGTGATTCTATCATTCCTTTATGTTTTTCATTTCTTGCCTTGTAGTATTTGTATGTGAGCAATGCCATGTATAATATGCTTGCAAAGTCTAAGGAAAGTACAAAATCATTTTTTAGTGGTGATTGCTTCATTGAAACGTGTATGACGGTAGCATTCCATAGTATCAAAACTATCTTCTAAGGCTTCACTATGGATTATTTATTAAGCTAGATCTAACATTCCTTCTGATTTCATGAGAATATTCATGATTCCAAGTTTTATGGCATTGGATTTTTGCTTTCTGAAGCACTCATTAGTAGAAGTAGATATTTTTATATAGTTCCTTGATTGATGTATATAATCTTGATTTTATAAAAATATTTATAGATCCTTATACTTGTGGGCTAACTTGTAACTCCCACCTAATTTTAGGTTTTGATGAAAGCTTTTATTTTACCAACTTGATAATATTAGACAAATATTAACGTTATCAAGTTTTGTAGAATACCTTATGACTCCCTAATGTTTTGAAGTATGATATAGTGTTTTTTGTAAAAATGTAGTTCAATGTTGGTTGATTTTGTACAAGTTTTGCAAGAATCAAAAATCAACTTTTAACACCTTATTACTCCTAATTGAACTAAGCAAATTTTTAATTTTGAAGAGGTTTTGATGTTGGAATCCTTTTGCCTATTTCTATAAACTTGAGACAAGTAAAAATATGTTTATCCAACCTTAATAAAAAATCCTTTAATAACCTCTTTTATATCCCTTGGATTATTTCTAACTTCTAAATAAAATAAATTTGATGGGGTAATCCTTATGACTCCCAAGTTCGGAAAATTAGAGAAATGATAATAATATTTGCAATATAGTTTAATCCATGTTGAATTATTTATCCCTCCTAAGTAATATTGCAAATATTAAATTAATAAGATAATTCATCTCTTTATATTTCAAGATCTAATTTTTAACCTTAGTTTATAACCATTATAACTCCAACTTATGAAAGCAATAATAAATGAGATTTAGACCTTACTTTATGGATGCAATATCTCATCAATATTCGATGCTTTCTACAGTTGAGTATAATGGTGTATATGAGATAGCTTGGGCGGTTGGTTTAATGGAGATTCCTTAGAGTGGAAATACTTGAATGTTGTATGTATGACACTGAATATTGACCATAAAAAATGGGTATCTTATAATACTCCTTCCCCTTGTCTTCCACGCTCCACTTCAAATGTTTATGTGGTTCATATATTACACCTTGATTGTGCTACATTCTTCCTTCAAACTTTTTTAATTGTACTTCTCTCGTGCATGCTAATATTGGACTTAAGATGCCTTTTAAGCACTATTGATCATAGGTATTGTGACAAGTGTCACGTTCGTTACATGTGAGCACTCCCTTCTTTATGTAACACTCAAAAACCTTTGTTCAATGCTCTTGGAGAAATTAGAAAATGTATGAGCACTTGTGTGAAGCTGATGGAGAATACCAAGTGTCGCATCTTTTCTTGTAAATCCATCGTGGAAGTTTCTAGAACATTGAGAGGAATGATGACCAGAATGCCAAGTGGTATTTCTGCATAGAGTCCATTCTTGTAATACCTTCAAGGATGGATATTATAACTCCATGACCATTATTATTTGCAATGTTGCTTTGGTAGAAAGCAATATTTTTTGCCATAGGTATATGGGTGATGCGTTATGGTGATTGGATGGTATTTTTCATGTTAGAGACAACAAATGTAACACCTTCTCTCTTTATTTTGTCTCTAAATGTATTTATATTTGACATCCATTTTTTGAGATTGATATGCACTTGCCTATCTACATAAATGGGCTCATGAATAATCTAAAATGATATTTTATTATGTAGGTACATACAACCCAGATGAGCCCTTGAATGGCTCCTTCTAGCTTGGGAGGAAGAGTGCTAATGCCCAACCATTGATGGCTATTCATTCTCTATAGAATACATGCCCTAATGTGGGACTTAAAAATATGCTATTATGTTGTAAAAATCCAGATTAGAGTAGTGCAATATAATGTGTTATAATTTTGTAAAATAAGGCTTTTTAATATTCCTTCTTTTGCACTCTAGTTTTTTGGTAGATTTCTTGCAATACAATGGTTTGAGGTTGCATTTAAATATTAGATACACCTTTCCCATTTTTCTTGGAACTTTTTATAACAAGTCAAAGTTGCAATAAAAGTAGATAGAAGCTTTTTAATTGACTTAAATTTTTTACAATTTTTTTCATATTCAACTTGTAATGATTTTGATTTTGAGATTCACCAAGTCTCACTTTCATAAGCTTCTATTTTTTTGGTTATTCAAGTTCTAATCCAAATTTTGGGGGATTATAAACCTTTTTTGGTGGATTCTATTGGCCACTTCAAGTTGCAGATTTTTGTGCTTCAATAGTGTCTTTAGGAACTTGATACAAATCAGACTTTGTATCTTTCAAGAAACATAAAACTATTTTTCTTTTTGAGAGTGGTATAATAGTACATGCTCTTTACTTTTAATACACTAATATTACACCTTATAACTCCAATAAACTCTCAAAAACATGCACTAATAATCTACTACAACTAATCTAGAATAACTTTAAATGAATCTTTAGGAGTTATTCTGCAATTTTACTTCAATAAATGTTTGTAGGACATAGTATTCTTTTTTTTAAGTAGATAATAGGTATTTGATAGAAACTAATCTGAAATATGCAATTCCCAATAAATGTGCAATTGAATTTTTAAAAAGAAATTATTTTCTTTTGTAATTTAGAAGATTGTATTCAAATTTTCTTTTTGCAATTTTAATCCAAATTCAGGTGCTCTGATAAATATGATAAATAATCCAATTAATAAATATATTTACACCATAAGTTGCATATCTTTTTTTGTAGCTCTTATCCCACATTTTTAGAGCATGTAGATATTGGTGTCTAAAAATACCAAGCTATTGCTTGAGTTAGGATATCTTGAACAACTCCTTATTCATCAAATGATGGTCTCGAACTTTATTTCATGATCCTAGGATTTGGTGGCTTATTCTACTCTTGTGTTTTCCTCCATATGATATACATTTGGAGAAGTTTGTGTCTCTAGAGTGGTGCCTTCTTTTTGTGAGAGGTAATCTTAAAATCTCCAATATTTGGTGAGCTTCTTCTGTCTTCAAGTCTTATTTTCAAATTCTCCTCTTGGGCTTATTTTCAGATTGTAAGTCCTTCACTATTAGATACTTCACCTAGATAGTGGATTTATCCAATGAGTTCTCAAATAATTCTATTGATCTTCAACAAGGCTCTCCTAGAATTTCCTAGATGCTTGATGAGACCTTCATAAGGTCTTTTATCTAAAATATTTTGATGGTATTCATTGATATATTTACTTCAACCTTTTATTCCTTGAAGTTTTGGTGGTGAGATCTTATCTTGGATCTTCGGATTCTACTCCTCCTAATTTCGAGCAAGACTCTCCTAGTCCTTCTTCTTCTTCCAATACTAGAAGTTATTCAATGATATCTTTTCATGATCTCTTCTCTTTTGCTTTAGGATTAATTTGATTCTATAGAAGATATTCTTCCTAACTTTCTTATAGGAAGTCTCCCAACTCACTGAATCTTATATTCCTACAAAAAAGATGCTAGTAATGAAATATTTAGTGTACTTTTGAATCAGATATTCTTCTTCATGATCAAGGTTTATGTGGCCTATTTTAGTACCAAGGCTCTTGTCGCATTTTTTAGTATCAAGGCTACTATGGCCTTTTCAATATCAAGTATTCTATGGCATTTTTAGTATCAAGGCTTATATGGCATTTTCAATTTAAAGTCTTCATTGGCTTCTTCTTCAAGGCTTCTATGGCCTTTTTGTATGAAGGCTCTTTGGGCCTATTATTCAACTATATAATCCTACAACCCAAAAATGGAGATCTTCAGTCTTCTATCTTCACCATGATACTTCACTTAGAAGTCTTATTCTATAGCATTCTTCTCTCGTACGATGAAATAACCTCTACACTATGATGGCACATCGACCATCGAGTAATGAAGTTGGAGTCTCTTATATTTTTGTTGTAGGAGTCCCAATCCTTTGAGAATTAATTTACTACAATAAAATAATCTTTAGGAATCGGTTAGCAAATTCTATATAACCTGGATGACCTTCACTAGACGATTTGTTAATCTAGTGGATTGAAATTTTGAGTCCTATTCTTCACAAGTTTTCATAACAACTCTATGGAAAAGACTCTAGATGAAAATTATCTTAGTATTTTCTAAAATTGAGATTCCTTTCAGTTATATCTTTGTTACTTTCCCAAAACTCTACCACCTAGATACTCTTGATATCTTTTGTTAGTGGCTAGTCCAATGGCACATCATCTTCATAAAACTATTAGGTAAACCAAAATTCGTGGTTTCCATTTTGATATATAAAAACTAGATCTATCATGGCTTTGATACTATTGTTAGCTTTTGATGAATGAGCCATGAGAGATAATAATCACAAGATGCAATAATATAAAAGAAAGTAAATCATCTACATGACTGAAGTATGCTGAAATATAAATCATATAAAAGATTACAATATATCTATGGAGGAAGTGAGCACTCCATTAACAAAGCTACATATCTACATAAAATCCATCACCAAAAAATGGTGTAGAACATAGAACTACACTATCCACTAACCTACACTATTTTACTATGTCCTCCAGATGTCTTATCAATCTATCTAAGAGGCCATCCTTATATAAGTAAAATGAGATGCTTGGCCAACACTTTGTCTAGTTGTGCATAGGACAACTTGCATATGTACAACTTGCACATTAACACTTGTCTAGTTATTACATTGCATGAAGTAACTAGATAACTTGCATATAAAGTAATCTATATATGTATCTTGGAGGATACATTTACATAACCCAAATTATGGAATAGACACTATTTCCAACATGACCAACCAAGAATATGGTACCTCTAATGGGATGCATAAGGAATTTTCAATTTCTTACAATCCCATTAGTACAAAGCATAATGTGGGTTTAATAAAGGGTAGATTTAATTTTTTATTGCTAAAATATGAACACAATGAGGGTCCTAGGCCCCTATTTATATCAAATATTTACGGTTGAGTGACCTAGGGTCAAAATAATTACTCCTAATAAAACTAAATATTTGAGTATAACTTTAGAAAATGTTGCACCTACATAAGTTACACGCCTTTAATTATTTATTTAATAGGCTTAAAAGGCTCAAAAAATGCTTAGTGCACCACATAATATCAAAATATTATTTTTCATGAGTATTTTCTCAATATTTGTACTTATTTTCATTTTATGAACTGTTTGAGTTGTTCACAAGGTTTGTTGATTGGTTCATGCACTTTTGCAAGCAACTTATTTGTGTTAACAACTAAACCATACACCCTTGTTGAGTGAATTTCATTTTGAGAAAATTGACACATTTTGTTGAATAAATTGCTCCTATTAGTCAATCCATATGTTTTGAAAACAAATCATAACTTTTCAAAAATCACCAATTTTTTGGAATTTATTGAGAATTTTCATGCCATATGGTCTCCAACTACTATTCATTGCTTCCAAACTATATAAAATCTAGTAAATATAGTACAAAGCTACTATATTTATGATGATTTCATGAGATGCAAGATTGATTGAAATGAAATCCTAGATTTTACCTCTAGCTTTGGGTACAAAGTATACAAAAT
This sequence comes from Wollemia nobilis, assembly GCA_028583015.1. Classification (NCBI taxonomy): domain Eukaryota; kingdom Viridiplantae; phylum Streptophyta; class Pinopsida; order Araucariales; family Araucariaceae; genus Wollemia; species Wollemia nobilis. The sequence continues at coordinate 8,408 of JAQPPZ010011226.1, read as the reverse complement.
TAGAATTCTTGTTATAAAATTAATAAAATTTGTTTCTTCTTGGTGGTTTGGTCCCATCAATATTGGATGATAACAGGTGCAAAAACTTTTATTATTTATTTTCATCATAATATTGCATTGTTCCAAGGTCTTTAACTTCCACGACTAAGTATTAAAAATGATTTTTAGATAGCTCTTTCCCCTTGGCTACTATTTATTTTAGTTTGGAATGGATTGGCTTTAGCTTCTTGCATACTTTGGAGGTGTTCATTTCATTGGTTTGATGTTTTTCTTCTTCAATTATGGTAGATATGATATCATCATCTAGATGTGTTTATTGTTATTTAAGATATTAGGCATTCTAATAGTAACCAACCCTTGATTTTTCTTCTATTTCTTGAATTTAGGTTTTCAAAGATGTTAGTTTGTCTTCGCAATTTTGTAAGTTCCTCTCAATGTTTAAGATTTGTTTGTTATCATTTTCACCATGTCCCTATGGTCTATCCCATGTTTTAATGCCTATGCATGGATCATTGATACAATGAGATATAAAAATGTCTTATGTTTATTGTAGAATGTTAGTCTTCTAGTCATTCGATCATTTTCTCAGCTATTTCTAAGCTTTCTCTTATAAAGGATGTTATCCTAAAGTATTCATAGGCATTATTTACCTCCTTCAATATGTGGTCCAACACATCCTTGGCTATTTTAATTGCTTGTGCCAATTTTAGATCAATCTTTGTATTTGTATGCTTCAAGGATTCTAACTCCTTAATTTATTAGTCTTTATGTGGCAAACGATAAATTACTTTTGTAGACATGGACTCCGCCAGCAGTGCGTACAAGTGGTCGTGGCACGCGTAAGACACTGGTTTCTGCCACGAAGCCATATAAACAATATAGGTTTTTACGGCTTCCACACTTTCAGCTTCTGCCACCGCCATGCTGAGAATCCCAACCAACAGCAACCATTTTGGAAAGTGACCTGCCATTTTCTGAATACAAATCTTTCACAAACCAGAATTCATCCACAGCTCCGTAATCGATGCACACCACTGCGTTTGAATCAGTGTAATTACAACTAGAGTTAAGCGATTGTTATCTGCCACGGGGAGCTCATTCGGTTACAGTCTCGGAAGCAGGATCGTAAGGTTAAGTGGATACGAAATGTTCGACTTGTGTTGTGTTGCCCTCACCACCATGGCAGTAAAATGTCCGTGTGGGCCCCTGCTAAACTTTGTTTCGTAAGTAGGATGTGGTTGTCACAAGTAACAGGTTTGTTTTCGGGCAATTGTGAAGTTGGCCATATTCTTCATCGTGGGAGTTGGAGGCATTGGGTTGTGTAAAACTCTTGGAGAGGTCCAAGGTCAAATCCCTCCTTCACACATGTGGATATAACCCTAACCTAAAAAAAAATTATAAGTTTGATTTTATTTTTTTAATTACTTCCTTGAGTTCAATTATACACATTTTTATTAGATAAGTTAAATTATATAGTTTTTAATTTTTTAATTAAAAATATTTATTTTTAATTATTACCAGTTTTTTAAATTTGTTAGATAGTTTATAATTTGACTTATCATTTATACATTTACTTATGTTGTTCAAATAACCTAGAATATAAGGTAGATTATAGATAGAGCATTTATCATTTTAGAAATATTTGACTTATTTCTTTTTCTTTGTCTTAGAATTTTCCTTTGAATATTTCTTTCCATTTTTATTTCCTTTTGAATTTGGACCCACATAAATTAATTCATCATTATCTACATTATTTTTAATATTATTAAATTCCTTTTTGGTTGTGTCTTTAATGTTTGCTTCAAATGAATAACTAAGATCACCACCATTTACTAATACAAGATATTTATTTAACACATTATATATATTGGTAATAACCCCAACCTGTTACAACAACTCCACCAAGGAGACACACACCCACCCCCTCACACATTCATCCACGCCATAGTTTGAACCTTGGACCTCCCGAAGAAGAGTCAAAGTCCAAAATGTTGCGCTACACCCCAGGTGTGAGTTAGTTTATATTTTAATATCATCTCTACATGTCATTTTTATATTTATTTCATTTTCAAAAAATTTCATCTCTTTTTCAAATCTTTCAATTTGTGATCTTTTGATATGTGTCAAATCTTATAATATATCTATAATATAAATGCAATGGTTTTAAAATCCACTTTTCATCCCATTATCTTGATCCAAATGTAATCTTATGATTTTTAAATATTGATGGAAACACTTATGTGGGTATAAATAGGATGTTTTTTTTAATTTTAAGTAGTTTGATTCAAGGAATTGGTCTGGCTTCTAATTTAAGTATTGTGATCCTAAATTTGATTTTCAACAAGGTTGGATGCATTTGGAAAATGCTTCCATAGACCTCTAGATTAAGGCTACCTCCTTTTTTTCCTTGTTTGGAACTATAATTTGAAATATTTAAATTGCATGAAGTAATATATATATATATATATATATATGATATATGAAATAAATATAAAATTTAAAAGGTGGAATAAAAATGCATAAAGTAAACTCATGAAGTTTTAAGTACAAGAGATGAAAGAAAATACAATTGTTGCACTATAGCAATCATAACATTCATTTAAATAATATATAAAAAACCAAATAACATTAATGTCTATCAAATAATTTCATTATAAAAATGATAAGTGAAAGACAAGATGGCCTAGAAGGGCTATACTCAATTTTTGTGCCCTTGGCAAACGATGAAGATGGTGCTCCTAATGGGATGCATAAGAACTTTTCAATTTCTTACAACCTCTTGAGTAAAAATCTTAATATGTGTTTCATAAAGTGTAGCTTTGAATTTTTATTGCTAAAAGATGAACACAATGAGGGCCCTAGGCCCTTATTTATAGTAAAAGTTTACCATTGGGTTACCTAGGGTTAAAATAATTACTCCTTATAAAACTAAATATTTGGGGATAAATTTAGCAAAATGTTACACCTCTAGAAGTTACATGCCTTTAATTATAACTCTAGCAGGCTTAAAAGACTCCAAAATTGCTTAATGCACCACATAATACAAAAATATTATTTTTTATGATATTTTGTACTTATTTTCACTTTTGTGAATTGTTTGAGCAATTCAAAAGGTTTGTTGATTGGTTCACTCACTTTTGCAAGCAATTCATTTGTGCTAACAAGTAAACGATACACCCTTGTTGAGTGAATTGCTTTTTGAGAAAATTAACACCATTTTTATGATTTTTTTTTAGAATTTCCATGCCCTCTAGTCTCCAACTGGTATTCATTGCTTGTAAATTATATAAAGTTTCGCAAATGTAGTACCAAGGTATTACATTTATGATTGAAATAAAATCTTATATTTTTACCTCTATCTTTAGGTACAAAGCCTACGAAATTAGAATTCTTGCTGTAAAATTACCAAAATTTATTTCTTCTTGGTGGTTTGGTCCCACCAGTCTTGGATGGTAATAGGGCTAGCAAATATTTCTATATACTTTCATCATGAAATTGCAATGTTCCAAGGTCTTTAGCTTCCCTCATTAAGTCTTCAAAATTAATTTCACATAGCTCTTACTACTTGACTACTATTTATTTTAGTTTAGTGTGGATTGGATTTAGCTTCGTGCATACTTTGGAGGTGTTCATTTAATTGGATTAATGTTTTTCTTCTTAAATCATGGTAGAGATGACATAATCATCTAGATGTGTTTATTTTCATTGGAGATATCAGGTATTCTAACAATCACCAGCCCTTGATTATTTCTTCTATTTCTTGAATTTAGGTTTTTAGAGATATTAGTTTATATTTATAATTTTTTAAGTTCCTCTCAATGTTTGGGATATTTTTTTTATCTTTTTCACCATGTCCCTATGGTCCATACCCATGATTTTATGCCTATTCATGGACCATTTATACAAGGAGATTTAGAATTTTTTATGTTCACCAATTTTAGAATGTTATTCTTCTACTATTTTGATGTTTTCTTCACTATTTCTAAACTTTTAGCTATAGAAGATGTTATAATAAAGTATTATTAGGTATTATTTATGCATCCTTTATGTGGTCCAACATATCCTTAGTTGTTTAATTTCTTGTGCTAATTTTGGGTCAATATCTATCTTTGCAAGCTTTAAGGTTTCTAACTCCTTTATCTATTATTATTTATATCCTATGTTCTCTATTAGTTTATTCTATTCTTGGTTACATCTTACATGGGTTGTTTAGACTCATAATTTAGGCTTTGAGATATTCCATATATTTATTTAATTATTTTTTTCAATAATATTTTTCTTGAGCCCCTCATATCCCTATTGTATTTGGTCCCTCATAGTCTTAACCTTTGTTAGTTTCCTATTGTATTGAGGGAAAGTAAATATGATTATCTAAATTCCTTTTCAAAAATGAAAGCTAGTCCTAGATGCATTTTTGAAAATGAAACTAGATTTATATCCATTTTTAAAATGAAAACTAGTACTATGTGCCTTTCTATAAAAGAGATAAAGATCTATTCTATGCATTATGTAAACGAGTAAAGTGAAGCATGTGATAAAAGGGATTTTGGAACCCTAATTTTGAAACATGAAAGAAATTTGAGACTAACTGTGCAAAAATAAATTGAAATCCTATGTTAGAATATGCAAAAAGAAATTGGAGTCCTAATCTAATGACATAAAAATAAATATGCATGTTACACAGGGGATTTGTGAAATATGTGGAAAATTTCTAGTCTAAATGATTTGAAAAAAAATTGAAACCCTAATCTAATGACATGAAAATAAATATGCAAGTTACCCATGAGATTTGTGAAAGATATGACTATTTAAAGGCTTCTACTATGGATTATCCTTTATATTAGCTTATCAATAAGAAGGTATTGAAAAATATTAACACTATCTAAGGGAGTTAATCTAGAAGAAACCAAATACTATGGAGAGAAGACATGTTGTATACACTCAAATATGTGTTTCCATAGATATTTGAGAACCTTTATTATAGTCCATTAGAATAATTTCTAAGTCAAGAGAATCATATCAACAACTAGATCATGAGAATATTGTATTATGATGTAACAAATATTATGAGACAAGACACATGGTAAGAGATTGCAAAGTGAATATTATAAAGAGAGAAATGGAAAACATTAGGCATGATAAAAACTTCAGTTTGAAATAAGAAGATCATATCATAGTAGAAGCTTAGTCAAATCAAATATTTTCCACTTCCAATGAAGTTGCAAAAAACACATCTACATCGTCAAATGGTATAGGTCATTATAGATTACTTTATTGAACCATTTTATGAAAAAATGATATAAGGGATGAGGAAGTAGAAATGTGCCAGTTCAAATTTAAAAGGATTTAAAGGAGTAAAAGAAGATGGTAAGAAAATTTTTAAAGCAAATGACATGAAAGAGATCAAGTTTCCTTGAAAGAGATCAAGGATAAACAAGGTAAATGTTCATTTTACTTAAGTAGCATAAAATTCTCTCTTTATAATAAAAATTAAAGTAGTACAAAGTGTATTATAAAATATTTGGAAGATGGGGATTTGTGTGGAAGTTTCTTCCATAGGAGCTTCGGGGGGTATTCCAATAGTATGGGACCAACTAAAATGGAAAGGATAATTGCTAAAAGCAAAAATTAATTGGATTGTTATACTATTTTGTATGAAATAAAAAAACATAAAAGTTGGGATAATAAATATTTATGCTCCAACTATAGTTACTCCTTATGAAATATGTGGAATTATCTTAACGTATTTTCATATATAATGATGATTCATAATAGTGACCTATGTATTATTGGGGGTGACTTCAACATATCTCTATCTCCTTTAGAAAAGAAATGTGGAACTCTTGGATGGTCTAAATCAATACAAGATTTTGATTCATTTGATAATTTAAGTGATTATTGGGATGCCATTCCTTCTAGTTTTTAATATACATGGGATAATAAATACCATGGAAAAACTCATATAGTAGAAATATTGGATAGATTTTTGTTATCCAATATCATTGTAAATGGAATATACAATCTTTTCAAATATTTTATTGTGATTAGGATTAGATCATAAGCCCATTATTTTAACTTGTGGTTTACCCAATAATGGTCAAATATGGTTATGTTATGTTGGGATGAAGTAAATTTTAAACGATCATGTATGTACCTGTTTACTCAAAAGATGAAATATATTAAGGGGTAAATGAATATTTGGAATGCTAAATATTTTTATAGTATATTTAAATAAAATAATAAAATTGAATCCAAACACAAAATATTACAAAAGATATTAGAAATAAATGGAATGAACTAGGATTTTTATGCGTAAGAAAAATAATTAGATTTTTTATTATCATAATGCATTGAAAAAATAGTCGTATTGGTTCTAAATATCTAGGGATAAATAGATAAAGGAAGGAGATAGAAAAACCAAATTATTTCATTCTATGGCAAAAATATTTTTGTTTCTTTTAATCACATTAAAAAATATTTTAACTCTAGATGGAAGAAACAATGAAGAACAAAAAGATATCATCATGGAAGCAATTAATTATTAAAAAGAAAAAAATTGTTAGATGTTGGACAAGATAAGAAGGAACAAGGTAAGATTTTACAAAATATTCCAATAATCATCACAAAAGGAAAAAGTAAAATCATGATGAGGAACACATATATAGAAGAGCTACATGAGGCATTTTTCTCTTTCAATCTTAACAAGGAAAACTGACCTCAATAGAATTATTACAATTTTTATTCAAATTTTTATGTTTTATTAAAGAGTGATATGTTGGATATGGTTGAAGATGCTTGGAAAAAGGAAGACCATAATAAACGAGATAAAATATCACCTTCATTATATTGGTTCCTATGAAAGGAGAGAATATTTTTTATAATTTTTGTGCAATAATCCTTTGTAATATGATTTATAAGATCATTTCAAAAATTTCAATAAACACATTGAAAATCATTCTTTCTACTCATATCTTAGTTAGTGATATCATGGAGTTTAAATCTATATCATCATTCTAAGAGAAGGCTATTGAAAAATTGTTTAATACTAAAGCCATTAAACAAGAAGATAGCAATAAATCCTACACAAAATATTTTAAATTGAAAACCACTCCAACCCAAAACCACCCAACAAAAACCAACCTAAAAATGAAATAGAACCTATAGCACCAATGATAATAGCAATGAGCAGTACACTAGGACCTCAAATCAGTGCCAACCACAACTACAAATCCCTTGGGATAAAGAGATATTTTAAATGTGTCCATATTGATTTGTCTACTCTGACAACTCAAACTTATTCTTTTTGACAAACTCAAAATGAGCAGACCACCATAAATAGCAAAAGAAATGCACTCGCTCTTATTTGGCCTACCCACTTTTCTTCTTATTCTTGTGGAAATACAGGACTATCGAAAGATTTTTTTAAAAAGGGATAGGGGATCCCTTCTCCAACCTCGACGAAGAATCAACCACCAGTCCAAACCTACACTTAGGGGAGGAAGGAACATCCACTGATCTTGCATTGCAAGAAATTGGGGAAGGAGTAAGAAACAAATCATTACCCATGTAAAATCTCTTCTTCAATAAATCCAAAGGAAAAGATCCCAACATGGGAGAAGACACTGGGATATTCCTTTAAACAATATGGGAAATAGCAGACTCTTTCATAGAAACTAGAGAATACAAAGACACCATAAGCTAAGCCACTTTAACATCCTCTTCCCTCACAAAATCAAAATATTCAAAGAAATTAGAAAGAGGTAAATAATTATTATGACCCAACGAATCAGCTTGGAGTATCACCTCCAAATTACAGGGTGAATGGTTTGGAGAACCCTTATTAGATAGGATTAGGTCTGTACGAGTGAAATCAAAATCCTCGATATCACTCTTAAATTGAGAAGGAGAAGACATAATTTATTCACCTTTTGAAGGCCCCTAAGATTTATTACACCACACCTTCTTCTTTTTGAATGGGGTCCACTTGGGATCCACGTTGGCCCCTTTACTTGGGTCCTTGAGAATAGGTTGGCTAGCCAACTTCTTTTGGGGATAAAATTTTTGATGATGGCATCCCAGTACACAAGACATACAAGCATGTGGCTTCTTGTCATAGACCACAATCTAAATCCATGTCCCTAGAAAAGAAACAAGCTCCATAGAGCTTGGAATGTTTTTCTCAATATACACCATGATACATATTTTGATATATTGCCTTTGAGCAGCTGATAAAGAAACATTATTTAATGAAAAAAAGTAACTGATTGAACTTACCACAGCCTTGAAGAAACTCTGATGCCATAAGAATGTAGGGAACCATTAGAATTTCACAATAGATATGCAAAGCATTACACAAAAGATGAAGAGAATAGTGGAACTGATTGATTTATTCTAAGGATAAACTATGT